>CM042158.1:28543663-28583663 GCA_023376005.1 Doryteuthis pealeii | reverse complement strand
AGAACATCAATTAGGATGCATCCAACCGCATCTCAAAGTTGCAAAAATGCATTTTCCAAGTATATATATATATATATATATATATATATATATATATATATATATATGTGTGTGTGTGTGTGTGTATGCGCGCGCGTGTATGTGTATGTGTATATACGTACACAACCATACCTTGGCTGTATTGTTGTATCTATATATATATATATATGTATATTTATATACATACATAGGTACCGCAATAAATAAATTTATATAAATATATATAATTAAATGCCTCTGGTAAATCTAGTGTTACAGTGATACGTTTGGTCCAGGATGAAAATAATGGTCACAATAAGAGAATCACAATAAGAGAATAATCACATGTATTTGACTTTTAGAAGTAGAGAATTTTGCATTGTATCGGAATAAATCACCCAATCTCAACCAGAAGAACATCACTTATGAGTTCGTCTTTGCTTCTCCAGCAGTGTCCAGTAAGTCTTGATCATCTTGTCTGGGTTGTTTTTTTGTAATAAGGAACACGTGAAGCTTTATTTCTTGTGGGATCTTGCTTTTCAATTCATAGTTTTTTTTTCTCCACAACTGAGAGAATGACAGGGAGGGAGAGAATCACTAGAGAGAGAGGAAGTAAAAAAATCACGAGGGAGAGAGAGAGAGAGAGAGAGAGAGAGAGAGAGAGAGAGAGAGAGAGAGTATCCTGAGAGAGAGAGAGTAAGAGTATCCTAAGAGCGAGTGAGTGAAAGTATCCTGTGAGAACGAAAAAGAGAAAAGAGAGAGAGAGAGAGAGAGTGGGAGAGGGAATCACCAGAGAGAGAGAGAGAGAGAGAGAGAGAGTGTGTGTGTGTGTGTGTGTGTGTGTAAGAGAGAGAGAGAGAGAGAGAGAGAATAAAGAATCCATTATTTCCTACTATTTGCCGATAGATGAAGGGAATAGTTGTATTCATACCTTTCACAACAGTATTAGCGATATGTGAAATTCAACCAGTCTTCTCCAGGATTTGAACTCGTGCCACCGTCTCCATTTTCTACGTAGATAACCATTACGCCAACATATTTTTTCAGATTGATTCTTGTCCCTTAATTCTCCAATTTTGAATAAACTATCGATTCGTACCATTTATTTAATGTCATATGTTAAAACATCGATTTTTACTATTTTGTATTCCGCCCTGTCGGTTGGGCCGTTTGAATACTCCGATTGCGCTTCTGCAGAGAGGTAAGACTCCCCCAATGGGACCAACTGTTGGAACCCAGGTGGCTGAGCAGTCCATGACATACAACACCTCATTTTGGTCTTTAGTAAAGATAGACGGTTGGTCAAGCCCTAGCACCTATATGATGGCCCCAACCCTATTGTACTTATGGCAAGTCCCAACCATTTTTATCATATATGTGCTAGAAGGCGGTTGCTGAGAATCGTCATATCCTGGGAATAACGTTAAACTCTATTTGATGGCGAGGTTCCACTTATGGAGGTCTGGAGTACTGTGGAGCAACTCTTCATCAACATTTCTCTCTTGTCCACTCTGACCCGGAGTGGTAGTACCTGTTACGGTCCAATCTGTGGGTTAAATAGAAAAATGTGCTTATAAAAAATGAGTATCCATTAAGAATGAATTTATTTCAAAACTGTGTCGGCATTAAATGACCCACTGAGGTTGATATGCCGTAAAACAAACCAAATCAAACGAAACAATCTTGTGGGTAATTTCATGTCAAACAATCCAGGCCATGCCACCCCCATTTTAATTTTTCTGAAATATTGTCCAAGTATGGATTATTATAAAGTTAAACAATCCCAAAAATTTGACCTTCCAATTCCAATTCCAAAAATGATGAGTTATGTCGATTTTTAGCTTGCCTAATTTGAGGGAGGTCGTTAAAAATGGTGAATTTTTGTAACCTATTTTTTCGGAGTTTTGATCTTCCTATGAAAAAATCAGAAATCATCAATAACTTAAAATTGGTTGACTTTCAGACTGTTTTGATAACACTTTTTGTATTTCTTGGGCAAAGATGCTTTTATAAACCAATTTTATTTTAGAAGTAGGAAAGTTCTAGAAATTATTTTACAGACAAAAATAGATTACAAAAAGTTGCCATTTTTCGCCAACCCACCAAATATAGACAGCTAAAAATTGACATATCTCCAACATTTTTTTGTTTTAATTAGGTCAAATTTTGGAGATCGTCTAACTTTAAAATAGTTCACACATGGAAAAAAAATTCAGAAAAATTGAAGCGGGTGGGTGACAATTTTATTTTTTTCTGGATGATTTGACATGGAAATACCCTTGTATCAATTGATATGATTGAAAGGACTGGATATCAAGTAGATTTTATAATAAATTTAAGAATGATTCCTGATCTTAAAGAATCTATACCAGATATGTTGAAGGACAATCTTAAAACGCAGTGACATTGAACACATTTCTTGAAATTGATGTATGTTTGGTACAATGTATTTTTAAAATTATTATTTAAGCTATCAAGGAGGTAAATAGGATTCCTAAAAGATTCGAGATCGAATTTCCATATCGCTGACACGAAAATTATTGCAAGCTGTTGTTGTATCAGTGCTGCTGTACGGCTGCACTACTTGGACCCTAACGAAGCCCCTGGAGAATACGCTAGATGGAAGCTGCAAAAGAATGCTGCCCGCAATCTTAAACAAGACGTAGAAACAATTCCCCTCGAGAAAACAGCTGTACGACCACCAGCCCCATATCACGCAAACCATCCTTGTGAGGCGAACAAGACACGATTTACACTGCTGGAGAAGCAAGGACGAACTCGTAAGTGACGTTCTTCAGTGGAAACCATTACATGGGCACGCCCAAGTAGGCCGTCCAGCAATGATGTACATAGACCAACTGTGCGGATACTGGATGCTACACCGAAGACCTCCCAGGGGCAATGAATGATAGGGACGGCAGTCGAGAGAATATCCTGGATATTCATGCTACAAGCGCGATATGATGATGAAAAGATTCTAACTCACTCTTCCATCTATATAACTCAGAATAAAACAATGTACTGTCAATGTGGTTTAAAATAAGCTGAGAGATAAGACCCCTGAAAAAGGGTGTCCTGGTTATGACACTAAACTGTATCTGATGGTAAGAGACACAAATTTGAATATTTTCGTAAGCAATTTGCAATTTCTGATAGGAAAGCAAAATAGCTGCGCGTTACTTAGAAATGGGTTTATGGGTTAATGGAAGATTGAAAAAATCTATATATAATCATGCCAGTACCCACCGACGGTACATGCCCTGTCATCACCTCAGATAAATAATGGACTATTATAACATGAGATATGAATACATGTTTTCAAATGTTATGCCCTGTCATCACCTCAGATAAATAAAGAACCGTATAGTCGTAATTTTTCGGAAAGTAAAGGAAGAAAAGGAATGAGAGAGAGAGAGAGAGAGAGAGAGAGAGAGAGAGAGAGAGAGAGAGAGAGAGAGAGAGAGAGAGAGAGAGAGAAAGAAAGAAAGAAAGAAAGTAAAAATAAATAAATAAATTATTCATTGTCTATTTCAATGAAATGGAAAAGAAGCAGAAAGAAAGAAAGAAAAAGAAGGTTAGAAGAATTAAAGGAAAAATGAAGAGAAAAGAGAAAATAAGAATAACAAAAATAATTTAAAAATACCTGGATCTTGAGAGATAGTTAAAAAAAACAGACAGACTATACACAGTTTTTGTACATAAAATCTTTCTACACTCAACTGTTAATTCATTTAAAGTTATTTCAATATATATAAGGATAGTAGATGTTATATTTAGATAAATTAAAAATAAGTTCTAAGTACTTTATATCGGCTTTAAAACAGTTCCTATGGCAAAAACAATTGACCTAAAAAACAAATACTCTGCACCTCTCAGCCTTAAATCTGCATCCCTTAGGGTAATACCAAACTAATTTCAAGTTGAAAAAAAAGTGTGGAGTATGAAGGAGACAGTGACATCAATTATCATTGGTGGTTTTGGAACGATTTCCAAATGCTAGGAATTATATTCAGGAAAAGGGAAATCAGAATGAGAATGAAAGGCGCTCTTGAACTTTCTCGACCGCGGGAACGGTGTTCAGTAAATTCTTATACCTTAAGAAATTATATGAAAGCGCGTGGTATAATGGTTACAGTCGTAGGAAATGGACCCGTAAACCCGAATTCAAATCCCCGACAAGGCTGTTTAAATTTCACATGCTTAACGACGTAATCATGGTGGCTGAGCAATCCATGACATGCAACACTACGCTATGGTCCTTACGTAGGTTAGACGGTTGGTTAGAAAGTGCCCCACCCTAGCACCTATATGATTGTCCGATTCTATTTCCCTTATAAGAAACCCTAAATCCTATCCGTGCTAGAAGGCGGTGGCTGAGGGGTTTAATGTCCTGAGTACGGGTTAGATCTGTAGCTCTTGGGCGTGTGGAGTACCTTATAATTTCCATTACTGTCAGGTCCACTTCGACCCGGAGTAGTTGTACTTGTTACGATCCCATCAAGGCTAAATAGGAACAAAATGAGTTTAAAAATGTTATAAAAATCGAGTTTTAAAGAAACATTTTGAATAACTATCATGCATGGATAGAACAAAACATCTTTGGCATAAAATAACACAAAAAGGGTTGACATGCCCTAAATGTCAACAAACAAAAAGAAAGATATTTATCTTTATATTGCTGCTACTGGCTGCTGTAATCAGTCTTCCTTTTACAGTGAACTTTAACATAGAAATACATTTCAAATTCTCCTCTCTCTCTCCCTGTCTCTCTCTCTCTCTCTCTCAGAGACACCAATAATATATAACGATGAGGTAATCAAGAGATACATAGAGGGGAAGAAAGTGATTGGCAGAAAGTAAAGTAAGAGATTGGTCAGTTTTTGATTTAATTGCAATTTACGACTAATTAGAACCAATTGAAACGGATTTTTTTACAAACATAATTCAATCCTGAAAGTAAGGAATGATTTAGTATACTTTTCGTGTCATTAAACTAAACAGTAAAAAAGCATTTAGGAGACAAAAGTTGATTAGGGTGAGTAAAAATGTAATGTAATATTCTTTATTTCATGTGAATTATTTTTTATAAAACTAAGGCCTATATTGAGATCCGAACGAGACTCCGAGCAAGAATCCGACGAGTTATACCCAACTTGCCAATCGATCATGTCCTCCTTCTGTATGAGAATACTCGAACACACACAAGCCTCAGGACCAGGGAAAAAATCGCCTCATTCGCGTGGACAACTTTACCGCATCCTCCATACTCACCAGATTTAGCGCCTTCAGACTATCATCTCTTCGGCAACATTAAAAAAGGTTTGAGAGGCAAACATTATTCCAGTGACGAGGAAGTGAATCTGTAATAAAGAAGTGTCTCAAAGAACAGTCAACATACTGTTACTGGGCAGGGATACATGGTCTCATTCTAAGGTAGAACATTGCTATTGAGAAAAACGGTGAGTATGTAGAGAAGTAGAGATGTGATTCACAGAGGACCAGCTTCAGTTTGATGTATGATACATTGTTCCTGTGTTGGTAATCATACGTGACCTAAAAAATGGCATTACTTTTTTACTCAACCTCGTACTTCATTACGTGAATTGTTGCATCTGGGCAATACTTGATACTGTTGACATTTTACCACTTCTAATCTTAACACATTGTGTGTATGCATATCATCACTTGAGTGTAAAAATTTCTCTTCAATTTCCTTTTAAGGTTTATAACGATATTGTTGATATCAAAAAATTGGATTATCATGGTATAAGATGTATGCAAAATCGCTACTTCAATTTATACACTTGCCCAACAATAGCAGACACTCCCGGTTAAAACTGGCCAATGCGAGATGAGTACAGAAAGCATATAAGATCGTTTGCGACTGTCCTCAAATCAATTCGTATTTGAACTTTATGTCAGGAAGACCTATCTTTTAGATCAAGACCAGAGTAAACCTAAAGGCTAGGATTACCATTTCACTACAGATTTGGACGTATATATTATTAATACAGCGAAAACCTACAGTCTATGATTACCAACTGGATTCTGTGAACAACAAAACAACTGAACCCCTACAATGGCTACAAGAATTTAAAGAAAATTATTGAGTTATTTAGCTACCGTGGTTATTAGTAGTACCTGTAGAATGAAAAAAAATAAAGGGGAAAAATAAATATTCGACTTGTTGAAAGGGAGGGAGGGGGGCAACAATGTCGTCGCCGTCAAAAATCTTTAGAAACTCAAGAAATCCGTCGTCGTAAAATCTTCAGCAACTCAAAATCGCAACTCAACTTCTGCCATCACCCCACTTCTACTTATACTAGTTTCTCCGCAACAGCTGGGTGTCTGCGCCCCACACATGATATTGTCGAGCCAATCCCGACCACCGGAATCCTCATAGCTATCATCCGGGCACCTGGCGCTTAAATCCTGGACTGTAGCATCTCGACTTCGGTGCTAATGTGTCGCCCGTTCGCATTCTGAAGGAAGCGGGTTCGATTCTACAGTCCTACATGTCAGACAAAAGCCTAGCCCGCTTCCTTCGAGAATACGGCAGGCCTTGACGTTCGCCACTCACCTCGTGTTCTCTGTCACCTGTTAGGCTTCCTTCCGATGCTCAAATCATAGATTGGAAAGTACCCCTTCATTGCCATTACTAACACTATGACCATGATTAGTCGTAGGATTACTAGTACAATTACCTTGCGGGTAGTACCTGTTAATAACCCCTTGTATGAATCAAATATATATTTTTGAAAATGACTACTATTAGATCAGAATATTTGAAACTTTCTAACCGTTACGTTAAGAGTGCATCCTAGGATTCTTCTAAAAATTCGAAACATTGACCAGAAATTCAAATTAGAGCACGCATTGACCCAATTAAGACCATCTTATTGCAACGCCAACTACGATAGTTGGGTCACACCATCCGCATGCTTCCACATAGACACCCCCCGTAAAATAATTTATGGTGAACTCGCAGATGACACGCGAAGGTCAGGAGAGTCCCAAAAGCGCACCACAATACCATTTTACAACGCTGACGAAATGCACCAACACACCTTCAAGCCTGAAAAATCTGGCATCCAACAGACAGGGTTAGCGAGACGTGTGCGACACAGGAACGGAGGGTTGGGTTTGGTTTGGTTTGGTTTACGGCATATCAACCTCGGTGGGTCATTTAATGCCGACAAAATTGTGAAATAAATTCCTTGTTAATGCATAATACAGTTTTGTTTATCAACTCATGTTTTTCTATTTAACCCATAGATGGGACCCTAACAGGTACTACCACTCCGGGTCAGAGTGGACCAGGGAGCAATGGTGATGAAAGGGTACTCCACATTCCCCAAACCTCCAAAACTGGAACCTCACCATCAGATAGAGTTTAACGTCATTCCCGGACATGCAGACCCTCAGTCACCGCCTTCTAGTACCCATATGATAAAAATGGTTGGGGGCTTGCTATAAGGGCAATAGAGTTGGGAAAATCATATAGGTGCTAGGGCTTGACCTGACCAGCCGATTGATCGGAGGGGGCCTTTCCGACCGCCCGTCTAGCCTAAGACAGTGCCAAAGTGGAATATTGAAAGTCATTAACTGCTCATCCACCTGGGCTCTATCCTTAAGAATTACGGGTCGCCACCCACGGCCAACAGGTAGCCCCATTGGGGGAGTCTTACCCCTCTACAGTGGTGCAGTCGGTGCATTCTAACGCCCCATCCGACAGGGCGGAGGAAGGGAGTGGTTCAATATCGAGATTAACTGGGCTGCAAAGCGGTGACGTCTTCGTTGTCATGAACCACCAAATATAGATGGGAATTTCCCTTGCAATGTGTGTGACTGCTTCTGCAAGTCCAAAATTGGACTAACTCGTTACCATACGGTTCACAACTGTCGTTATCGTCGTCTACGACTGACTTCTAAAAGGAAGGGAGGACTAGTACAGTGACCTTGAGTAGTAGTACCTGTTAATAACCCCTGTATGAATCAAATATATATGTTTCAAAATGACTACTATTAGATTGGAATACTTGAAACTATATAAACGTTACGGTAAGAGTGCATCCTAGCATTCTTCTGCAATATATGTTTTCTCCCTCAGCTGCGTTTGTTGCATAGCGGCGTCGTCACTGTACTAAATTGCAATAGTTTCATCTTCGTTGTAAGGGATGACAATAACACCAAAGTTATCCTCTAGAAGTTTATTGAAATAAATTCAAGCTTCTTAACTCCGAGAGAGAGGGTCAGTTTAATTAATATATTCAGTCTTTAGACTTTCGGTCCTTTGATTAAATTTCTGGGTGACAAGCTTTTTCAGTTGGTAAATATTAAGGCTAGCTCTCCCGAGCATCGACTCTCCCGACCTGACCCCGATCACCTCACTCTCTCTCCGGCTGACTGCCTCCGGGGCTAACTGACGACTGAACTGTCTCGAGCCCTAGGTTCTTTTATATTCATAGCTACTCCTACACATTTTTATCTCTTGATCTGATAACGGGAAGATGTTATATTTCTTTGTTTAATAAAACCAGAAATTCATATTTCCGTTTGTACAATATATAACACGTTATCTGCGGGCACCATACAACCGAAATTGAGATGAGCCTGGTCTCAAAGACTTCAAAGCTGCGGCCTCTCTCTCTCCTCATTACATCATAGGAGGCGGTAGGTGAAGTTCGTGACATCTTTATTTATTAGATGCATCTTCTTAGTGGCATTTTATGCTGCTGCTGTCGTGGTGTGTGGTGTGTGTGTGTGTGTGGGGGGAGGCAGTTGATCGAATCTTAATGATCGATTGTGTTCCGTCCTGTGTAAATGGCTTGGCTATCACACCTGTCACTTTTGCAATACAGCCTGAATCCGGAAAGCCCTGGAAATTCTACGGCTTCAAGATTTCAGCGTTCGTAAGCAAGAAAATGAATTTCAACAAAGTGGAACCACAGGTATGCACATGGGGATTTAACAGGAAAATTGACCGTGATCGTGCTGACAGGTGAAAAGGCTGACAGACGGCAAGTGCTACGACTTCACCCTATTTGTTTCCACGGGAAGTAAAACCAATAAAGGAACACACTATAATAATTTGGAAAACTCTGTTCAGTAATACACGTAACGGTATTATTGTGTATCTTGTATAATCCAATTCCTCTATACACGAGATGCTGACGGTAAAGTTCCAATTGTGTAGCCCTGGGGAGTGTGGAGTACACCTTCATCGCCATTACTTACCGGTCCATTCAGACCCGGATGGTCCCATCTTCGAATAAAATAGAAAAATGTGTTTAAAAAGATGGAGTTTAAAAATTGAATACCATCAGGAATGAATAAAACAAAACGTGTTAGGCATAAAATAACCCAACACGGGTTGACTATCCGACCAAATAATTCCTCCATACTCTAGTAGGATTCCACACAGCCAGTTTTTAAGCGGAGTTTAATTAACTGGTTTAAATTCAGAGTTTTCATTTTCCCAGACCCGTTACCATAACAAGCTTCGAGAGACCAATCTGCCCAAATAGTTGGTCTTAAATAGGTAGAATAGTTGATTGTATACCTTTCCAAACGATATTAGCGCTATGAGGAATACAAAGTGTGTCGTCTTATATTCGAACTTGGGTCACCGTGTCCATTCCCTACGAGAATAACCATTACATGATGAGTCACTTTGTAGATATGTAGATTCCAGAGTAGTTTAAGGTTTAGAAAGCTATTACTACTGATCAAAGAGTTCGATACTTGCTTGATAGCCTATACACCTTTGAACTGACGGATTTGGTTGCAAGCTTTAGTCACCGCTAGCATACGGGAACATCGGGATTTTCTTTTTTTTTTTTTATTCGTTTCACGCCTCTGCTTTCTGTGTCCCGGTTACGTTCGTCCCTTGCTTGTGCTGTTCCTGTGTGGAATTCTTTGCGTGGCCGTGTCTCCGTATCTTTCCTTTTACTTTGTTTTATTCATTCCGGGGCTACTGCTCGTTCCGTCCCATCTTATTTCTGTTCCGGCAGCAGAAAAAATCCACAGAGTTAAAATTCTGCAAGTTTCCACATGAGAACAACACTTATGAGTGTTACGATTTTAGTGGCCATCTTTTAGGCTTCAAGCAAGAGCGCTTGTCCAGTGGAAATCCTTTGTGTTAAGAAGAGCGTGATCCTTGGGGAAGAATTCCGTTGTTGTTTCTTGGTGCTCCCCAGTCCTGCAAGTCCTTCTTCAATGATTGCAAATAGACGTCTCTCAGTATATATATTTACAAACTCCTCCGCTCGAGCAGGATGTGACACAAAGTCAATTTCTTAAGCGGAGTTCAACAGGTTTGAATTCAGAGTTTTCCTTCTCCTAGACCGGTTGCCTAACCAAGGTTAAAGAGCCCAGTCCGCCCTACTATTTATCCATAGCTGGAGGGAGATTAGGATTCATACCTTTCCCAAGGGTATTAGCGCTAAGTGAAATGCAATTACCACATGTGACTGTGGCTGATTTGAACTCGGGGCGACGAGTCCATTTCCCATGACTTAAACCATTACGTCACGCAGTTCCATAACGTCTCTCAGTATAAGCGATTAGGTAGATAACCAGCCATGTATTAGGCTGTTGATTGGCTGGGTATAAACCATGTGACCTTGCTTAGTCTATAAATTTAAGTGGTGTATTTTTTAGCACACCTTATCACTAAAATATTCAAACAATGAGTTCGTTTTTACTTTTCTGCTAGTGACCAGCGTGTCTTGGTCGGCGACTGGTTATTTTTTGAATCTGAATATCACAGTCTGTGCAAATTATTGATTACACAGCTAGCGAAGATAATAAATTGATTCATGTCTTTCCTCAAAGACAATAGCACGAAATGAAATACAATAAGCTTTACACAAGATTTGAAATCAGATCTCCAAATATTCACTCAACTACACTGCCACGGACAGAATGCAAGCAAAGAACAATTTTAAATCCGAATAAAACTGGATTGAAATCAGAGCTTTCCTTTTCCTATGGTGGTTGCCTTGTTCTACTATTTACTCATAGATATGGAAGAGAACAGATGGATTGATAGCTTTCTCGAAGTGGAGTAGTAGTATTTACTAATCACATAAATCACCAATTCAACCTTGTGCTAAATGCAAAGCTTGCCTATTGTGAAGTGACACAATGAGATATCTACCTGAGATGTCATCTTGCAGCAACAAGTCTCGGACTGTCCTCTCCCACTGGACAAAGTGCTGAAGGGCCAAGAGAAGTGGACTGAAGTCTGTGTACCCTCTTTCCACTTGAATTAACTCACGGACAAGTTTCACTCTGTGTCGAATGAGGTCATCTTCGGTTGTGTAAGTAATCAGTAAGTATTGCATATCGTGCAACGGAAGAGAAAACTTCCGGCGAAGAGACAAAGAGAAAGATAAAGAAATATAAAAAAATAAAAAGGAAGAACGGAAGAAAGGTCTTCCGGTGAAGAAGCAGGGAGAAGATGAAGAAATATATTTTTAAAAAAGAAGGGAAAACGGAAGAGGAGTCTTCCGGTGAGGAGGCGGAGAAAAAGATAAAGAAATATATATAAAAAAGGAAGCCTGTCCATTATCAGATCAAAAGATTAAAAAAATATGCGTGGGTATATTTATACTATATAAAGGTTAGTGGATCTTGAAGGGCAGTCAGTCCGCAGCGAGCCAATCGTGAGCATAACCTCGTCGCCTCCCTACACCAACCCCCTCGGGCATTTTCACTGTGAACACTCTGCACCCCTCATCACCCACAAACCGAAGAAAATAAAGACAGATCATATTTTTATATCTGTGGTTTCATTGAAGTCCAGTAGCAGGCTATACAACATAAGTAAGCAAACGGGAAGTGAAATGCAATCAGCCTTGTCCAGGATTTGAACTCGAGTCGCTGATTCCATATCCCACAACGATAACCGTTACAAATATAGCGCCTCACAAGAAAGCATTGAATAAAAAACTAGAACATCTAACTTGCCTGTATTTAAGAGAAATTGCATGCGTCACATATTTTACCCAGTTTCTCAACGGTAAAGGTGACGCTTCATATTTCAATGTGACTGCTGAGTTTCTACCAATTCATAATAGGGCCTGTTGAAAGACCTTAACTCAAAATAATCTGTTACGGCTTCTTTCATTTGGCCAAGAGAAACCAAACAAATGCTGATAATTTCCCTGTTGCGTTGGGATTTCATTTCACACGGTTGGATGCGTGGATGTCGATTATATTTCTACAGAGCTATTCATAAGTTCCCCGCTGGTCTGGAAAATAGCTGGAAAATTAATGTTCTCTGGAGATAATAGGTAATTGGCGACGTTTTACCACCAACACAAAATTGCAATCAATAATGATATCCAAGTGTTCGTAACTTTTAATTAGATAAAATCAATTAGGGCAAATTCCAACTCAGATTATATATATATATATAATATATATATATTATATATATATATATATATGAAAAAGTGAATGGAAGTGAATCCGACAGTATGAAATAAATATTTTAGAAAAAACAAACGCATGATGTTATAATTCACTGACAGAAATCTGTTTCGACCCTTTATTGAAGTGGTCTTCATCAAGAGCGAGATGTGTATGATATATATATATATATATATATATATATATATATATATGTGTGTGTGTGTGTGTGTGTGTGTGTGTGTGTTTGATATAAAGGAAATAACAGGTTACTTTAAATGAAAATGACGTTTTTAGCATTTTTGATAGATCCTTATAGGAGTGGGGTTCTGGACTTAGAAAATTCTCAACAGGATGTTAAGAGTTAATACATATTTAAAGTTTACATTGCGAATTGTTTTTATTTTTTAATCCTTTAATGAATTTGATGATTTTACTTACTTAGTGTACAAACACAGTATAAAATAAATAAACCTTTAATATAGTCTAATGGTTTAAATATTTAATTTAACTGTTTTCTCCCCACACATTGACATCGACGAGAGTGTATTTCGAATTCGCTTATTACGATGACTTAGGCCAGTATGATTGTTACTACGCCACGAATACTCTTAATTGGACATTTTTACATCAATGTTAACAGAGGAAATTAGACCACACTTAACGCATTTCATGTCTTATTAAGTCTAAGTCTAAGTTTAAATTAGAACCATATGACCTTTAGGCACCCCTTTTTGTTCTCAATTAAGAAAGGACATGTTTTTCAATTATTCCGTCAATATCCGGTTGTTTTAACAGACGATTTTTAGATTTTTTTAAAATTATAAAACTAACCCTAACCCTAACCCCTAACCCTAGCCCCTAACAAACAACTGGATATTGACGGTGTAAATGAAAAACATGTCCTTTCTTAATCGAGATCAAAAAGGGGTGCCTAAATGTAATATAGTCCCTAAATTATATAACATACTTAAGTCTATTCTGGAATAGAAAGAGAAGCTCTTAACTCAACGGTTATCGCCTTAAGAATAGGAATTAGTGACTCTTGTTCAAATCCTGGACCAGATTGTTTGCGTTTCACTTCGCTCTAATTCTCTTGGCAAATGCATGTATCCATCTCAAACAGTATGTATTGAAATACAGGGTGTCCATAAAATCCCGCTACGGGTTGAAAATGTATCAACAAAGATTGCAGTCATGTTGAAGTGCAATAATAAAAAAATACATCAATATTAAATCTTTAAGAGTTGAAATTTTATGTGATTTTTTACGAAAAGATGTTATCATTTGTACAATGTAAGTCATAAAATGTTCAGTTTTAAAACTGTTTCAAACCTTTGTGGACACCCTGTAGAAGTTAAATGGAAACCGGATTTTGAATATATAGAGAAAAAAAATGAAACTTAATCTAAACTTAAGGAGGTATTAGTATCGGAAAATGGTGAAAATAAATTGGATTTACGATTCTAATACTTTAAATCTTCATGAATGTGGGAAGAATTAAAATCAATAATGAAAAATATTCTTGAATATTATAATTTTAACATTATAACATTATAATATTTTCTAAAGATCTATAGAAAATATTAACTGGGAACAGTAAACGGTTATCTCGCAAATAAAAAGAAAAATATGAAGATAAGTAAAATTATCAAAAGGCGTTAAGTAAGCATTATGAATATGGAAACATGGAAATAAATGAACAAAATAGGGTGACTAGTTTCTCTAGAAATTATAAGGCAACCAATCTATGAGAAGGAATAATCTGAATTCAACCCAATTTATCTCCGCTTAAAAATTGACCTTGTGATATATTCTGCACATGGCGGATCGGTTGAGTAAATGCATACACTGCTACTTGGTAGAGTCTATAAATATAAGTAGTGATTTTTATACAGCTTACACCCACGTAATTGTTAGCAAGCTAGTATCTCAAATCCATACTTATGAAAAGCGATTTCGATCCTCATTGGATGCTCCATACTTGAGACCTTGTGTCAAATCCTCCCTGTAGGTTAAATAAGAGGGCACCTCATATGGAGTAATGGTTAGAAAATTAGATTCGCAGACCATTGTTTGTGAGTGCAATTCTCACTGGCCTTGTGCCACATCTATTATCTATTAATAATGGAGATTCGCTTCCGGTTTTTGTTTGTAACAAAAACTGCGTCACTGCTCACGTCAAATTACCCAACACATAATGCAACGTCATTACATAGAATAAATATACTCAAAATGTGAGCAAGCAACGTTAGACAATCCTCATTGTTTCAATAAATAGATGTCCGGCGTTATATATTTATACATAGATTGTTTTATTCTAATATGATATTTAAAGTTATCGGAACTGTTTCCATTTCAAATTGTCTTTCTTTCTTTTTTTCCTCCTTTAATAAATTTGACGATTTTACATACTTATGGTACACACTTTATGACATTGAATTTTAGCTCCCATTCCCTCAGGCAATATCTTTCAAAAAATTATTTTTACATCGCCCGGAGGGTGTCTTTTTATTTTGCTAGTCTTGGTAAATAATCATACTCACAAGAGAAATCCAACAAAAGCCATACTTTATTTAGTGAAATATTCATTCGACCTAGCAAGCACAAATGACTGACTTTCGGTACCGTGCACCACCGCCCACAGGATGTCATTCTATGTCCATTTCTTCCACTCAATAAATCTGTTGTCTAGTACTGACTAATTCAGTTGGGACTAACCCTTTCCATCCAGCGGCTACCGACTGTTTTAACTTTCTAAATTCCCGCGACTTCTTAACTGACGTCCAAGTGTTCAAAGCTAAAATGTCTACGTGCGGTTGCTGTCCATTTTTTTTACTTCATATACTTTTACTTACACATATGTACACACAAACATATACACATATATATGTATATATATATATATGGAAAATATATGTTTGTATATATATATATATATATATATATATATATGTGTGTGTGTGTGTGTGTGTGTGTGTGTACATATTCAACAAAATATATTTTCCCACCAACATGAAGAAGTAATACACACACACACACGCATACACACACATACACACATACGCACACACACACACACACACGCGCACACACAAATATATATATATATATATACGAGGGTGGCCATATATATATATATGTGTGTGTGTGTGTGTGTGTATAAATATATATGACATATACATATACTTATATGTGTATGTACATATATATATATATTATTGAACACATACAAATACATACACCCAAACGCCCCCCCTCACATATATATATATATATATATATATACGTAAAAACTTTTGCAGCATCATTTTTGTTGTTAAGGAAAATATCAAAATTAAAAGACCGTTCTTCTTCTCTAACATTTATCCATGCTCATATATTTGAAGAATCTCCAACTCTCACTTTATCTATATGTATACACATACACACACACATACACACACACACACACACACACACACACACACACACATATATATATATATATATATTAATGTAGGAGTGAAAAATGGAAATGAATCCGAAAATATGTAGAAGTATAATAAAAGTGAAAGATAATAGTGTACGGATGTTTTTACTGATATTTGAAATAATATACTTTTGTCGACACTTGGTGTTTTGAATGATAACCTACGAACGGTGCAATTACTGGCACAATAGGTGTTATGCCTTGGAGATATCTTATAAGTTGGGTGTCTAAATGAGTGTGGGGTCTGTACAAGTATGTGCGTCCGTACGGGCGCGATGACATTTTTTCTGGTCCTTGGTAAATACCGACATCGCAACTAGGTCTTATCACAGAAAACATAGGCTATATGTATGGAGACCTCGTGTTGCCCAAACGATAGGCCACCCCTCTCTGCCTCAGAGATGTGATCTGACGGAATGGTGAACTAATATGTTTGGCGCCAGTTCGACTGCAGGAGTTGCTAGACAGTGCTTTAAATACTGAACTGCCTAATGGAGTTTTCAATCAGGGGTTTCTCCGTTAGTGTTGTACTTTCTCGGGTATACCAACAAAGCCGCGGGGGTACTTAGTTGAATGCATACCATTCCCAAACGTATTAGCGCTATGTAAAATGCAAACAGCCGCGTCAGGGATTTGAACTCGTATCGTCGTATCCAACTGATTGGTTGTTTGGTTGGATTTTACGGCACGCCAACACTTGTTGGCTTATTTTATGCTGAAGAAATTTTGTTTAATTAATTTTTATTGGGTATTCAATTTTTTCAAACTCAATTTTTTCAAACCATTTTATTTCATTCTTATATTTTCTATCTATTTAACCCATATATTGGACCCTAACAGGTACTACAACTCCCGGCCAGACTGAAACCTGGCAATAATGGTGATAAAGGGGTAATCCACCTTCCCTAGAGTTCTAGAATTGGATTGTTTGGATTATCTTCCCTTTGCCTGGAAGAATTATCTTCCCGATGGGTTTCCGTGCCAGCCACCAGGGAAGTCTGGTATTTAAGCGCGAGGTCCAAACTCTTATGCCTCTTTTAGCTACAACTTCTGGAACGACCACATAGATTACACCATTGTTACACCCTTCTCGGTGGGGGCTTCAGCTCCCAACGCTATGTAACTTCCTGGGGTCTTCGGCCCCCATCACTAGTAAGTGATTTTGTATGTACAGACTCTCCAGTCCTTTTATCTTTACTGTTGTATGTTTATGTACATGTATTTCATTGTTATTGTATCTTCTCTTATTTCTGTGCCGTGATATATAAAATGTTTTGTCCCACAAGCGTGTCGGAGTTTTTTTTTCAACAAGTTATAACATTGTTATAACCTTGAATCTTACAGGATCTTCTACACTGAATGCAGGTAAACTTTATTTACCCAGGACACTAAGACCATTATCCACCAACAGCTCATATATGTTAAAAAGAATTGTGGGTTGCTATAAGAGCAATATAGTTTGGACAATCATATAGGTACTAGAGCTTGACGTGACCGGCTGATTGATTTGAGAGGGTCTATCCGCCCGCCGGTCTAGCCTAAATAAAGTGGAGTGTTGCATATCAAGAACAACTCAACTACCAGGATTCTGTCTTTTAAGCATCAAAGGTCGACGCCCACGGCCAACCGGTGGCCCTATGGAATGAATTCACTTCAGTCGGTGTATTCTACAGCTCCAGCCAATAGGGTAGCCGACTGATTGGATACGCGTGTTAAATAGACAACAGTTTAATTTACCTTTCGTGTTTGGTACGTTTCCCCAAGAGACACACGCTGAACGTTAACCTAATGGCCATTAATGTAAAAACTAGGTCCTCACTCAATTTAAAGTGGCTGGCTGACTAAGTGCTTAGAGACAACGGACTTTAGAATTCAGTTTAAGTAAAACACTTAATTGAAAACGGAAAATTCATATTTACTTCGAACTCTCAATAGTTTCCACCCTAAGACAAATGGTCCCTTAACCCATTGACCTTACAAGCATAAACTGGAGAAAATAAGTATATATATTAATAAGTATACATTATTACTCCGTATCCTTGACAAAACTTTGAAAAGGATTATCTATGACTTTGGAAGTGACATTAACAGCACAGAAATTGCTCGGACAATTGAACATATTATTTTGTATCCTACATAATTTAATACATTTTCTGACCATTAGTTGCCATATTATGCCACCATGTTGTTTTTTCATTCTGTTTTCTCTAGATAAATGGGTTTTTAGATAAATTTATTTTATTTGTATAGTGTATTAAACATCTAGAGATAGAGAGTTGTTGAATAATCGACTTGATACAGGTTGGTCTTTAATGGCAGACTGCTGTCTATTTTAACGCCAAATCGTGTTATAATATATATATATATATATATATATATATATATATATATATATATATATATATATATAGATATATAGAGAGAGAGAGAGAGAGAGGGGGGGGAGAGAGAGAGAAAGAAATAGAAAGAGAGATTTAAATAGATAGATAGATAGATAGATAGATCCGAACAAAGCTGGAGGGAGAATAGTTAATACATTTCCCAATATATATATATATATATATATATATATATATATATATAATATATATATATATAGAGAGAGAGAGAGAAGAGAGAGAGAGAGAGAGAAAGAGAGACAGACAGACAGACAGAGAAAGAGAAAGAGAAAGAAAAGAAAGAGAAAGAGAGATTTACACAGATTGATAGATAGATAGATCCGAACAAAGCAGGAGGGAGAATAGTTAATACATTCCCAAGGATATTAGTGGTATGTGAAATGCAAATAGCCTTGTCCAGGATTTGAACTCGTTCGTTGTGTCAACAACGCTAACGATATCTAATTAGTAAAGGGTTAAATTGACTGCTGAATATCATAAAATATTAAAGCTGCTTAAAAAGTTTCATCGAAAAACAAGGAAAACAAAGAGATATTTTCAAAGCTATGGTTGCGTGACAGATGCTTGTTATGGTGAATATCATAAAAGCATTTACAAAACAACAATTCTTTTTACAATCTAAGAATATGAAAAAGAATTTTTTTTTAAATATCTTGTACATTCCTTTTTCTGTTTTTTTGTTGTTTGTTGTTTGTTTTTGCTTTTTAATAAATTTTTTGTCTCTTTCTTTTTTTTTCTCCTTTCTACATTAACAACACTCCTTTATGAATAACATTTTATTATAGCAGACATCCATTCAGTCCTTATTTTTATTTCGCAATATTGTTTGTTATAATTAGTTGGTAGAATATAATAACTCCGATGCTTCGAATAAATACCAGTAAAAATCTATTCTGACATTTTTCAAATAGCAGAATGTCTTGAAAAAATTGTATCGAAACTTTTTATAATATTGTATATCTTCCTGGCATTTCTTTATTTTACTTCTGCAAAGTGTAAAAAAATATAGATAGGAATTAATCCCAAAGTATTATTATCTATTGGGATGCTTTTGCTAGGAAGGATAACCTTTCCTTTTGCTTTTCTACCGGTTGATTTATTGGACCATATGACCTAAGGCACCCCTTTTAATCTTGATTAAGAAAGGACATGTTTTCCTTTACACCGTCAATATCCGGTCGTTGTTAGGGGATAGGTTAGAGCTAGGGGTTAGTTTATGATTTTAAAAAATCTAAAAATCGTATGTTAAAACAACCGGATATTGACGGTGTAAATGAAAAACATGTCCTTATTTAATCGAGATGAAAAAGGGGTGGCTAAAATGTCATATGGTCCTAATTTAGACTTAGACTTAGACTTAATAAGACATGAAATGCGTTTAAGTGTGGTCTAATTTCCCCTGGTAACATTGATGTACAAATTTCCAATTAAGAGTACTCGTGGCGTAGTGGCAATCATACTGGATTAAGTTATCATAGTAAGCGAATTCGGAATACACTCTCGTCTATGTGAGAAGCAAACAGTTAAAGGAATATTTAAACCATTAGACTACATTAAATGTTTATTTATTTTATACCGTGTTTCCACGAAAATAAGACCTATCTGCAAAATAAGATCAAAATCCTTTTACTCTATAAATATTTTTATTTATTTCCCTTCGCTTCAATTCTTACTCCCACTTCACCTCTTAACCCCTAACCCCTACCAAATTGCGGTTGTACTAAAATGTCTTGGAGTTTTCTATCATACAGTACAGTGAACTTTGAAATATCCCATCATACAGATGGCATATTTCAAAGTTCACCATCTATTCACCTCAGAACTTATCCTATTTAAATAAACTCATAATATCATTGTATTCTGAGTCCTACAGAATTGTAATGTACTAACCATACTTTTTTGTACTTTGATCGCAGTGGTATGAGAGCCGCTGTAAGCGATTTAAAGTAAGTTAAAAAATATTTTTTTCTTTTTTCTGTAATCGGTATGACTACACCTCATTCTAATTAATCTCGCACTCTTTCCCTCTCCATCTTCTCCCCCCTCTCTCTCTCCTCTTCTTTTTCTACCTCATTCCATTCTCTGTCGCCCCCTCTCTTCCCCTCTCTCTCTCTCTCTCTCCTCTCTCTCTCTAAAGGTCATATGGTCCCAAATGTTTTATTAAGATAACCAGCAAGAATATACACTCCCCCACCCCGGCGTAAGTATTTAAGTTTCAATGTAATGAAATATATTGAATTAGAAAAGACAACGAAATTAAATAATTGGTTCTAAAAAATGACTTGATTCATCATTAAATAATCCAAAAGGGTTGGTATGCCGTAAAATAAAACAACCTAAATTAAGCTTCTTTTTCAGCCATTTATTTTTCAGGATACAAAATGAGGATCATTTTGGTATTATAACGGGAGGTTACTCTCATTTATGTAACTAATGTTCACATTACCGAGAAGACATCTATCTAAATGAACAGACACTACTTTAGATATACGAGGTGTGTCAAAAAGTATCAAGCTATTTGGTACTATTTGACACACCTTGTATTCAGATTAAAAATGTTCCATTCATTAATTATTTCAGAATACAGGGTGTGTCAAAAAGTACCAAGTTTAAGTAGTATTTATCAAGATAGAAATGAAGAATGAATGGAACGCTATTTTTGCTCAGAATACAAGGTGTGTCAAAAGGTACAGAAATCTCGACTTTTTTAACACACGTTGTATGCCAATTTTCCCACGTCCCCAATTCTCCTTTAGTCTTTTTCCTCTGAATATGGAGAGAAGCAGAACGGCTACCTTGAAGCGGGATAGACAGCAACACGGTAGGGAAATAGATTTCGAAATGGAAGGGCGATGTCATTTCCTGTTAACAGTGCTACTGGAAGAGTGTCTTCGAAAAAAGTACAATTAAGACGCGGTCGCCGAAGAAGCAGGAGATGAATAATCGAAAAGGCAAAAAATCATCTCTATTTTCAACATTATTCTCCGAACCTTGTTAAAGGAATTTCGACCCCTCCATATCAGGAAAAAGAATCATCAGTTTCTACTATGAACCCTCAAGCTAGTAGGTCTCCAATTCGGCAATAAACCTTATAAACACTCAGGTAAAATAGAAGAAAAAACAAGCCAAACTCGGGCACTTATTGCTTTATTCTCCAATGTATTAAAATCAATCCCATGAATGGTTTTATAAATAAAACAATGAAAATATAATTAAAATAATGTAATCTATTTATATGCGTTCCTATTTAATTCCTTAGTTTTTCTAATTTAATATATTTCATTACATTAAAACTTAAATACGTACGCCCTGCGGAGGCCGCATATTCCTGCTAGTATGTAGAAATACTGGAAATGCAGAAAAGTGAAATAGTGTCCATTTATTATCTTCATAAAGAACTGGTTCAGCCAAACTGGTGTGAATATCAAGGCAATGTGAATTCCCTTGTTTAACGTGGAATGAATGGAAGGCCATTGCCATATATGATAGACGGAATTACTTGTTTTACACTGGTTGCGGATTATGGAGCCGAATTGCAGCAGACTCTTTGGGGAAACAGTTTCAATTGATTTGCTAACGTTCCTTTTTTCTAGTTGCTCCATTTTCGGGGCAAATAAATATTTCTCTCGCTTTCCTTAAATATTTCACACCTTAAATCGGCCGGGGAATTGACCGACTGAAAGCAATTTACCGAGAACATAAAACAACAAGACGTGTTCAATAATGTAAAAAAAACGTTGTTTTAAGCAAAACTGCAAAATAAACCGTTTCTTTTACTCTCTCGCTGGTACCATCCGGTTCTTGGGGCGCTATCCATACGATGTTCGCACATAGATGATGTATGTAAGTTTCTGTTGGTTCACTTACACTGATGTGTCCATATGTAGGTATCCACTGAAGAACATCACTTCTTAGTTTGTACTTGTTTCTCGAGCAGTGTCCAGAATGTCTTGTTCGTCATACTTGGGCGGTTTCTCTGAAAGAAGGCAAATGAGTAAAACAGAGAAACAACATAAAAATTCAAAGTTTAATAACATTTTTAAAAATACCAGATATAGTTTCTTATTCTGCCTAGGAACAACAATGGGTAATCCTTAACTTGTTCCTCGTAAATTCCTACCATAAATAAACTGAACCCTCATTTTTATGTCCGTGTTTTTGCAATAAATGTTTTATTTTTCTTGCACCTATTATTTTACAATACTGAATATATTTTCTTTTTAAAAACGTTTATTGCAAACATATTTAAAACATTTATTGCAAAACATAAAATGAGGGTTCAGTTTATTTTATAGTAGGAATTTACGAGGAACAAGTTAAGAATTACACAACAATTTCCTCAGGCCTAAAAGCTTCTATAAACAATTTTTAGGAGTAGGGGAGCCGAGAACATATTTTATAGATAAAAATAGATTACAAAATGTCGCAATTTTTCTCACCCTCCCTCAAATTGTTCGGCAAAGTTTTTGAATTGGAAGCTCAAATTTGGGGGATTGTCTAACTTTAACCTAGTCTATACCTGTACACAATTTTTGAAAATTGAAAGGGGTGAGTGACATGGCCTTGTTGATTTTATATAGAATTACCCAAATATACTCTACTATATATGCTATATATTGATATTCATATGGAATACGTCACACCTTTTTAACATCTACTCGTGGGCCAATCACGTTCGACTTTCGATTTCACGTGTTCTTATCATTAATTTTCGCTTTCACATGCAATAATCACGTCATCAACTTTCAACTGGCGTATGTACGCCGACTCAACTAACGGTAAATAACCTTTTTCCACACATTTTTCTAATTCAACGCATACAAAACATCCTTCATTGTCTATCCACATACATCCTTGTTTTTCTTCTCAATTTTACAGTCCCGAAGAAGGTTACCACTGTAAAACCGAAATACTCGAGTATCGACAATAAATTTTCCATCCATCATAACATCCTATGTGTGTTTTCTAATTTTCTCCACATACACTAGTTTATTACAATGGATTTTTATACAATGGATTTTTTAAAATACAATTACAATGGTATGAATTTAAAGGCATGTCAACCTGTCTTGTGCTGTTTTTACCTGGATCTTAAGAAATATGATTAGCTCCAGATTAAGCTCAACTGATCAATATTTTCTTTAATAATAAAGAAACTTTATAAAGAGTGATCATAAGTTCGATTTAACCCGAAAATCTATTCCTAATTTCATATACCATTTTCAATTTAGTTTTTCCATTAAAAATTATCTCTTATTATAATGGATATTGTATGTCTGTATGTAACCGAAACTACGTCACCACCAACGTCACAATTCGCTCAGTTATCATTTAATCATTTAATCAGTATTTAATCTTTATTAGCATCTTATTTATTAATAATGTCTATTAAGGTCTGAGAGAGATTTGCCTCAAAGCAGCCCATATTATTAATGTGATTATAATCCTGCAACGTGTGTTATATATCATAAAAAAATAATGTTAACACAGCATATAGTGTGAATAATTTGTTTACCGCTTTTAACAAACCATGTTTAATAAATAATTACTTGGTGTATTGATTTCTAATAATATTCTCACAGATATTGATCGGTATATCTTTATATATAATTTTTTTTTTATTGGTTTCGCATTTTCTTTCTTTTAACCTTTTTTCTCTCTTTTTGATATTTTAGAGCGAGGAATTATTGATATCTTTGTTTGTATTTCACCATGAAAAATGTTCGTCAAGTTTACTTTGGGGAACATTATACGTCTAATGAGCTTATTCCTCAGTGGGGGGTGAGAACATCATACTTTTAGGCTTTTTACACAGAAAAGAATACCTAACAATCCCTTTTTCTCGATTACATAAGTGGCCCATTAGTTGTGAGTAATTTATATGTTTTGGGCTAATTTTTCCCGATGGTATTAGATGTTCAAATGTTCTTTCGGTTTATTTAGTAAAAGTAAAAGAGAATGTTTGATATTAAATTTATGAAAACATATTTACGGACATGTTTGTCTGAATTTGTGAGGGTTGATAATTTGTATTATTTTAGATTGTCTTTTGGTGTGTGGTCATCATCTTTGTTTTATATATACAACGATCTGCGCCTATGTGTCATCCGCCATCAGTTAGTTCCCTTTCCTAATTTACTATTGTAAGATTCACAACTCTTAAAAAATGTTGTCAGGACAATAGGCAAGAATATATAAGCAATGGTTTAAGACCAGGGGTCGGCACTCTTTTGGTGAGAGGGGACCAATGGCTATGCAGTGTCATAGTGAAGGGCTATGGTATTAAATATTAATGCAAATAAGTTTTCTCAGATTCAAACCACTGTGTCCAAAAGGCTGTCTTTTTTATGGTTTAAATTAAAGAATATTTTCCTGTGGCCTTTAATGGGTTAATCTGAATGGAACTATCTGCAATTCTATTCGATACTGATAGTGATAGAAGTCTAGCTGTAATTTGGCGGGCCGGGCGGGGAAAAACCAATCGAGGGGCAGGATGGGCAACCCTTGGGTAAGACCTTCTTGTTGAAATGTAGCGGGAAGTCACGAGTTCAATCCCTTTGCCACATGATTAACTTTTGGGGCACACGGTGAGAAACTAACTTACTTAATCTGCTGTAATGCTGGAAACACTCAACGTAAGATTTTCTTTTTTCTTCTTTTTTTTTTGATAATTTTTATTCATTGAAGGAAAACTATCAGAAATATTTGAAATGAATTCGAAAATTTGAATTTTACTTTTTATTGTTATGTTGCCATCTTCTTTTTTAAATGTTGCATTTTTTCTTAAACTGAATTTATGAGTGCAAGATTTCTTGAAACTGAAATAAACTTTTGTGTGTGGAGCATTTTTTTAAATTTTTAATTTTAATCATATCATCATGCGCGTGCTAGCAGCACGGATACCCATGACAATCTCTCACTAACTGTCCCAATCATTATTGCCCCTGGCATATACTCTGTTGTTTAATGTAATTCCTTGTGGGTGGTCCGCACTGGAGTTTCATTTGGTGTGTTCCCACAGGAAAACGACGCTTATGCGTTCTTCCTTGTTGCTCCATAAGTGTTTACGTGTCTTGTTTGTTTTACTCTGATTGTTGTGTGGATGGGGGCAGGGCGAAGGCCGTACAGCTGCTTTCTGTTGATGATGTTTCCACAACACAGGGTTCCCTTTTCAAGTGAAATAACAAAGAAAAAGAAAAACAAAAAATAAACAATATTGTTAAATTTCACTTGAAAAGAACCCTGTTGTGGAAACTCATCACACAAAAGCCAGCTGTACGGCTCTCGCCCTGCCCATCACACAAACAATCAGAAGTAAAACAAACAAATACACGTAAAACACTATGAGCAACAAGGAAGAACGCATAAGGCGTCGTTTTCCTGTGGAAAACACACAATGGGAAAACTCCCAGTGCGGACCACCCAGCAAGGATTACATTAACAACAGAGTATATGCCAGGGCAAATTATGATGGACATTAGTGAAGAGTTCATGGGTACCCGTGTGCTAGCACGCATGATGATCCATGTCCTCTCAGTAAATTTAAAAATTTAAAAAAATGCTCCACACACAAAAGTTTATTTCAGTTTCAAAAATCTTGCACCTCATAAATTCAGTTTTAAAAGAACAAAAATGCAACATTTAAAAAAGAGATGGCAAAAATAACAATAAAAAGTAAAATTCAAATTTCGAAAAATCATTTCAAAATATTTCTTTATAGTTTTCCCTTCAAGTTGAATTAAAAAAAATTATCAAAAAAAATAAAGAAGAAAAATTGAAAGATTCTTACGTTGAGTGTTCCAGCATTACAGCAATAGTAAGTTAGTTTGCTCACCGTGTGCCCCAACGCTTAATCATGTGGCAGGATCTGAACTCGTGACTTCCCGGCTACATTTCAACAGAGCAGTTCTTACCAAGGGTACCACATCCTGCTCCCTCGACTTGGTTTTCCCCGGCCGCAAATTAACAGCTTAGACGTCTATCAAATTAGTATCGAATAGAATTGCAGTATTCCATCAGATTAACCCATTACAAGGCCCCAGGACAATAATATTCTTTATTTAAACTATACACAAAAGACAGCCTAATTTGGACACAGTGGTTTGAATCTGAAGAAACTTTATTTGCATTATATTTCCAATACCATAGCCCTTTCACTATGACACTGTTCATAGCCACATTGGTCCCTCTCATCCAAAAGAGTGCGACCCCTGGTCTTAACCATTGCTTATAACTATTCTGCATCCTATTGTCCGCTGACAACTATTTAAGATTGTGCAATCTATACAATAGTAATGAATCTAGGAAGAAAGGGAACTAAACTGATTGCCGGGCGATGGACACATAGGGTCGAAGTCGTTGTATTATATAAAACAAAGATGTAGATGACACATCACCAAAAGAAACTAGAAAATAGCAATAATTATTCAACCTCACTCAAATCAGACAAACATGTCCGGTCAAATAAGTTGTTCCATAAATTTAATATCAAAACATTCTTCTTTTACTTTTGACTAATTACCGGACAAGAACATTTTTGGAACATTCTTAATACCACCGTTGAAAAAGTTAGCCCAAGACACATATGCAATTACTTCATCAACTAATGTAGGCCACTTATGTTAGATCGAGAAAAAGGGATTTGTTAGGCTTATTCTTTCTGTGTAACGAGCCTTTAAAAGTATGATGTTCTCACCGCCCTCACTGAGGAATAGCTCCATTAGACGTATAATGTTCCCCAAAGTAAACTTGACGAACATTTTTCATGCGTGAAATACAAACAAATATAATAATCCTCGCTCTAAAATATCAAAAAGAGAGAAAAAAAGATGTTTAAAAAAGAGAGAAATGCGGAAACATAAAAAAACGAAATACTAATAAAGACTATACCGATCAATATCTGTGGGAATATTATTAGAAATCAATAACACCAAGTAAGATTTATTAAACATAGGTTTGTAAAAGCGCTGGTTAAACAAATTATTCACACTATATGCTGTGTTAACATTTATTTTTTTTAATATATCATAAACACGTTGCAGGAATATAATCACATTAATAATATGGGGGGGCTTTGCTTTTGGAAAGCAAATTCTCTCAGACCTTAATAGACATTATTATAAATAAGATGCTAATAAAGATCTAAATCTGACTTCAAATGACTTAAATGATAACTGAGCGTAATTGTGACGTTGGTGGTGACGTAGTTTCGGTTAACATACAGACATACAATATCCATTATAATAAAGATTAATTTTTAATGGAAAAACTAAATTGAAAATGGCTGTATATTGAAAAGGAATAGATTTTCGGGTTAAATCGAACTATCGATCACTTATAAAGTTTCGCTTATTATTAAAGAAAATATTATTGATATTTATCAGTTGAGCTTAATCTGACCACAAGGATATTTCTTAAGATCCAGGCATAAAAACAGACACGAAGGACAGCGTTGACATCCTTTAAATTCAATATCATTGATGAACATCCGTTGATCTGTATTTTAAAAAATCCATTGTTATAAAAATCTCAATTGTAAAAACTAGTGTATGTGGAGAAAATTAGAAAACACCACATAGGGATGTTATATGGATGGAATCTTATTGTCGATACTCGAGTATTTCGTTTTACTAGTGGTAACCTTCTTCGCGCATGTTAAAATTGAGAAAAAAAACAAGGTTGTATGTGGATAGACAATGAAGGATTGTTTGTTCATGCGTTGAATTAGAAAAATTGTGTTGGAAAAAGGTTATTTACCGTTAGTGAGTGGCGTACATACGCCAGTTGAAAGTTATGTGACGTTGATTATTGCATGTGAAAGCAGAAAATTAATGGAGTAAGAACACCGTGAAATCGAAGTCGAACGTTCGATCGGCCCACGACTGCTAGATGTTAAAACGCGGTGATAACCTTGTGTGCACGATCATTTTATATATCAATATATTCAGCAATTATACGAGAGTTATATGTGTAATCTACTATAAAATCAACAAGGGCCCATTGTCAACTCACCCCTGCTTCATCTTCTCTACAAATTGTGTACAGGATAACTAGCTCAGGTTTACAAGTTAGACAATCCCCTAATTGGCTTCATTCTAAAAACTTTGCGAACAATTTGAGGGACGTCTGTGAGAAAAATTGCGATCATTTGTGTAATCTTATTTTATTCTATAAACATATGTTCTCTGGGCTCCCGCTACTCCTAAAAATTGGTTTATAGAGCTTTTAGCCTTCGAGCGGACAATTGTTCACTATGTGTAATTCTTTAACTGTTCTCGTAATCTCATCACACTAAAATGAAAACTGAACCCTCATCTTTATGTTTGCATTAAATGTTTACAATACGTCATGTTGCAATACACAACGTTTTTCAAAAAAGAACATAATATCTCATGTATAGTTAACAATAAAATATGTGCAAGAAAAAAAATAAACATTTATTGCAAAAACCACGGACATAAAATGTAGGGTTCAGTTTATTTTCTATCGATGGTACAAGGCAATTTACGGAGGAAAATGTATCAGTGATTACCCATTGTTGTTCCCTAGCAGATTATTAGAACTATACTTATGGTATTTTTAAAATGTTATTAAACTCTTGAATATTTTAATGTTGTTCTGTTCTTATCTCACATTGCCTTCTTTCAGCAGTAAAGCCGTCTCAAAGTCCAGACGAACAAATGACATCTTCGACACTGCTCAGAAACAAGTACCAAACTAAGAAGTGATGATCTTCAGTGTTGATCACCTAACATATTGACACCATCATGTGTAAGTGAAACCAACAGAACTTACATACATTCATCTATTTGTGCGTAAATCGTAATGATAGCGCCCCCAAGAACGGATCGGTACAGCGATGAGACGTAAACAGAATGACGCGTGTTTAATTTTTGGCCACGTTCTTTGCCCTCTTTACAACAACCGTTTTTTTTACATCTATGACACGTCTTGGTTGTTTATCTCTCGGGTAATTGCTTTCAGTCGTCAATTCCCCGGCCGCCATTTAAAGTGTGAAATTATTTAAGGAAAGCGATGAAGAAATATTATTTGCCCCGCAAATGGGCAGCACTAGAAAACAAAGGAACGTTAGCTCAAGATCAATTGATAACTGTCCTCCCCAAAAGAGTCTGCTGCAATTCGGCTCCATCATATCCGCAACCAGTGCTAAAACCCAAAAGCAAATAAAGTAACATCTCCCGCGTGGTCTTTTTTTTTTCTTTCCAACCTATGGCAATGCCTATTCATTCCACGTAAACTAGGGAATTCCACTTGCCTTGATATTCACACCAGTTGGCATCTCTGAACCAGTTCTCAGAAGATAATTGAAATGGACACTATTCGACCTTCTTCTGCCTTTCCAGTATTTCGTACATCACTAGCAGCGAACTATGCGTGCCTCCGTCACGGGACGTACGGATACTAAGTTTTAATGTACACATGAAAATATTAATTCAGAAAAACTAAGGAAGATTAATAGGAACGCATTATAATAGAATTAGCATTTATTTTAATTATATTTTCATTGTTTTTGTTATAAAACCATTCATGGGATTGATTTTTAATACATTGGAGACATTAAAGGCAATAAGTTGCCCGAGTTTGCTTGTTTTTTACTTCTATTTTACCTTGAGTGTATAAGGTTATTGCCGATTGGGAGGACCTACTAGCTCTGAGGGTTCATGTGAAACTTGTATGATTTTTTCCTGATATGGACGGCGTCGAATTCCTAACAGGGTTCGGAGCATATAATGTGAAATGAGATATTTTTGCCTTTTCGATTATTCATCTCTGCTTCTTCGGCGACCGCGTCTTAATTGTACTTTTTCGAAGACACTTCTTCCAGTAGCAACTGTTAACAGGAAATGACATCGCCCATTCCATTTTCGACAATCTATTTCCCTACCGTTGGTCTATCCCGCTTCAAGGTAGCGTTTCTGCTTCTCTCCATATTCAGAGGACAGAAAGACAAAGGAGAATTCGGAGTGGAGGGAAAATTGGCATAACAACGGTGTGTTAAATAAGTAACCTCGAGTATTTTTCTGTACCTTTTGACACACCTTGTATCGAGCAAAAATAGCTGTTCCATTCATTCTCATTTCTATCTGAAAATACTACTTTAAACTGGTACTTTTTGACACACCCGTATTCTGAAATAATTATGAATGGAACATTTTTAATTGAATACAATGTGTGTAAATAGTACCAAATAGCTTGAACTTTTGACACACCTCGTATATCTCTAAAGTAGTGTCTGTTTCATTTAGATAGATGTTTTCGAATTGTGAACCATTAGTTAGCATAATATGGAGTAACCTCTCCGTTAATACCAAAATGATCCTCATTTTGTATCCTGAAAAATAATGGCTGAAAAGAAGCTTAATTTAGGTTGTTTTATTTTACGCATACAACCCTTTTGGATTATTTAATGCATGAATCAGTCATTTTTAGAAAACAATTTATTAATTTTGTTTGTCTTTCTAATTCACATATATTTCATTACATTGAACTTAAATACTTACGCCGGGTGGGAGTGTATATTCTTGCTGGTTATCTTAATAAACATTTGGGACCATTGACCTTAGAGAGAGAGAGAGAGAGATGAGAGAGAGAAGAGGAAGAGAGGGGGGCGATCAGAGAATGGAATGAGGGTAGAAAAAAGAAGACGAGAGAGAGAGAGGGGGGAGAAATGGAGATGGAAAGGTGCAACGCATGTAATTAGAAGATGGTGTATCATACCGATTACAGAAAAAACAGAAAAAATATTTTTAACTTACTTAAATCGCTTACAGCGGCTCTCAATACCACTGGATCAAGTACAAAAAAGTATGTTAGTACATTACAATCTGTATCAGGACTCGAATACAATGATATTATGATTTTATTTAAATAGCGATATTTCTGAAGTGAACTACGAATGGTGAACTTTGATAAATGCCACTTCTGTATGATGGACTATTATCAGAAGTTCACTGTTACCTGGTAAGCTCCAAGACCAATTATTGAAGGCCGTCACGACACTCGCAATGTTGGTTAGGGTTAGGGTTAAGAAGGCGCTGGCTAGTGAAGTAATTGAATGCCATAAGGGCAAATCTGAAATAAAAATCATTTCATCAGGCAGTAAAAAGCATTTTTGTCTTATTTTGCAGATAGGTTTGATTTTTCGTGGAAACACGGCGTATACATAATAAAGTAAACATTTCAATGTAGTTATTGGTTTAAATATACCCTTCGATAACTACATTGCTCTGACATAGACGATGAGTGTATTCGAATTTCGCTTACCATATACTCACGTGCCCAGTATGATTATCCCTCACTACGCCACGAGTACTCTTAATGGAAAATTGTCGTACCATCATGCTACCAGGCGGAAATTAGACCACACTTAACGCATTTCATTGTCTTTATTAAGTTAAGCTCACAGTCTAAATAGGACTCAATTATGACATTAGCCACCCCTTTTCATCTCGATTAAAAAAGGACATGTTCATTACACCGCTTCATATCCGTGTTTAACATGACGATTTAGATTTTAATAAATTCATAAAACTAACTCCCTACGCTCTACACCTATCCCTAATCACAACGACCGGATATTAGACAGCTGTTGAAAGGAAAACATGTCCTTTCTTAATCAAGATTTAAAAAGGGGTGCCTTAAGGTCATATGGTCCAATAAATATCAAACCGTTAGAGAAAAGCCAAATAGGAAAGGTTGTATCCTTCCCTTAGCAAAGCATCCCAATAGATAATCAGATTACTTTTGGAAACTTCCTATCTATATTTTTTTTTTACACTGTGCAGACAGTAAAATCAAAAGAAATGCCAGGGAAGATATACAAATATTATAAACAAGTTTCGAACAATTTTTTCAAAAGACATTCTGCCTATTTGAAAATGTCAAGAATAGATTTTTACTGTATTTATTTCGTAAGCATCGGCGAGATTAATACTATTCTATACCAACTTATTATTATTAACTAAACATATTTGACGAAATAAAAAAATATAGAGTCTGCTAGGCCATGTGCTGCTTCATAATAAAATGGCTATTCATAAAGGCTTCAGTGTTTTAATGTAGAAAAGATAAAAAAAAAAAGAGAACAACAACAAATTATTAAAAAGCCAAAAAAACATAAACAACACAAACAACAAAAAACAAAACAGAAAAGGAATGCACAAGAGATTAAAAAATTCTTTTTCATATTCTTAAGATTGTAAAAAGAAATTGTTGTTTTGTAAATGCTTTTATGATATTCACCATAACAGAGCATCTGTCACGCAACCATAGCTTGAAAATATCTCTTTGTTTTCCTTGTTTTCTATGAAACTTTTAATCGCAGGCTGTAATATTTCTTGATATTCAGCAGTTCAAATTTTAACCCTTTACTAATTAGATTATCGTTAGCGTTGTTGACACAACGAAACGAGTTCAATTCCTGGACAAGGCTATTTTGCATTTCACATACACTAAGTATCCTTGGAAATGTATTTAACGATTCTCCCTCCTGCTTTGTCGGATTATCTATCTAATCAATCTTTAAATCCTCTTCTTTCTCTTCTCTTTTCCTTTCTTCTTTCTCTTTTCTCTGTTTCTGTCTGCTGTCTCTCTTCTTCTCTCTCTCTCTCTCTCTCTCTCTCTCTCTCTCTATATATATATACTATATATTATATATTATATAATATCTAATTGGGAAATGTAATTAACTTATTCTCCCTCCAGCTTTTTCGAATCATATCTTATCTATCTATCATTATCTATTTACCAATACTCTCTTTCTATTCTTTCTCTCCTCTCCCCTCTCTCTCTCGTCTCTCTCTCTCTCCTCTCTCTCTTCTATATATATATATAATTATACTATATATACTATATATATATATATAGTATAGGGTATAGTGTAGTATAAACACTATTTGCCGTAATAGCAGCAGTCGCCATTAAAGCCGAACCTGTATTCAGTCGTATTCAATTCAACACTCTCTGATCTCTAGGATGTTAATATCACTGATACAAATAAATAAATTTATCGTAGAACCCATTTATCTAGAGAAACAGAGATGAAGAAATACAACATTGGTGGCCATAATATGGCACTAATGGTCAGAAAATGTATTAACTATGTAGGATACAAAAATAAATGTGTTCGAATTGTCCGAGCAATGTTTCTGTTCTGTTAGATGTCACTCCAGAAGTCAGTAGATAAGTCCCCTTTTTCAGAAGTTTTGTCAAGGATACGGAGTAGATTAATGGTATACTTATTAATATTTGATACTTATTTTCTCCAGTTTATGCTTGTAGGGTGCAAGTGGATTAGAGACCATTGTGTCTTCAGGTGGAAACGTGAGTTCGAGAGGTTGCGAGTAAAATATGACCGCGATTTACCGTTTTCAATTTAAGTGTTTTACTTGAAACTGAATTCCTAAAGCTCGTTGTCTCTAGGCACACTTAGTCAGCCAGCCACTTTAAATTGAGGTGAGGAACTAGTTTTACGATTCAAATGGCATAGGTTAACGTTCAGCGTGTGTTCTCTTGCGGGAAACGTCAACACGTAAATGTAACATAATTAAGAGCCTGTTGTCTATTAGACGGCGCGTTCCAATCACGTCGGCTACTATTGGCTGGAGCGTAGGGCATACACCGACTAAGTGAATTCATTGCCAAGGGCCACCGGTTGGCGCACGTGGCGTCGACCCTTTGCATGCTTAAACGACAGAAGTCCTGGGTAGTTGAGTTGTCTTGATAATGCAACACTCCACTTTATATTAGCTTAGACGGCGCGCGGATAGACCCTCTCAAATCAATCAGTCGGTCACGTCACAGCTCTAGCCACCTATATGATTGTCCAGAACTATATTGCTCTCTAATAGCAACCCGACAAGGTTGCTTTTAAGCAGGTATGATGCTGTTGGTGGTAATGGTCTAGTGTCCTGGGTATAAAGTTTACCTGCATTTCAGTCTTAGAAGATCTGTAAGAATTCAAGGTTTAATAAATGTTATAACTTGTTTGAAAAAAAAACTCTGCACAGCGCTTTGGGAAAAACATTTTAATATATCACGCACAGAAATAAGAGAAGATTTACAATAACAATGAAATACATGTACATAAACACTCACAACAGTTAAAGAATCAAAAGGACTGGAAAAGTCCATACATACAAATCAGCTTCACTCAGTGACTGGGTGCGAAGACCCCTGGAGAGTTACAGCGTTTCTGGAGCAGCAAGCCCCCACCGAGGAAGGGCACATTTGATTTTAAAACAATGATCTCAATCCATGTGCGTCTTTCCAGAAGGCTGTTAGCTAAAAGAGGCAGAAGAGTTTGGACTCGCGCTTAAATACCAGACCTCCCTGGTGGCCGCGCACGGAAAACCCATCGGGAAGATAATTCTTCCAGGCCAAAGAGATAGATAATCCCAGCAATCCATTCTAGAACTCTAGGAGGTGGATTTACCCTTTATCACCATTCATTGCCAGGTTTCAAGACTGGTCGGAGTGTAGTAACCTGTTAGGTTTCCATATATGGGTTTAAATAGATAGAAAATTGTTGTGATGTTAGTTCAACAGTAAAAAGAAGTTCAAGTCGAGGTAGTGGTAAAAGAGACAGTGATTTACAATACAGGTACAAGAACGGCTAGCCTTGCCTCTAAACAGCTAACGTTACGGTAACAGTACAACCTTTCATCGGGTGCTGTCTCACTATTAAATTAAGAAGAAATAAATTAGGTTTGAAAAAAATTGAGTTTCGAAAAAATGCAAATACCGCAATAAAAATAATGAAACAAAAATTTTCTTCGTATTAAAATACTAGCCTAAACAAGTGTTGGGCTTGTGCCGTAAACATCCAACAATACAGCCATCAGCGACCAGTTGGAGTTTGCGTAGTAACATGGTACGGACGATACGAGTTCAAATCCTTGACGCAGCTGTTTGCATTTTTTACATATCGCTAATACGTTGGGAAATATATGCATTAACTAAGTACACAGCAGGCTTTGTTGGGTATACCGGAAAGGACAACGCTAAGGAGAATCCCTCTTAAATTTGCTTTGAAAACAGCCGGCTTTAAACTCTTATTTAGGCAGTTCAGTATTTTTTTAAAGCATGTCTATCAACTTCCTACAGTCGAACTGTCGCCGCACATATTAGTTCACCATTCCTTCAGATCACATCTCTGAAGCAGAGAGGGTGGCCTATCGTTTCGGCAACACGATGGGTCTCCATACATTAGGCCTATGTTTTCTGTCTCTTGATGGGAAAACTCTAAAAAAAGCCTATGTTGCGATGTCGGTATTACCCAATGACCAGGACAAACTGATTCATCGCGCCCATACGGATCCGCCCATACTTGTGCTGACCCCCACTCATCTTAGACACACAACTTATAGGTATCTTCCAGGTCATACACACTCCCTCATCTGTGCCCGAGTACATTCCCGTTCCGTCGGTTATCATTCAAAACACCAAGTGTCAGACAAACAGTATTACTATCTTCACAGATATCAATAAAAGACCAATCCCGCTACACTATTATCTTTTCAGCTTTTATTAGACTTCTACATTATACTTCTCGCGATTACCATTTCCATTTTCACTCCTACGATTTAATATCTATTATTCACCTACTATCTATATATTAATGGTGTGCTGTAGTGATGTGTCTTGATCCCACCATCTGTACCAATGCCACGCTTACTCACCTGCATTGTGCTCGAGATCTTCTCTCATGTGTGGGAATCATACGTTAAGCCAATAACATATTGTAGCGAGATGGACGCAATACTTCAAATATCATGAAGCGTGCCACTGCGTGCGAGTATGTCATACGTGATGCAGAAGTTAAAGAACCGGTCTTATATATCTCTTTGACTACGTTTCCTTACAAAATGATGCCTGCAAAAGTTTTACGTTATATCTATTCATAGTATACATATATATATTCATTATATACTAGTCTATACACTATATGTCTACATGCATATATACTATGTGATATATAGCTATGATATTACTATAAGTATAATATATATAGTTATGTGATGTGGGGGGTGTGTTTGGGCTGTATCTGTTATTTGGTAATGTGTTTCCAATAATATATTTATCATAGTACAGTACACATATAATGTTATGTATATGTCATATACTACTTTATACACAACACACCACACACACAATATACTATCTATCTAACTATCATGGCCACGCCTCCGTTATATTAATATCATATATTTGTGGTGCGCCGCGTGCATCGGTGTGTGTATGCGTATGCTGTGGTCATGAGTGTGTATAGCCGACGCTACCTTCGTGTGTGTATACTTCTTCATGTTCTGTGTGAATTCAAGAACAGTACGCATCGCGTCCAAAAGGATGCTAAATGAACGACTATACAGTCACACACACACCACCACATCACACACAACAGCACAACCATATACTTATATATATATATATAAGCATCGTGGTTACTGTATATCACTATATACTAGTAATATATATAAAATTATATTCCCACTCCAAAGAGTGCAAGCTAATAATATACAATAAATTAGACATATTATATCATCGGTCCAACAATTCCGAATTGCTATATTCTCACGCAAATGTTGTTCTAAAACTATTATTCTGCTTGAATATTGCACACACACACACATCACACACACACACTTATACCTATATACTATATATATATATATATATATATATCAAACATATATCTTTCCATATATACCTATATATATATAGTATATATATGTGTGCTGTATATTTTGTGAGTACATATGTGTAAGTAAATGTATCCTATGAGAAGTTAAAAAAATTCCTACTGTGACGGCATACCGCACGTAGACCATTTTAGCTTTGAACACTTGGACGAATCAGTTAGATAGTCGACCGGGATTTAGAAGTTAAAAACATAGCTCGTAGCCGCTGGATGGAAGAGTTCAGTCCCAACTGAAATTATCCAGCGCGTGACATGCTCCAGTACTAGACAACACCGATTTATTGAGTGGAGAATACATTGGACATTACGACATGACAACTATCCCTGGTGGCAGGCGTGGCTGTCGCTCACGCCACCGAAACGCCAGTTCCATTTGTGTGCTAGGGTCGAAGGGGCGATGGAATATTTCACGTAAATAAAGTATGCTTTTTTGTTGGTATTGTCTGCTTCGTGAGTGATGATTAATTACCAAGGACTAGCAAAATAAAAAGAGCAAACCCTCCGGAGCTGATCTGTAAATAAATCAATTTTTAAAAGTATATTGCCTGACGGGTATAGAGTAGAATGTGAGAGCTAAAATTCGAAGTGTCAGTGATAGAAGTAGTGTAGATGAGCAATAGAGTATGTCAAAAAGGCGTCAAATTATGTAAAAGACGTAAAAAAAAAGAAAGGAAAGACAAACCAATTGAATAATGGAAACAATAGTTCGATAACTTTCAATAATCATTATAGCAATCTAAAACAATCATTATGTATAATCTTGAGTTACCACGCCGACATACGTATTTTATGAAACACATGAGGATGGTCTACAGTTTCGCGGTAAGCCTCACATTTTTGAAGAATAATTATCCTCCTGTTATGACGCTTGCCATTCATGTTTGCGGTAATTTTACGTAGGCTCAGTGACGCCAGTTTTTTGTTACAAACAAAAAACCGTGAAGCGAACTCTCCATTATTAAATAGATAATAGATGTTGGCATCTTCACAGGGCCTGATCGTATTGCACTCACCATATGGTCTGCGAATCTAATTTTCTCTAACCATTACTCCATATAGAGGTGCCCTCTGTATTTAAACCTACAGGGAGGAGTTTGACACAAGGTCTCAAGTATGGAGGCATCCAATGAGATCGAAACGCCTTTTCAGCTTCAGTTATGGATTGAGGAGACTAGCTTTGGCTAACTAATTACGTGGGTGTAAGCTGTATAAAAATCACTTACTTTATCATTTATAGCTCTACCAGAGTAGCGGTGTATGCATTTACTCAACCGATGCGCCGATGGGCAGAAATATCACCAAGGTCAATTTTTAAAGCGGAGATAAATTGGGTTGAATTTCAGATTATTCCCTTCTCAGTAGATTGGTCTGCCTTATAACTTTCTTAGAGAAACTAGTCTCCCTATTTTGTTCATTTTATTTCCATGTTTCCATATTCAAATGGCTTACTTAACGCTCTTTTGATAAGGTTTACTATCTTCAGTATTTTTCTGCTGTTATGCTGAGGATAACCGTTTAGCTGTTCCCAGTTAATGATTTTCTATAGTCTTTAGAAGATATGCTAGTGATGTTATAATGTAAAATTATAATATTCATGATATTCCATTATTGATTTTAATTCTTCCCACATTGCATGAAGATTTAAGTATTAGGAATCGTAAATTCCAATTATTTCTCACCATTTCCGGATACTAAGTTAGATTAAGTTTTATTTTTTTTTCATCATATTTCAAAATCGGCATTTCATTATAAACTCGTCGTACAGGTGTCCACCAAGTTTGAAACCAGGTATTTACAACGAACATATTAATGACTTACAATGTAACAACATGATCTAAAATCTTTTCGGTAAAAATCAGCATAAAATTTCAACTCTTTAGAAGGATTGATATTGATGTATTTTTTTATTATTCGCCCTTAACATGACTGGAATCTTTGTTGATACATTTTTCAACCCGTAAGCCGGGATTTTATGGACACCCCTGTTATTTCAAGTACATAGCTGGTTGAGAGACGATACATGCATTGCCACGAGAACTTAGAGCGAAGGTGAAACGCAAACAATCTGCGTTCCCAGGATTTGAACAAGAGGCTCACTAATTGCCTTATTTTAGGCGGATAACGCTTTGAGGTTAAGAGCTCGTCTTTCGTATTTGCCAGAATAGACTCAAGTATGGTTATATAATTTGGGACTATTATACCTTTAAGGCACCGCCTTTTTGATCTCGATTAAGAAAGAGACATGTTTTCATTTACACGCGGCGTCAATATCGTTGTTTTGTTAGGGGCGTAGGGTAGGCGTTAGGGTTAGGTTAGTGTTCTACTATTTTTTTTAAAATCTAAAATCGTCTTGTTAAAAAACAACCGGAATTGATCGGAGTAATTGAAAAACAGTGCCTTTCTAATGAGAACAAAAAGGGGTGCTAAAGGTGCATATGGTCCTAGATTTAAACGGTGTAGACTTAGACTTAGATAAGACATGAAAGTGCGGTGAAGGGTGTCGGTTGTCTGAATTCCTCTGTTAACAGTTGATGTAAGAGAGGATGTCCAATTTAAAAAAAGAGTAATTCGTGGCGTAGAACCAATCATACTGGCATAAAGTCATGCGTAATAAGCCGAAATTCGAAATTACACTCTCGTCGATGTCAAGTGTGGGGAGGAAAACAGTTAATTAAATATGTTGAAACGCATTAGACTATGATAAAGGTATTTGATTTTATACTGTGTTTGTAGCCTAATAGAGTAAAAGTCATTCAAATTCGTTAAAGGATCAAAAATAAAAACCAATTCGCAATGTAAAACTGTTAAAAGTAGGTGTATTAACTCTAACTCCTGCTTGAGAATTTTCATGAAGTCCAGAACCACTCCTATAAGATCTATCAAACTGCAAAAAACCAGTCACTTTTTATTTAAAGAGACGCTTTATTTCCTGTACTGCACACACACACCACACACCACAACACCACACACACACAC
>CM042158.1:28508616-28543563 GCA_023376005.1 Doryteuthis pealeii | reverse complement strand
AAAAAGAGAGATCCAGAGGGCACATCGAACGACACGTTGTACAGAGATAACAAATGCAGATAAGGACAATAGTCCAAATATACTAATTAAAATATGAGTTCAAATTTATTCTGAAACCATCAATCATGAATAGAACAAAACTTCTTCGGCAGAAAATCACCCCACAAAGTGTTAACAGTTTAATTCAAACACAAACCAACCAACCACCAACCAAACCCATACTTAAAAAGAATTATCAGTTACGCAGATGACACGGGGCACATTTCAAACGAATAGGCATTTTTGAAATCAACACATTAAATATTTGTTATCTAACATTGTAATATATTATCCATCGTGACATTTTCATAAACATGACATTGGCTCTCTTATTTTTCTATTGTGATATGAAAGAACCAGAGTTGTTCCAAATGTCATCTTAGCGATTGTTGAATGACATATTACACATCAATGACTTAAGTCCATATTCTAATTATTCTAACACCAACTAGTTGCCATTTTTTCAATGGAGTGTGGGAGGTTTCGCGCTAATCGAATAAAAATGTTTCAACGACAGAATACGAGAAGATCTGATTGAGAATCAACATGGATAAATGCTTATCCGTTCTTGAGAAATATAAACATATAATCAAAAGTTATGTAACAAAATAAAATAGCATCTATGATACGCAGGAACAAGTGAACGCGAAAAGAAAGTAAGCGCCCCTCATCATAATCGTCATAGTTTGTCCTCTCATCTTCTGCCATTGTATCCCCCGATTGTTGTATTTGCATAACGTTTTAACATGTGTTTATAATATTTATTATCTTTATTTCTAACATTAATTGTTTGTAATTCTCAAACGTAATTAGCAAACTTGTATAATTTTATATTGAAATCAATAATATTAAAGATAATTTCATTGAACCTTTTCTAATTCAGTGTATATTTAATTATATTAAAACTTAAATATTGGTTCCTAGAGGGTGCATTTTTGGCTCGTCCCTATAATATCAAGATGTATAATTTCTTACTTAAACTATGAAATAAATTCCTTTGTGATTGAAGACAGAGTCGTAATTCTTGAGTGTCCGCAAGATATCTTTGATGAACTGTATTGAGATAGAACTATTTTTAGTTGGTATGGAATTTTGTCAGAAGTTCTCTGTTCTTTTTAGAATAGTATTGATGGGAAATTAAAAAGGCGTGAGCAAGTTTTTACAAGTGCTTAAGCCCATAAATCACAAATTTCAATTCAAATTTGACACAGCTGCAGTTCCAAGAGTGCTGGTTACATTCAGATTCTAAACACATGCACTTCCTCAATTAATAGATAATAATAATAATAATAATAATAATAATAATTATAATAAAATAATCTTTGCATTCAAATATCATCAGGAATAAGTCACAAATGCACACGTGTATATATATAGTATATATATATATATATATATATAATTGTATATATATATATATATGTGTGTGTGTGTGTGTGTGAGAGAGATCAGTGACCGATGTACCTAGTAAAAACGTTCAATATACATAGTGAAAAAAGCGTCAATACACACACACATAACCCACACACCCAAATATATATATATTATATATATATATTATATATATATAATATATATATATAATATAATATATATATTATATATAAGATATACATGGTTAACAGCCAAATCCTCACAGCTGATTTAGACTAATTTCTGGTGTTCTGAGTCCGAATATGCGACATTGATGGTTGGTGCTCCTCATCAGATGGCAGTCCTTTTTTGAGATACATGCCATAGGCCTACCAATCGAAGCTATACATATGCTAATATCAGGGGTTTTGAGTTCAATCATATTTTCTTGGATTTCGGTTCTGCGGCACGAATAAGGGAATTCACATTGCCAATCATATCAATACTGTCTCACCTATCCTCTTTCTACTTTTTTCTTATTTTTTTTCATTTTTTTCTTTCAGTTTATGTGTGGCTTTCGCGCGAGAGAGTCATGCAAAGGAATAATCTGACGTTTTCTGGCTACAATCTGCGGAGGAATACACGCTGTCAGGGGACAGGAGAAACATCATCAGGATTGGTGAGCGTCTCTACGAGGCTTACTTTAAGCCAAGCTGGGTGACCAAGAATAAGTCCTGGCACTCGGCACACGGTGTGCAAGACTGCGTGGAATACCTCCGCGGTGGACGAAGGGCGCGAAACTTCCCTAAGTTTGGGATTCCGATGGTTTGGAGGGAAGCCGTTGACGCATGCATCGGATTGTTACTTCTGCGCCATCAATACTACTTGGGCATCAAAACGGTCGGAAAATCGCATAGCTTCCAGTACCCGACCTTCCATCTGCCCGCCGTCCCGCTGGCTCACTGACGAAAGAAATTCCTGTACCACGTTCACTAGAGAGTTTCCCGACAAGCGACGACGAGGCCACCACTAACAGACGAGCAAGGATATACAGAAGAGAGTATGTGCACAAGATAGTCGCAGCCCTTTCACAATGTGAGCTAATAATCTGGTCGGGATCTCAGCTTGTCGAAGACTTCCTCCGAAGCTGTTGGCCCCAGACTCAAAAAAATCTGAGTGGAAACGTTTGTGCAGGTGGTGAACAACTTCCTGGGGAAACACGAAGGCAGCAAGCACGCGCAACACTTCATCAGCAGTGATAGAGGCACTTCCCAAAAACTCTGGGTGTTTAATGAGTAAATAAATATGCACTTTCTGTTCTCACAACATGGAGAAGTTTCCTGAAACCCTTGGGGCGATGAGCGAACGAGCAGGGAGAAAGGTTCCAATCAGGACATGCGCCAAAATGGAGGAGAGGTACAGGGGAGGTGGGAAGCAGTCATGTATGGCGGACTAACTGCTGGTCGCTGAAGAGAGACTAACCCAGCAACTTGCTCAACCAATCACGGGAAATCGAAGAAACGCCGAATTTATGCGGTGAACTCTGAACTTTTGTGTCACGTAAACGCTCATTCTTATACTATATTATGAATTAAAATTATGCTTATCAAATTGATGGACTAAATAAAAATTCTGAATTGAGGAAAACGGAAAAAAAATCGTCAGGGGTTTCTCAAGCTGATGATCCGCAGAAATTTTTGTTTTTTTACCGAAAAAATCGATTAATTAAAAATTTCTGTAGCAATTATAAAACTTGACCTGATTGACCAAGAACCAGGTCATTTCGAAGACTCAGAGCATCAAATTAGTCTAATAAGCTGGTAAAACCCTGGACGATTTCAAACATGTTTTTTTGTTACCGCAGTGTAATTGAAAGAAATAAACGACTGGTATTTTTTTCATTCATTATATATATTTCTCTCATTTTTATTTTTTGTATTATGTAGAATTTAGTACAGAGACGATCGAAATTAGTAAAGAAAGGACAATCAAAATAATTTGTATATCCATTTTTTAATTATAAGTGTGTACTGACACACTCGGAAAAGAAATTAAATGTTCCTTTTAGAATTTAAAATCGAAACGTATTTTATTAAAGAGATCTTTTAATTTGTTTAAAAAGGTAAAAAATGACTGGACTTATTTTATTGGGTAGAGTTTAGCCCGATCCTTGTGTTATCTTATTGTAAATTAATATTAACATCTTCGAATAATATCGATTAGCATCTCCCATAATTATCATGATCTGGTAATAGTGAATGTGTATAATATATTTACTTACCCGTTAATTGTTTATTTATATATACATCATAGATACAGATAAACACAACTGCCCTATATATTAATATATAATATATAATTATATATTATATATATATATATATGAATAGGCCAAATCTGGAATGATGCTAAGATATTGTTGGACCGTCACACACACATAAACACACACATGAACACACATAAACACAGACATATACACATACAACACCACAGCAGAAGATTGGAAGATATCACGCAGACATACAACCAGAATGAAAATCCTAGCAATCCAGGTAACAGCTCAGAACTCACTTTCAAGAATCCTTTTGACGAACGGATATTTTATCCGCGAAATATTAAGTATATACAAAGGTAAACAAACGAACAATCATTATTACGTCATTTTATTCTTACACTTGACATATATATTAATATATATATATATATATATATATATATATATATATATATAAGAGAGAGAGAAGAGAGAGAGAGAGAGAGAGAGAGAGAGAGAGAGAGAAGAGTATAACGAAATAAGAAGCTGTATATAGTGTCACATATCGCTGGTACATCACCATATACATATGCTAAAAATTATAAGAAAAAATTTATCTGAAAGAAAAGAAAAACACAAAGATTGCGTAGGCGAGCAAAAAGAATTAAGATTCAAACAGCGTCTTGTATTTTTTAACAAAGGAATGCTAACAAATTCCTATACACCTATAAACGCCTTTAAGAAAAGACAATTTGTACTAACCCCCACCTGAGGTGAAAGGAAAGGTGCATGTGGGATTTCCAATTTGGCCTCGCGACCCTGAAGAGTACACCTAACCCAGGACTGTCCAGCCATGAAAAACGTTTGAGATTAGCCTTCGCGCCAAAATTACGCAAACGTCCAGGCAAACAGTTGAAAGATCGCCCGACAGTCAACACCTGAATTTCCTCGCCTCTGCAAATATCGATACTTGGATCGATAAAGATGTGCGCATAGAAGAATTAAAGACACTAACGAATAACTATTGTTCACTTTGGAAGAAAGAAAGAAACCGCCATGGATAAAAAAGAATAAAAAAGGAATAGATAATTGTTTTTTTCCAACGATCTTTTGCGAATTCCAACATCGCAAGAAGTTAAAAAGAAACGTATCACCAATTTTTGTATCTGTTGATTCTATATGTTTATCTATATTTTATGTAATATGATATGGTTGAATATATGTATATGTTCAATTTTGCTCGAGCCCACCTCATTTGACAATAAGAAATTACATTACATTGTATTCCCTATACCACCGTGGTAGATTTGTATATATGCCTTACTCTTTTTTTCAATATAAACAAAATTGTAATTAATGTTAAATAAATACTTGATGTGTTGAGCGAAATTTGGTCGTTCTTCGCATTCAGTGTTTGTGCCTTCATCGGTCTTTACTACCCCTTTCAACGGGAGCAAAAGAGAAAATTTGAAAATCCCATCCCTTTTTATTATTTTTTGTTTTAGCATCTGGGACTTTTTCATTTTTTAATTATCTCCTCCTGCTTTGAAAAATAGAAATAGAAAATTATCTTGATATTTTCAACTTTCAACTTTTGTACATTGACTGTTCTTTATTGTGCCATTGTTTCAAGTTTTAACGACCATTCTCTATCTGCAAATCTGTTCTTAATCATATAAGAAATAAAGTATATACATGCTAGCTTTACGAACACCGGAAGTCTTGCTGAACCAAGCTTCTTTTTCAAAACCGAAACGGTCTGTTTACCGCCCCCCCCCCAAATTCACCCCCCCCCCAAAAAAAAAAAAAAAAAACACCTACCATGTAGATAGACCATCTATAATATTTTTAACAACAAAAATTAAATTTTCAACAACCACACAATCAACATTATTTTTTGGAAATATAATTTAAAATAAAACAAAAAAAAATATGGCATAAATATTTGCATTGCTTTCTCACTTGTGTTATTTTTCAAATTTAGCATATCCCTTTATAATCAAGAAAAAAATTATATTTTCCTTTGTAAATCGCTGTCGACTCCTTAAGTTTATAAAAAAAGAATCCTATTGTAAAAAGTAATTAATACTGGTCGATCCTAACGAAGTGTGCGTGCGTAACAATAGTCAAAAAATCATGACAACCAAAAGAAACAATAAACATATGTATTGAATTTTGGTTGGATTAGTTGTTTTTTTACGGCAGTCAAACCATTGGGTTATTTTATGCCGAGAACAATGTGCTTTATGTTTAATTAAAAATGTATTAAAATAAAATTTAATACCCCATCAAGAAAAACAAAAACGTCTTCAGCATAAAAATAAATATCAAAATAAATAAAGAACAGATCTAAGAAGAAAAAAGTGACAAAGAACGTTTAGCCAAAAATAAATTAAAAAAACTAAATTATTCTTTTTAAAATTAACGAATTGAATTCATGACCTTTCCCAGCACCAAATGAAGAATATATCTTTAGAAGAAGACCTTCTTCAAAGCTAATGAACCTATCAACATAAGATCTTAAACACTTTGAGAGATTTGCTGTAGGATATTCGTGTAATCAATTTAAGTTCTTTGAATTTTTTTGCTGTAAGCAACTTTTATGTGACATTTTGTTTGAATATATTTCCCCTTTGTTTGTATTTCAATTATTTTCAACATTTTCTTGTGGATTAGTGGTACTGTTTTGGAGTAAAGAGGGGAGATTCATGATTTCTTGAAGAGTAATTGCATCTTGTTTAAACAAACAAACAAACACGGTCCTAAACTGTTTTTATTCCGCTTGTTTAATTTTCCAAGGACCTTTCATTATAATCTTTTTATTGTTTCATTTTGGTGTAACTTTAACATAGTCCCACACGTGGACAAAATATATTTTTAAATGATTCGCCATTTTTTTCGCAGTACGGAACACCTAAAATCGACATAACTTCCGCCAATGTGTGGAATTGAAGCACCACATTTTGGGATTGTCTAACTTTAACATAGTCCACACGTTGACAAAAATTTCAGAAAAATTGCAGTGGGTAAGGGGATGTGGCCTGGATGATTAATTAAAAACACCGCTGTTTTAATGAATCTTACATATTAATAGCAAGACACATTTCTCACATCCCATCTCGGTCAGCGCCCCTGTTAGAATCTAGAACCACTGTAGCGTAAACGGTTATGGTCAACCAGAAACATTAGCGGTGAAAACTATTTCAAATTCCTGGGGAGACAGTTTGCATTCCACATGGCACTAAAATACATTAAGCTTAGAAAATAAAAATCAATTCAGAAAACATAGGAATGACAAGTTGAAGAATTTAAAAAATCTTTTCCATAAATTATCTGCTATGGATAAATAGTAGTGCAGACGGGCCTTTAACCATGGCTAGGTAACTAGTCTAGAGAGAAAGAAAACTCTGAATTCAAAACCTGTTTAAACTCCCGCGTAAGAAATTGACCTTGTGTCGCAATCCTGCTCATGCGGAGGGGTTGGTATAATATCTATATATACAATAAATGAAGTAAAAACTTTAGATTTGCTCATTAAATAATTTCATTTCAACCGCATTATAGCAGCATCTTCAGGTATGCAAGAACATTGATCTTACTGAGAAATTTCACCCAAAGTAACAGCGTTAAGCATTATTGTAATGAAGCAAATTTAAAGTTTCTTTCCTTCATTTATGAATATCTTTGCTCTGTCCGTCACTCACTGGCACTAGCACTAATGAGCTCTCATTACAGATTTACCTGCATCAGCTTGGTTAAACCACACATTAGCTCAGTCGGTAGAGCATACGTCTTGAATTTAAAATACCTATGTTTCAATTCGGCCTTGACATCAAGAAACATTTACAAACTTATTTAATATGAGCTTATACATTATGAGAATTCATCATATTGTTTTGGTTGGTTTAAAGTCATATCAACCCGTGGGTTATTTAATGCAACTCTATAAATTTATAAAATCACATAATATGATATATAAAACGAATGGTATAATTTTTGTAATATACAGCTAATAATGAATAAATAATATTTAGCAAAAACAACAATATAATAATATATAATAGGGCCGGGTTTAGCTCAGTCGTAGAGCGTAATCCGGCTAGAATTCCCACAAGGTTCCTAGAATCCGATACCGCCTCGCCAACATCAGGCGAATATTGAAAGTAGCACAGGGATCTGTGCGGTAATAAGCAGTTGATGTAGGTGTGCCGTCTCCACCTCAGACGATAAAAAAAAATCTCCTTGACTAAGCGCTAGTGAAAAAGGGGATAGACTCCTCGCTGATTGGCTGATACGACTTTAGGCCACCCCGATGAACTTACTTACTTATAATATATATATATATAATATATATATATATATAATATATATATATATATATATAAGGGATTATTTTTGTGATCATTTTTTTTCTTCCTAAAAACAAATTAATCAGTATTGCGAGATTACAGCAACTATTTACCTATAAGTTACGTTCCGTAAGTGGTTTTGTAGATGTAATTCAATATCAAGATTCATAAATGTTCATATAATTTTTATTTCTCGCGAAAAGGATAAATGATATCTCTGTTCATTTCAAAACAGATCTTTCATGTTATTTGTAGTGAAAAATCGTTTCTAGCAAGGAGTGTAAACCTTCACATTCTATAAGAATGTTTGACAGTGAACCGGTGTTTCAGCAGCATAATACCTTGATAAAAAGTATTGATAAGTTATTTTGGAGAAGAAAGGTTTTAATTACCCAAACTAAGTGCAAACGTGGTCGGAGGTTATCTTTATCTATAAATACAGCCTGGCCTTTTCACACGAATGTCCTGATTTAATTGCCTGGGATTACATGAGACCCAATTCTCTCCAGTTTTACAAACATTACAATCAGTACTTTCACAGACCCTAATATTTTCAGGTCATCCAGGTCCCTAAATATACTCTCCGAAGTTCAAATAAAGTCCGCAGCTAAATTTACTAGGCATCGATGACAAAACAACAACTTTTATTACCATGAAGTTAATCTAAAAGGTCCTGGGCCCCATATTTTTCCAAACTTTCCCATTCCTTTCCTTTCCCGGATTATTCCTCTTGAACAACCAAGTCATCCAGTTACAGATAGATCTTTCTTGTTTACGCAACTATAAGAACGGCCGTCACATTCTCGAAATAGAATCCTTCGTTTAGATGTCAATTTCGTAGAGTATGTTACGCTTATAAAATTTCAAGTTTTAATGTGGCTAAAATTATTGTATAATAAAGACGAACCTTAGTATGTTCCCCCTTCCCTCCGTCCCCCTTCTTCTTCTTCTATCTTCTGTCTTCATTCTTCTCTTTCTTCTTCTTCTCATTAATTATTATTATTTATTATTATATATTATTATTGATTATTATTATAATAATAATATTTCGTCCATTCTCCTCTTTCGGTTCTTCTTCTTATATTATTATTATTACTAGCAAATATATGCACCCTCCGGGTGCTAAGTATTTGAATTTTAATGTAATGAAATAATGTTAAATTTGAAATACTTTTGAAACTAAATAAATCGCAATAAAATGATTTGAAACAGAGGGGTATAAATCGAAGAATAGAACAACTTTGAAACTAAAGTCTTCCATCATTTTTTCATCCACTCCGCTCCTTTTATTGCTGAAATTTTGCCTATTTAATATTTAGTTAAATATGGGGGGAAGGGTAAGTAAAGAATAAAATTACGTGTTATTGTCTTTATATTAAAGGATTTCTTTTAAAAGATTTATCCGCCAAGTTTTTTGCTCATATTCATTAGAAAAAAAGAAAAATTAGAAATCAAAATACCCTAAGCGCATATTTAAATGAAATTAAACTTTATACAATATGCAAATTAGCTTTCCTGTCACACTGAACCCGCTATTTTGTTGCATATATAAAATACAATTGCATGTTATTAGAATGTAGATAAAGTCAAGTATTAATAAGGTATAACAATTTAGCATAACTGAGGTTTAAATAAAATATAAAATTCATGGTGAAGTGACGTCAATCCTAAGGGAATTGCTGACTTGAGTAGTGATTTAGTTTTTCGGGTCCAGACAGACAAACACACAATCTCCATTATAAATAAGATTATTATTATTATTATTATTAGTTTATCTCGCCTGCCGTATCCGGTGGTTCCATCTGTAAGCTGAGTGATAGAAAAGTCCCTTCGGGTCTCCAGGACTCTTCTGAGTAATTTAGCCGAATCTTAACATGCGTATTTGGATAGTCTCGATTCTTCCTCTGATTTCGCCATTCCTCATACTCTTTTCGAAAACGTTTAAGACGTTTCCAAAGGGCCCAAAATTAACAATTTCAGTTTCCTCTGTCAAGGTCCAGGTATGTTGTCTATCTTTTCGTTTTTTTTTTTTTGCTTTTCCTGCAGTAATCCGACGTGGTAGCGGTGAAATATTAATTATTATTAATTATTATTATGTATTATTATGATGTATTATTAGCAAATATAGTACCCTCCGGTTGGCAAGTAATAAGTTTAATATAATTATTATTTATATTAAATTAGAAAACTTAATGAAAAACTAAATAACAATCAGATAAAATATTGAAACAGAGGGGGAAATAATCGAAAAAATAGCACAACTGAAACTTACTCTTCGCATCATTCCCGGTTTTCATTGCGAAATCTTGCCTAATCTAAACTACAATAGTTAAAACAAGGACGTAAAGAATTACATTAACAGTAATTTTTTTCTTGTTAATGGACTCTTTTAAGATTTATCCGAGATTTTACCATATTCATTAGGATAAAATCCAAAACAGTTTATAAATCAATAATACCAGTACATATTATTAAAATGAAATTTTAATTTCAATAATATGAAATTTAGCCTTCCCGTTCACACTGTTCAACTGCTTATTTTGTTGTATATATAAAAACAATTGCATGATATCAGTATGTTGGATAAGGCCAATAGTATCAATAATATATAACAATTTATTAATAATTTGGGTTCGAATAAAAATAAATCATGGAGAATGTGACGTAAATAATCCAAGGGAATTTGACTTGCCATATGACATAGTTTCGGTTACAAGACAGAACAAATACACAAACTCGCAATTACTTATTATTATTATTATTATTATATTATATTTATTATTATTGAAATCACTCATTGATTTGTTATAAATGGTATGCCAACACGTCTATCAATAGGAAATTAATTGTGTAGTTATATATTAAACTTAGCTAGTTTGGGCATAAAGATAAGAAATAGGGAAGCACGAAATGAGAATCGACTCTCTATAAATTATCTGCTAATCTAGCTTGCTAACTTATTAAACTACCTTAGGGCCCTGTATTTACTAAGCTTAGTTAGATGCAGCACAGTATAGGGCGCCCAATGAGAACGAACTCAACTCAATGATCTGCAATCTGCTTTGCTAAACATTACACCACTTTAGATGCCCTTAAAAAAAAAAAAATCATAAATAATTTTTTAGTTCTTTAATTCAAACTTGGTCGATATACGCGACATAAAACAATTTTATGGAAACGATTGCCCATGAGAATGCCTCGTGCAAAATCGATTTGAATTGTTTTGACGGGCAAGCTTTATTGGAATTTTGTACTCGTGAAGAAGTCCATAACTACCGATAAATCAATATTTGGAAAATACTTCGATTTTCAAATCATTTACGCAATTTAAAGTTTTTTTTTATCCCGTAAAGTGTTGTCTCAAAGCACATGCATATCGGAATAAAAATTCAAACCCGTAAATATTTGAATGTCATCTTCTTGGGGGAACATCTGAACGTTTAGGTCTAAGGAGACAATTGAATGGAGACAAAGAAAAGATGAAGATATGACAAAGTTCACATAAGGAGAAAAAAGGTCAGACAAGTGGTCACAGAAAAATACCATTGCTGGATTATTTTTGTATGTTATGTGTGCTGACGATCACAACTTAAAATTCATAGACTCTTCAAGACGGGGTGGTATGAAATCGGCATCAAAAACGCTCAAATATGTGGTTGGTTAACTTTCAAATGCCTTGGTGGTTGTCATTCATTTCAGTAGGATGCATGGAGAACGGACGAACAGACAATGATATAGGATATTTTAATACGGACAAGAATTTATAGCGAATTCTTTAACACGAACGAACGGACAATGATTATAGGATTCTTTAATGAAGGATCAACCTCAATCAGAAAAAAATCCAACCACCAGGGGTTTTGTCAGAGAAATACAGAGCGTCATCAGAGAATATCATCTGCAAGTGCAGGTCATGGGAAATGAAGAGTTAGAGCATAGTGGGCAGGTCCTGGGTTTGGAGGTGGAGATATACTATGGTCTAATACTACATGTCCTGTTTAAATAAAATAAAATAAAAAGGGGGGAGAAAATAATGGAGTTGTTGATTGGAATGAAGCCTGCTATAAACTAGTATGTAAACTAGAAGCTCCTCCTGCTCCCACCTGACATCATTGTCAGCAACCGCCACAATATACCCAGCATAATTGCTACCCCGCATAGACACAATTACTGGAGGTATGAATATGTTTGGAAATTCACTAGCTAGCCGGGTGTTCTCTTAGAAGACTTATACATTCAGGGGAACTATTTACCTGTTATTACTCTTTTCTTCTACTGTAAAACTGCTCTCACCCGCCTACAGCCTAAAATGGCCACAATGAAATTCGTAACAACCATCGACTTATTTATAGGGTGTTGCCACATTCCCACGGGGCATCATGACGGTTGTTACGATTCTATGTGGCCATTTTAGGCTGTAGGCGGTGAGAGCAGTTTTACAGTAGAAGATTAAGATGAATAACAGGTAATAGTCCCCTGAAGTATAAGTCTTCTAAGAGAACCACCCGGCTAGCTAGTGACATTCCAACATATTCATAACAACTCAGTAATTGTGTCTATGCGGGTAGCAATATGCTGGGTATATTGTGGGGGTTGCTGACAATGATGTCAGGTGGGAGCAGGGAGGAGCTTCTAGTTTACATACTTAGTTTTTATAGCAGGCTCATCCAATCTTAACAATCCATTATTTCTCCCCCCTTTTTTATTTTAATTTTATTTTAACAGGAACATGTAGTAATTAGACATAGTTATCTCCACCTCCAAACCCAGGACCCTGCCCACTATGCTCTAACTCTTCATTTCCCCTGACCTTGCACTGCAGATGATATTCTCTGTATGACGCTCTTTGTATTCTCTGACAAAACCCCTGGGGTGGCATTTTTTTCTGATTGAGGTTGATCCGTATTAAAGAATCCTATAATCATTGTCCGTTCGTTCGTGTTAAAGAATCCTATAATTCTTGTCCGTATTAAAATATCCTATAATCATTGTCTGTTCGTCCGTTCGTCCATGCATCCTACTAGAAATTGAATGACAACACACCAAGGCATTTGAATAGTTAACCAACCACATATTTGAGCGTTTTGATTGGCCGATTCAGACCACACCGTCTTGAAGAGTCTATGAATTTAAGTTGTGATCGTCAGCACACATTACATACAAAATAATCCAGCAATGGTATTTTTCTGTGACCACTTGTCTGACCCTTTTTTCTCCTTATGTGAACTTGTCATATCTTCATCTTTTCTTTGTCTCCATCAATTGTCTCCTAGACCTAGAAACGTCAGAATGTTCCCCCAAGAAGAATGACATTCAAATTATTTACGGTGTTGAATTTTTATTCCGATATGCATGTGCTTGAGACAACACTTTACATAAAAAAAAACTTTAAATTGGTAAATGATTGAAAATCGAAGTATTTTCCAAATATTGATTATCGGTAGGTTATCGGTACTTCTTCACGAGTACAAAATTCCAGATAAAGCTGCGTCACAAAATTCAAAATCGATTTTGCACGAGGATTCTCATGGGCAATCGTTCCATAAAATTGTTTTGTCGCGTATATCGACCAAGTTGAATAAGAACTGAAAAATTATTATTATTTTGAATTTTTTAATTACATAATCTATTTCCAAGGGCATCTAAAGTGGTGTAATGTTTAGCAAGCTAGAGTTGCAGATCATTGTTAGTGAGTTCGATTCTCATTGGGCGCCCTATACCTGTGCTGCATCTAACTAAGCTTAGTAAATAACAGGGCACCTAAGGTAGTTTAATAGTTAGCAAGCTAGATTAGCAGATAATTTATAGAGAGTTCGATTCTCATTCGTGCTCCCTATTTCTTATCTTTATGCCACAACTAAGCTAAGTTTAATATATAACTACACAATTAATTTCCTATGATTAGACGGGTTGGCATACCATTTAAACAAATCAATGAGTGATTCAATAATAATAATAATAATAATAATAATAATAATAATAATAATAATGGAGTTTGTGTATTTGTCTGTCTGTAACCGAAACTATGTCATTATGCAAGTCACAATTCCCTTGGTTATTTACGTCACATTCTCCATGATTTATTTTTATTCGAACCTCAATTATTAATAAAATTGTTATATATTATTGATACTATTGGCCTTATCAACATACTGATATCATGCAATTGTTTTTATATATACAACAAAATAGCAGTTGACAGTGTGAACGGGAAGGCTAATTTTCATATTGAAATTTAAAATTTCATTTTAATAAATATGTACTTGGTATTATTGATTTATAACTGTTTGGTTTTATCCTAATGAATATGAGTAAAAATCTCGGGAATAAATCTTAAAAGAGATCCATTAACAAGAAAAAAAATAACTGTAATTGTATTCTTTACGTCCTTGTTTTAACTATTTAGTTAGATTAGGAAGATTTCGCAATGAAAACCGGGAATGATGGAAGAGTAAGTTTCAGTTGTTCTATTTTTCGATTATTTCCCCCTCTGTTTCAAATATTTTATCTGCATTGTTATTTAGTTTCATAAGTTTTTCTAATTTAATATAATATTTTATTATATTAAAACTTAATTACTTGCAACCGGAGGGTACATATATTTGCTAATAATAATAATAATAATAATAATAATAATAATAATAATAATAATTCACCGTACCGTCGGATTACTGAGGGAAAATGAAAAAAAAACGAAAAGATAGACACATACCTGGACCTTGACAGAGAACTGAATTTGTAATTGGCCCCTTGGAAACGTCTTAAACGTTTCGAAAAGAGTATGAGGAATGGGAAATCAGAGGAAGAATCGAGACTATCCAAACTACAGCATTGTTAAGATCGGCTAGAATACTCAGAAGAGTCCTGGAGACCCGAGGAGACTTTCTATCACTCAGCTTACAGTGAACCACCGGATACGGCAGGCGAGATAAACTAATAATAATAATAATAATAATCTTATTATAATGGAGATTGTGTGTTTGTCTGTCTGACCCGAAACTAAATCACTACTCAAGTCACAATTCCCTTAGGTATTGACGTCACATTCACCATGAATTTATTTTTATTTAAACCTCAGTTATTGATAAAATTGTTATACCTTATTAATACTTTTGACTTTATCTACATTCTAATAACATGCAATTGTATTTATATATGCAACAAAATAGCGGGTTACAGTGTGAACAGGAAAGCTAATTTGCATATTGATATTAAAAGTTTAATTTCATTAAATATGCGCTTGGTATTATTGATTTCTAATTGTTTGTTTTTTTCTTAATGAATATGAGCAAAAAACTTGGGGATAAATCTTAAAAGAAATCCTTTAATATAAAGAAATAACAGTAATTTTATTCTTTACTTCCTAATTTAACTAAATAGTTAAATTAGGAAAATTCAGCAATAAAAGGAGGGAGTGATGAAAAATGATGGAAGACTTAGTTTCAAAGTTGTTCTATTCTTCGATTATACCCCCTCTGTTTCAAATCATTTTATTTGGATTTTTATTTAGTTTCAAAAGTATTTCAAATTTAACATATTTCATTACATTAAAATTCAAATACTTGCACCCGGAGGGTGCATATATTTGCTAGTAATAATAATAATAATAAGAAGAAGAACCGAAAGAGGAAGAATGGGAAAGATTATTATTAATAATAATAATAATAATAATAATAATAATAATAATAATAATAATAATAATGAGAAGAAGAAGAAGAAGAAGAAGAAGAAGAAGAAGAAGAAGAAGAAGGGGGACGGAGGAAGGGGGGAACATACTAAGGGTTCGTCTTTATTAATACAATAATTTTAGCGCACATAAAACTTGAAATTTATAACGTAACATACTCTACGAAATTGACATCTAAACGAAGGATTCTATCGAGAATGTGAGGCCGAATCTTATAGTTGGTAAACAAGTAAAGGATCTATCTGAATGGATGACTTGGTTGTTCAAGAGGAATAATCCGGGGAAAGGAAAGGAATTGGAAAGTTTGGAAATATGCCAGGACCTTTTAGATTAACTTCATGGTAATAAAAGTTGTTGTTTTGTCATCGTGCCAGTAAATTAGCTGGACTTTATTTGAACTTCGGAGAGTATATTAGGGGACCTGGATGACCTGAAATATTAGGGTCTGTGAAAGTACTGATTGTAATGTTGTAAAACTGGAGAGAATTGGTCTCATTTAATCCCAGGCAATTAGAATCAGACATTTCGTGTGAAAAGCCAGGCTTATTTATAGATAAAAGATACCGTTGCACTTAGTTTGGGTAATAAAACCTTTCTTCTCCAAAATAACTTATCAATACTTTTTATCAAGGTATTATGTGCTGAAACACCGTTCACTGTCAAACACTTTCTTATAGAATGTGAAGTTTACACTCCTGCTAGAAAACGATTTTTCACTACAAATAACATGAAAGATCTGTTTGAAAATGTTAACAGAGATATCATTTTATCCTTCTCGCGAGAAATAAAAATATATAGAACATTATGAATCTGATATGAAATACATCTACAAAACCACTTACGGGAACGTAACTTTAAGGTAAAATAGATTGCTGTAATCTCGCATACTGATAATTTGTTTTTAGGAAGAAAAAATGATCACAAAATAATCCCTTAATATATATATATATATATATTATATATATATATATATATATATATATATATATATAAGTAAGTAAGTCATCGGGGTGGCCTAAAGTCGGTATCAGCCAATCAGCGAGGGAGTCTATCCCCTTTTCACTAGCGCTAGTCCAAGGAGATTATTTTATCGTCTGAGGTGGAGCGGCACACCTACCATCAACTGCTTACTTTACCGCACAGATCCCTGTGCTACTCATACGCTGAGTTGGCGAGGGCCGGTATCGAGCTAGGAACCTTGTGATTTCTAGCCGAACGCTCTACCGACTGAGCTAACCCGGCCCTAATATATATATATATTGTGTTATGCTAAATATTATTTATTCATTATTAGCTGTTATATTACAAATTATACCATTGTTATATATATCATATTATGTTGATTTTATAAATTTTATAGAGTTGGCATTAAATAACCCACAGGGTTGATATGACTTTAAACCAAACCAAACCAATATGATGAATCTCATAAGGTATAAGCTCATATAAATAAGTGTAAATGTTTTCTTGATGTCAAGGCCGAATTGAAACAAGGATATTTTAAATTCCAAGACGTATGCTCTACCGACTGAGCTAATGTGTGGTTTAACCAAGCTGATGCAGGTAAATCGTAATGAGAGCTCATAGTGCCTAGTGCCAGTGAGTGGACGGACAGAGCAAGATATTCAATAAATGAAGGAAGAAACTTTAAATTTGCTTCATTACAATAATGTAACGCTGTTACTTTGGGAAATTCTCAGTAAGATCAATGTTCTTGCCATTACCTGAAGATGCTGCAGTAATGCGGTTGAAATGAATTATTGTAATGAAGCAAATCTAAAGTTTTACTTCATTTATTGTATATATAGATATTTACCAACCCCTCCGCATGAGCAGGATGCGACACAAGGTCAATTTCTTACGCGGAGTTTAACAGGTTTGAATTCAGAGTTTTCTTTCTCCTAGACTAGTTACCTAGCCATGGTTAAAGAGCCCAGTCTGCACTACTATTTATCCATAGCAGAATTTAAATTTATGGAAAAGATTTTTTAAATTCTTCAACTTGTCATTCCTATGTTTCTGAATTGATTATTTATTTTCTAAGCTTAATGTATTAGTGCCATGTGGAATGCAAACTGTCTCGCCCAGGAATTGAAATAGTTTCACCGCTAATGTTTCTGTTGACCATAACCGTTACGCTACAGTGAGTTCTAAGAATTCTAACAGGGGCGCTGACCGGATGGGATGGAGAAAGTGTCTGCTTTCAATAGTAAGATTCATTAAAAACAGCGGTGTTCTTAATTAATCATCCAGGCCACATCCCCTACCCACTGCAATTTTTCTGAAATTTTGTCAACGTGTGGACTATGTTAAAGTTAGACAATCCCCAAAATGTGTGCTTCCAATTCCACACATTGGCGGAGTTATGTCGATTTTAGGTGTTCCGTTGCGAAAAATGGCGACATTTTAAAAATATATTTTGTCCACGTGTGGACTATGTTAAAGTTACACAAAATGAAACAATAAAAAGATATAATGAAAGGTTTCCTGAAAATAAACAAGCGGAATTAAAAACAGTTTAGGACGTGTTTGTTTGTTTGTTTTAAAAAGATGCAATTACTCTTCAAGAAATCATGAATCTCCCCTCTTACTCAAAAAAAAAAGAAAATCCACAAGAAAAATGTGAAAATAATTGAAATACAAACAAAGGGGAAAATATATTCAACAAAATGTCACATAAAAGTTGCTTACAGCAAAAAATTCAAAGAATCTTAAATGATTACACGAATATCCTACAGCAAATCTCTCAAAGTGTTTAAGATCTTATGTTGTAGTTTCATTAGCTTTGAAGAAGGGCTTCATTCTAAAAGCATATCTTCTTCATTTGAGTGCTGGAAAGGTCATGAATTCAGATTCGTTAATTTAAAAAGAATAATTTAGATTTTTTAATTTATTTTTGGTAAACGTTTCTTTGTCATCTTTTTTCTTCTTTTTAGATTGTCTTTATTTATTTTGAGTTATTTTATGCTGAAGACGTTTTTGTTTTTTCTTGATGGGGATTAAATTTTATTTAATACATTTTTAATTAAACATAAAGCACATATGTCTTCGGCATAAAATAACCCAATGGTTTGACATGCCGTAAAAAAAACAACTAATCCAAACCAAAATTCAATACATATGTTTATTGTTTCATTTTGGTGTCATGATTTTGACTATTGTTACGCACGCACACTCGTTAGGATCGACCAGTATTATTACTTTCTATCAATAGGGATTTTTTTTTATAAACTTAAGGAGTCGACAGCGATTTACAAAGGAAAATATAATTTTTTTCTTGATTAATAAAAGGGATATGTAAATTTGAAAAATAACACAAGTGAGAAAGCAATGCAAATATTTATGCCTATATTTTTTTGTTTTATTTAAATTTATTTCCAAAAAATAATGTGATGTGTGGTTGTGAAAATTTATTTTTGTTGTAAAAATATTATAGATGTTATCTACATGTATGGTGTTTTTTTTTTTTTTTTTGGGGGGGGGGGTTGAATTGGGGGGGGGGCGGTAAACAGACCGTTTCGTTTTGAAAAAGAAGCTTGTTCAGAAGACTTCCGGTGTCGTAAAGCAGCATGTATATACTTTATTTCTTATATGATAAGAACAGATTTGCAGTAGAGAATGGTCGTTAAAACTTGAAACAATGGACAATTAAAGAACAGTCAATGTACAAAATTGAAGTTGAAAATATCAAGATATTTTCTATTTTTCTAATTTTTCAAAGCAGGAGATAATTTAAAAAATGAAAAAGTCCCAGATGTAAAAAAAATAAATAATACAAAAGGGATGGGATTTTCAAACTTTTCTCTTTGCTCCCGTGAAAGGGGTAGAAGACCGATGAAGGGCAACAACACTGAATGACGAGAAAACGACCAGAATTTCGGCTCAACACACAAGTATTTATTAACATTTAATTACAATTTGTTTATATGAAAAAAAGAGTAAGAGCATATATACAAATCTACACGGGGTATAGGGAATACAATGAATATGTAATTCTTATTGTCAAATGAGTGGGCGAGCAATTGAACATATACATATATCAACCATATCAATATTACATAAAATATATGATAAACAATAGGAATTCACAGAATACAAAAATGTGATACGTTTTTCTTTTTAACTTACTGCGATGTTGGAATTCGCAAAAAGATCGTTGAAAAAAACAATTATCTATTTCCTTTTTTATTCTTTTTTATCCATGGCGGTTCTTTCTTTCTATCCAAAGTGAACTAGTTTTAATTCGTAGTGTCTTTAATTCTTCTATGCGCACATCCTTTCGATCCAAGTATCGAATATTTGCAGAGCGAGAAATCTTCAGGTGTTGACTGTCGGGCGAATCTTTCAACTGTGCCTGGACGTGCGTAATTTTTTGGCGCGAAAGGCTATCTCAACCGTTGTCATGGTGACAGTCCTGGGGTTAGGTGTACTCTTAGGGTCGCGAGGCCAAAATTGAAATCCACATGCACTCTTTCCTTCACCTCAGGTGGGGGTAGTACAATTGTCTTCTAAGCGTATAGGTGGTAATAGGAATGTTAGCATTCCTTTGTAAAAATACAAGACCGGTTGAATCTTAATTCTTTTGCTCGCCTACGCATCTTTGTGTTTTCTTTTCTTTCAGATAAATTTTTCTTATAATTTTAGCATATGTATATGGTTGATGTACCAGCGATATGTGACACTATATACAGCTCTTATTTCGTTATACTCTCTCTCTCTCTCTCTCTCTCTCTCTCTCTCTCTCTCTCTCTCTCTCTTATATATATATATATATATATATATATATATATATATATATATATATATATGCAAGTGTAAGGAAAAATGACGTAATAATGATGTCGTTTGTTTACCTTTGATATATTCTTAATATTTCGGGATAAATATCCGTTCGTCAAAGGATTTCTGAAAGCTGAGTTCTGGAGCTGTTACCTGGATGCTAGGATTTTTCCATTCTGTTGTATGTCTGGTGATATCTTCCAAATCTTCTGCTGGTGTGTATGTGTAAATATGTCTGTGTTTATGTGTGTTCATGTGTGTGTTTATGTGTGTGTGACGGTCCAACAATATCTTAGCATCATTCCAGATTTGGCCTATCATATATATATATATATATATATATATATATATATATATATATATAGGGCAGTTGTGTTTATGTATCTATGTATGTATATATAAATAAAACAATTAACGGGTAAGTAAATATATATACACATTCACTATTACCAGATCATGATAATTATGGAGATGTAATCTATATTTTCGAAGACTGTTAAAATTAAATTTACAATAAGATAACACAAGGATCAGGCTAACTCTACCCATAAAATAAGTCCAGTCATTTTTCTATTTACCTTTTAAACAAATTAAAGATTCTCTTTAATAAAATACGTTTCGATTTTTTAAAATTCTAAATAGGAGACATTAATTTTCTTTTCCGAGTGGTCAGTACACACTTTAATTTAAAAAATGATATACAATTATTTTGATTGTCTCTTTCTTTACTAATTTCGATCGTCTCTGTACTAAATTCTACATAATACAAAAAATAAAAATGAAGAAATATATATAATGAATGAAAATAAATACAGTCGTTTTATTCTTTCAATTACACTGGGTAACAAAAAAACATGTTTTGAAAATCGTCCAGGGTTTTCCAGCTTATTTAGACTAAATTTGATGCTCTGAGTCCGAAAATGACCTTGGTTTTGGTCAATCAGGTCAAGTTTTTTTGCTACAGAAATTTTTAATAAATCGATTTTTCGTAAAAAAACAAATTTCTGCGGATCATCAGCTGAGAAACCCCTGACGATTTTTTCCGTTTTCCTCAATTCAGTTTTTATTTAGTCCATCAAATTTGATAAGCATAATTATCATAATATTAGTATAAGAATGAGCGTTACGTGACACAAAAGTTCAGAGTTCACGGCATAAATCGGCGTTTCTTCGATTCCCGTGTGTGAGCAGTTGCTGGGTTGTCTCTCTTCAGCGACCAGCAGTAGTCCGCCATCATGACTGCTTCCCACCTCCCCTGATACCTCTCCTCCATTTGGCGCATGTCCTGATGGAACCTTTCTCCCTGCTCGTCGCTCATCGCCCCAAGGTTTTCAGGAAACTTCTCCATGTGTGAGAACAGAAAGTGCATATTTATACTCATTAAACACCCGAGTTTTTGGAAGGCCTCTATCATGCTGCTGATGAGTGTGGCGTGGTTTGCTGCCTTCGTGTTCCCCAGGAAGTTGTTCACCACCTGCACAAACGATTTCCACTCAGATTTTTTGAGTCTGGAGGCCAACAGCTCGGAGGAAGTCTTCGACAAGCTGAGATCCCGAACCAGATTATTAAGCTCACATTGTGAAAAGGGCTGCGGACTATCTTGTGCTACATACTCCTCTTCTGTATATCCTTGCTCGTCTGTAGTGGTGGCCTCGTCGTCGCTGTCGGGAAGCTCTGTGAACGCTGGTACAGGAATTTCTTCGCAGTGAGCCAGCGGACGGCGGGCAGATGGAAGGTCGGGGTACTGGAAGCTATGCCGATTCTTCCGGTTGATGCCAGTAGTATTGATGGCGCAGAAGTAACAATCCGATGCATGGTCAAACGGTTCCCTCCAAACCATCGGAATCCCAAACTTCAGGGAAGTTTTCGCGCCCTTCGTCCACCGCCGGAGGTATTCCACGCACGTCTTGCACACCGTGTGCAGTGCCCAGGACTTATCTTGGTCACCCAGCTTGGCTTTAAAGTAAGCCTCGTAGGCACGCTTCACAAATCCTGTGATGTTCTTCCTGTCCCCTGACAGCGTGTATTCTCCGCAGATGTAGCAGAAAACGTCAGGATTATTCCTGCATGACCGCCGCGCCGAAGCCATCACAATAAACTGAAAGAAAAAAATGAAAAAAATGAAAAAAGAAAGATGGAGTAATGGTGAGACAGGTATTGATATGATTGGCTAATTGTGGAATTCCCTTTATTCGTGTCTCTGCATTGTAATTCGATATATTCTTCAAGAAAAATATGATTGAACTCAAAACCCCTGATATTAGCATATGTATAGCTCGTCTGGTAGGCCTATGGCTGTATCTCAAAAAGTTGACCTGATAGAGCAAAATCAATGTGATATTCGGACTCAGAACACCAAAATTAGTCTAAATCAGCTGAGGATTTTTTGGCTGTTAACCAGTGTTATATATATATATATATATATATATATATATATATATATATATATATATATATATATATATATATATATATATATATTTGTGTGTGTGTATGTGTGTGTGTATTGAACGTTTTTCACTATGTATATTGAACGTTTTTTTACTAGATGGTCGACTGATCTCTCTCACACACACACACACACACATATATATATATATATATATATTTATATATATATATATATATATATATATATATATACACGTTGTGCATTTGTGAACTTATTCCTGATGATATTTGAATGCAAAGATTATTATTATTATTATTATTATTATTATTATTATTATTATTATTATTATTATTTGAGGAAGTGCATGTGTTTAGAATCTGAATGTAACCAGCATCTTGGAACTGCAGCTGTGTCAAATTTGAAATTTGAAATTTGTGATTTATGGCTTAAGCACTTGTAAAAACTTGCTCACCGCCTTTTTAACATTTCCCATCAATACTATTCTAAAAGAACAGAGAACTTTTGACAATTCCACTACCAACTAAAATAGTTCTATTCAATACAGTTATCAAAGAATATCTTGCGACACTCAAGAATTACGACTCTGTCTTCAATCGACAAAAGGAATTTATTTCATAGTTAAGTAAGAAATTATAACTCTTGATATTATAGGGACGAGCAAAAATGCACCCTCTAGGAACCAATATTTAAGTTTTAATATAATTAAATATCACACTGAATTAGAAAGGTTCATGAAATTATCTTTAATTTATTTAATTGATTTCAATATAAAATTATACAAAAGATTGCTTTTAATACGTTTGAGAATACAAACAATAATGTTAGAAATCAATAAGACTAATAAATTATTTATTAAACACATCTTGTTAAAACCGTTATGCAAATTACTCACAATCGGGGATACAATGGCGAGATTGAGAGACAAACTATGAGATATGATGAGGGGCGCTTACGTCTTTTTCGCTGTCTACTTGTTCCTGCTGTATTTCATAGATGTATTTTATATTTGTTACATAACTTTTGATATATGTTTATATTTCTCAAGAAGGATAAGATTTCATCCATGTTAGTATTCTCAAACAGATCTCTCGTATTATTTGCGTTGAAACATTTTTTTTCTGATTAGCGCGAAACCTCCACACTCCATGAAAAAATGTTTGACAACGTAGGGTGTTTAGATAAATAGTAAGATGGCGACATAGTCATTTGATGTGTATATGTCATTCAACAATCGTAAGATGACATTTGGAACAAACTCTGTCTTTCATATCACAATAGAAAAATACAGAGAGCCAATGTCATTGTTTATGAAAATGTCACGATGGATAATATATTCAATGTTAGATACAAATATTATAATAGTGTTTTGTATTTTCAAAAATGCTATTGTTTGAAAATGTGCCGTGTCATCTGGTAACTGATAATCTTTTTTAAGTTGGTTGGTTGGTTGGTTGGTTGGTTTGTTGTTTGAATTACAACTTGTTAACACTTGTGGGGTGATTTTCTGCCGAAGAAGTTTTGTTCTATTCATGATTGATTGGTTTTCAGAATAAATTTTTGAACTCAATTTTTAATTAGTATTATTTGGACTATTGTCCTTATCTGCATTGTTATCTGTACAACGTGTCGGTCGATGTGCCCTCTGGCCTTCTTCAGGTATTTCTTGTCGGACTCGGGAACTTTCTCGGGCTCGGGAACCATTCTTTCGAACTCGGGAATCTTTTTGTCATAATGGGGAGCCATCACGGAACTTTGAACCCAACTCTTTATTCAGTCCTTGTCCGAATAATCCACTTAATACTAATTATCATGCCTCATCTTAAAAATTCCGAGAATCAATTTTTGATAATTTTTTTAAAACTCATTTGTTCTATTTAACTCATAGATGGGATCCTACTCTTCTGTGTCCGAGTGGATCTGGGACTAATGGCGATGAAGGGGTACTCCACCTTCCCCAGAGATACCAAATTGGAACCTCACCATTAGATACCGTTTTCTTTTATGATATCTAATGACATTAGAAATACGTAATCTAGGTATATTATAGATACTAGACCAAGGAGATTGTTTTGGCGTCTGAGATGGAGCGTCACACCTACCATAAGCTTCTCACTTTACCGCAAAGATCCATGTGTTACTCATACGCTGAGTTGGCGAGAGCCGGTATCAAACCCAGAACCTTGTGGTTCCAAGTCGAATGCTCTACCGACTGAGTTACACAATTCCTCAGGGTATTGTGACGTTAGTAGTTTCGGTTACAGACACAATCACCGAATCTCCATTATAATAAGATATATGGTGCTGACATATCTCATTGTATGACTCCAGCGACAATCTCAAGGAAATCTGTGTCACCATTGCTTTTGTGTCTTTGTAGAGCATCATTATAACTTTGAAGAGACCATATGTTAGTAGTATTTTCTCCATCTTTCATCTGTATCTATGTAGTCAAATGCCTTGGAGAAGTCTACAATAGAAGCGTTGCCTCGATATTTTTTGCTTGAATGAACCACTTCTACGATTCGATGAATTGTCAGGATCTGGATGATTTTTTACGATACCCGTTGTGTTTTTTCCTAATTTTAATTAATTTCTTTTTTTTTAAACATATATGATTTGTTTAAAAAATTCTTTAACGACTTTACTTCTAATAACCGATATGCTAAGCACGAACTCCTTTGTTTATACATGTATCATTTGTCAGAATTTTATAGAAGGGGGAAAAATAGAGGGGGGATAGATATTTGAGTAAACAATTTCCTGGTGGGGGGGACCAAAAAGAAGTGAGTCCACCGTCTTCTCGCAAGCCAAACTTTCTTTTGGTCAACACAGTCTTCGTCTTCGACCAGCAGCTGAAAATCCGTTGTCGTCATCAAAATAATCTTTAGCAGCTAAAAATTGCAACTCCCATTTAGTTTTGTTTCTTTGTTGGATTAAAATCAATTTCTTTACTGGGTCGTTCACAAAGCGCTTCGTCGCTGTCTCGCGTCAGTCAACTGCTCGGCACCCCACGCTCCACTCGCTTTGGTTATTTATGGGCATATTAACCAAACATCCGGGCACATCAGTCGAACCTCGCGTCCATCCAGTGCCTAAATCGCATTTGTTTTTGCATGCGGGAGGACGCGGGTTCGATCCCGGCAGGCAAGACAATGTCTTGCTCTTTTTCTTTTCTCGTTCTCCGCCACACATTTATTTGCACAATTCATAGTGGATCACCTTTGAAACCCCATCATGCTTGTATTTGTGTTCCTTTTGAGTCAGTTGGCTGCATTTGCTTATTTTGTGGTAAATGTATTTATTACTCAGATCCGTATTGTTTTTGTTTTTTTTGTGACAGCCATTCTTAAGTAGCATTGTAATCTACCCATCGAAATCTATCAGAAAAGACAATGAAATTGACACCTAAAATTTGTACCAAAAGAAGGGATTTTAATGCATTATCAAGGGTTTTTAAAGCTTCATAACCCTGGAAATTCTTCGAAATTTGGTATCCTTGTAATGTACGCATCGAAATCTATCGGAAAAGGCAATAAAATCGACAACTAAAATTTGCATGAAAATAGGAGTTTTTTAAGGCATAATTAGGGGACCTTTGAACCCTCATATTTCCGTCAATTAGGGGTAAATTTTATTGAGGTGCGTGGTTGGATATTTCTAAGAATTTGTGTCACCATTTTAAGGGTTCAGTTGTTCTGTTGTTGCTCCCAGAATCCAGTTGGTGATGCTAGCCTTTAGGTTTCCTTTGTAATATATAAGTCCAAGTCTGAAGTGTTCTTTGTAATATGTATAAGTTAGATGGCTGTGGTTAGAATACGGTGTTAATACAAAGATGCATCACCCTGGCAACACATACAACCAGAAATTGATTTGGGGAAACGATCTTAAATGCTTTCTGTCCTCCGATATCATTGGCAAGTCTCTATCGGAAGTGTCTGCTATTGTTGGGAAATTTCATAAATAGATGTGGCGATTTTACTTACATCTTAAAAGCAAAGATAAGTCCAACAATGGTAGGAAATGGACATGTTGAATCGAGTTCAAATCCTGCACTACACTGCATTTGGGAAAGTATGCATTCAACTATTCTTCCTCCAGCTATGGGTAACTTGTACGAAATACTAGGCTCTTTAACCTTGGATAGACAACCATTCTAGCAGAAGGAATGAAAACCTGTTACACTCTGCTTGAGAAATTGACCTTGTGTTACAAACACACACACACACACACACACACACACACATATATATATATATATGCATGTCAAATTAAACAAAAGGCACGTCTCCTGTTTAACGATTTTATTGGTGATCTTTTCAAGTTTTCTGGCCAACTTTTTTATATTTGGATGGAATTCGTTAAAAATCGTTAAACAGGAGAGGTGCCTTTTGTTTAGTTCGACATGGATAAATGAAAGAATGCTGCCCAAATACACACACACACACACACACACACACACACACATATAATATATATATATATATATATATATATATATATATATATATATATACAATTCCTAGGCAGAATATAGAATTTAATTTTTTTCTTCTAGACTAGACATACGAAGGTTAACTAGCCCAATATGTTCTACTATTTAACACAAATTCCATATCAACTTTCATCAGAATAATTTCAGTAATTAAGTAACTTAATCAACAAGTATTTAAATTGTTCTTTCTTTTTTTTTCTTTTCTTTTGGAAATCCGTCGCAGACGACGATGGCGTCACTTCATATCTTCAGTTGTGGACCCTCTGGTGGCTTATTAGTCCAATTCTGGACCTGCAGATGCGGTCACACACATTGCAGGGGTAATTCCCATCTAGATGTGGTTGTTCATGACCACGAAGACATTGCCGCTCTGCAGTCCTGTTTATCTCGATATTAAGCTGCTTAGCTCCTGTGCGACAGGTGTCTCGCCAGCCCTGTCTGCTGGAGGCCAGATCTTCCACGCTTTGTTGTGTGATGATACATTTCTTCTTTGAACCGCTATGTGAGGGCGGGGCTCCTGTCCTCCGCGTACCATGTGATCTACAGAGGACCTGCTTCATTTTGATGTATGATACGTGATCCTGTGTTTGTAATTTTACCTGTTCTTAACGAAATGTCATTAATTTTTGACTCACCCTCGTATTTTCCTACAAAGAATGATTATTCTATGCCTATTTCGGACCATATGAGACTTAGGCACCCCCTTTTCACCTCGATTAAGAAAGGACATGTTTTTCATTTACACAGTCAATATCCGGTTGTTTTAACAGATGAGTTTTAGATTTCTTTAAATCATAAAACTAACCCCTAACCACTAACCGTTACCCTAACCCTAACCCCAAACAAACAACCGGATATTGATGGTGTAAATGAAAAACATGTCCTTTCTTAATCGAGATAAAAAAGGGGTGCCTAAAGGTAATATGGTCCCCACTGTGGGCGGTTGATGTGGCGTAAAACAAAGCAAACCAAATCAGAGGAAATCGACAAAATAATCAAATTGAACAATGTGCACCTACGTCCAGTTCCCACTGCAGATTCAAGTTAATTCTATATAAATATTTAACCGATTTTCCTGATTTGGATGTCTGTAAAAGGAATAAGTCAAACATGTTGACTTAATCTGTTTGTACGTGAATGGTTATCACTGAATCGCATTTATTCGACGTCGACTAAAAGGGAAAGACATCAGAGAGCCCAGGAGAATTTGCTTGTAAAAAGGAAGGGCGAAATTCTAGCATTGTTTATTTGAGATCGATTCGTTGTAATTCATTCTATTGATTTTATTAAGCCTTTTTCATTGTCACGCGCCGGTGATCGACTTCGAAAAAAAATACATGCTAGTTAATAAACAATGAATTATAGTTTTGTTTACTTAAGGGACCTACCGAATACACATGGTTATTGCAAAATTTATAGGACCATATTACCTTTAGGCACCCCTTTTTGATCTCAATTAAGAAAGGACATGTTTTTCATTTACCCCGTCAATATCCGGTTGTTTTAATAGACGATTTTTACATTTTTTTTAAATTATAAAACTAACTGGCCAAGGATGGGGGTCAGAAACTTAACAAACTAAACACTCCCTAGAATTGTATCCTCACAATCCGATAGAGTTTAATGTCATACCCAAGACACGACCTTTTTATGAGATACAGTCATTTATTATAAGCCCCACCGACGGGATGTCTATGGTATGGGATGACCCACGGCTCTTGGTTTTAAATTCAGTATTTCCCATTCTCCTAGATCAGTGGCTTCATCAAGGCGAAATGTTCCAGTACATCCTAGTACTTCATCTATAAATGGTTGGGGGGATAACTATTCATTAACGCAAAAGTGAAACAGGATTTTAAAGGCGCAACAAGTACGTTTTCTAAGACGATAATCATTACACTACGCACCTCAATAGTTATTTACTAAGCTTTATTTAGTTTTTACTCGAAGTCTGGGGTATAGGGCACGCAGTGAGATACATTTTCTAATTTAACTTATGTATATTTACCTAACTCCTCCACAGGATTAGGATCTGGCATAAGGTCAATGTCTTAAGCAGAATTTAACAGAGCTTCATTCAGAATTTTCCATCTACTTCTTCTTCCTACAGACTAACTAAGGTTAAACAGCCCAATATACCATATTATTTATCCATATCTGGATTTAAAATAGTTGGATTGATACATATCCCAAGGGTAGGGCATTAGGGCTATGTGAAGAATTGAACTCTGATCACCATTTTTATTTGATAACTAAAATACCCTGCACCTCTAGTTTAATGTGGTCTAAACTAATGAAAGGATTTTTTTTAAATTAGTGAAATAGATCACTAATTAGGACTGAGTATATTCTAATAGTGAGCACCCCAAGTGGAGTTTAACAGGTTTGAATTCAGAATTCTCCTTCTCATAGCCTCATTGCCTCATTAAAGAGCACAGTCTGCCCTACTATTTACCCATAGCTGGGGGTGAGAGTAGTTGGATTCATACATTTCTAATTATTTATTATTATTATTATTATTATTATTATTATTGTTCATTCCTTTTGAGTTTTCACATCAGCGTTAGCTGATGGTCTTTCACTGGAGTCTGAGTGACAACAATCTCCTCAGGTCTCCGGGACTCTTCTGAGTATTCTGGCAGATTGCAGCAGTGCAGTATTCTGGATGGTCTCAATTCTTCCTCTGATTTCCAGATTTTCCAATCTTTTTATTATTATTATTATTATTATTATTATTATTATTATTATTATTATTATTATTATTATTATTGGGCAGTGGTAATATGTTTATAGTTAAGATCAGAGTGTAGTAGCTATCATTATTATTATTATGAGTTTTTCACACCTGCCGTAGCTGGTGGCTCGCTGGAGGCTGAGTGACAGCAAGTCTCGCCAGGTCTCCAGGATTCTTCTGAGTATTCTAGCCGATCTCAACAGTCCTGTAGTTTGGATGGTCTAGGTTCTTCTGATTTCCAGTTCACCCAAATTCTTTTCCAGAGCTTTGGGGATCGTTCCAAGGGCATCAATTACGACTGGCATTACCTTCATCTTCATCTTCCAAAGTTTCCTCAGTTCTCTGGCAAGGTCTAAGTATTTGTCAATCTTTTCGCTTTCTTTCATTTTCACACGGTGGTCGGCCGGGACGGCAAAATGCATGAGATGCCAGGTTCTCCTTTTTCTTGTCAACTAGTACTAGGTCCGGTCTCCTGGCCGGGATTAGGTGATCCATCTGTACCTCAAAGTCCCAGAGAATTTTATGCGTCTCGTTTTCTAGGACATGTTTAGGTTTGTGCATATACCATTTGGTTGTATAGCGAAAATTAAATTTCTTGCACGATTCCCAGTGGATTGGGCTAGTCTTCTGTAGTTGTCTATTATATGGTTGACCCTTTTGTCTCTATTTCCACACATTCTGCACTTGCTATTCAGCTGCGTCTTATTATTATTATTATTATTATTATTATTATTATTATTATTATTATTATTTACTCCTTTTGAGTTTTCACATCAGTGTTAGCTGATGGTCTTTCACTGGAGTCTGAGTGACAGCAAGTCTCCTCAGGTCTCCAGGACTCTTCTAAGTATTCTGGCAGATTGCAGCAGTGCAGTGTTCTGAATGGTTTCAATCCTTCCTCTGATATCCAAACTTTCCAAACCCTTTTCTAATCCTTTTGGGACTGTTCCAAGTGCACCAACTACAATTGGTATAACTTTCACTTTCATATTCCATAACTTTTTCAGTTCTCTGGCAAGGTCCAGATATTTGTCAATTTTTTCATTTTCCTTTAGCTTCATTCTGTGATCTGCTGGCACTGCAAAATCCACCAGTTGACAAGTTCTTTCTTTTTTGTTTATCAACACTAGGTCTGGTCTTCTTGCTGGGATAAAGTGATCCGTTTTTATTTCAAAGTCCCAGAGAATTTTATGCGTTTCGTTCTCAAGAGCAGATTCTGGTTTATGCATATACCATTTTTTTGCATGGTCAAAATTAAATTTTTTGCATAATTCCCAGTGGATCACCTTCCCAACCCAGTCGTGTCTAGCTTTGTATTCTCGTTGTGCTAGTTTGCTACATTCGCAGAGTATATGGTTAACAGTCTCATCTCTATTACCGCAAAGTCTACACTTACTATTCTGTTGGGTCTTATCAATTTTCGCTTTGATGTAGTTTGTCCTTATGGCATTATTTTGTGCAGCATTATAAGTGATTCTGTTTCTCTTTTGAGGTTTCCCTTTCTTAACCATGTCCAAGTCTTTTCATGTGCAACCTCTTCTATTTGTCGTTTGAAGCGTCCGTATAATTGTTTTTCTTCCCATTTTTGTTTTCTAGTCTTTGTTGTTTTTCTGTTTGTCCATCTGCCGTTTCTACTATTGTTGGCCGCCATAAGTAGTTTGTCTTTGCTCTTCCTTGTGTAATCTTCAAGTTGTTGGATTGTGGTTTCTACGCATTCCTCTATGTTGGCAAGACCTCTTCCCCCTTCCTTTCTTGACACATACAATCTATCTCTATCATCTCTAGGGTGGAGAGCCTTGTGCATTGTCATTAATTTTCTCGTCCTTTGGTCTATCTGTCTGAGTTATTATTATTATTATTATTATTATTATTATTATTATTATCATATACATGCTATTACTATTATGGTACAGTGGTAGTATGTTTATAGTTAAGATCAGAGCGTAGTATCTATCATTATCATAGTCCATTTCGTACGAAACTAACCATTACACTACGCACCTCCAAGTCAAGCAATTTCATTTCAGTAATATTCTACAAGAAATGTTAAAGTCTACATTGGGAATATTTAGTATCTTATCCCTCTATATTGATGAAAAATAAATTGTTCCGATTGACAGTTTATTTTGTATGATGATATTCTAAATCTATAAAATCTATATGGCTTCTTCAGATAATACGAAATCGTTTTTTTTTTAAATTAGGAACGGAACATCTTTAACGTAACAGCCAATGGGAACAAATATATATTGATAGCTAACTGTGTGTTTTAAACTTATAATTAAAAAAAAATACTTATTTTTATTTCGATTAAAAATCAATCTTAACTCACGCTGATAGTACGGATTTCCTTTACCCCCCCCCTCTCTCTCTCTCTCTCTCTCTCTCTCTCTCTCTCTCTCTCTTATCACTCGTTCCTATCATGCATCATTCTCAATAATCCCAGATTGGTTACCTACCCAAGGTTAAATAGCCCAGTCTGCCCTACTATTTTATTCAAGACTGGAGGAAGAATATATGGGTTCATACCTTTCTCAAATATATTAGCGCTATGTGAAATGCAAACAGGCTTGTCTAGGATTTGAACTTGGGTCGACCAGTCCATTTTCTACGACACTAACCGTTATGCAACGCGCTTCCATATTATATTATCTAATAACAATATTATCAGAGATTATAATTAGTATTAGTAATAATATTATCTAACTAGCAGGACCTGTGGATATACCCCAATAAGATAATTTGATCATTACAACGTTTGATATGTTTACCTAATAGCTATTGCTAATATTTCAATATTAGAAGATGTTAAAAATCTGGATTTAAACACCACACACACTTCTCTCTCTCTCTTCTCTCTCTCTCTCTCTCTCTCTCTCTCTCTCTCCTCTCTCTCTCTCTCTCTCATCCCCCGTTCTTATCATGCATTCTCAATGAGAACTCTAGACCAGCGGTCTCCAACCACCAGGTCGCGACCCGGTACCGGGCCGCGGGCCATAAGATACTGGAACGTGGGCCATGAGGTATTGGGCCGCACAGAACGTTTGAATTTTTCTATTTTATTATTGATTATCAGTTTAAATGTTGATGTTTTATTTTGAAAAATGACTTCTGTGCCTCTTAACAGGTCTCGGTCACGTGATAGGTCACCAGCCGTTACCCAAAAAAACTAGCAATAATGAGTGAAAAACAAACATCATTGTCGAGCTTATTTGGAAAGTGGAAAAGGCCCAATGAGGAGAGAGAAGAAGAGCCTACGACTTCCAAGAAAACGAAATCTGCATTTAAAAGACAATATCAGGATTCCTACTTAAAATACGGGTTTTATCCCTACGGATGATTATCGAGCAAATGTAATCGAGCCGGAGCATATGAAGGCCGGTCCGTGAAAATATTGTCTTAGATGAAATCGGTCCGTGGTACAAAAAGAGTTGGGGACCGCTGCTCTAAACCAGACTTTCTCATAGCCTGTCCGCCATCCTTGAGTCATAATCAATTGTGGTTCTGAAATATAACTCTTCAATATTTGTTTCTGTTTGTCTTTATAACAATAAAAGGTTAAAATTTAGAGTAGGGACCAAAACGGGCCGATTTTGACGGGTTTTCATTATCTTTTGATGTATACGCCGGGTTAGCTCAGTCGGTAGAACGTTCGGCTAGAAACCACATGGTTCCTAGTTCGATTCCGGTTCTCGCCAACTCAGCGTATGAGTAGATCAGGAATCTGTGCGGTAAGGTAAGTAGTTGTTTTATATTTTTCTTTATCCTTCTCTTCACCGGAAGACTCTGCTTCCGTTTTCCTTTTTTTCTTTTATCTATTTCTTGACCGGAAGAGAAGTGTTCCATTTTCCTTTTTTTTATATATTTCTTCATCTTTCTATTTTGTCTTTTGATCGGGAAGTTCATCTTCCGTTGCATGAATATGCAGTAATCGCTAATACCATTGTGAAAGGTAGGATATCAAATAATCTCCCTCAATATTTGAGTAAAAAGGAGGAAAGTCTAGTCTATTTTACCTTTGGTATGACAACTAGTGGAGGAGATGGAAAACTCTGAATCAAACATGTTAAACTCCACTTAAAAAATGACCTTGCGTCCACTCCTACTCGTACGGAGGGATGGTAAATACATACACTAGTGTGTATGGGTCACCACAAGAGAAACTCACTTATGAACTAGGCCTTGTTTCTCCAGCAGTGTCCAGCATGTGTTGTTTGTCTTGTCCGGATCCTTGAGTGATGGGAGTCGGAAGACTCTTAATTCAAACCTTTTAAATCACGCTTCAGAAATTGATCTTTACACCCTAACTCGTGCAGAGAGGTTTTGTAAACACCTACAAGGATGGCTTTGAGAGTAAATGTTGGAATGTTTGATGATATAGTTATTTACTAAGCTTACACAAGGCCAGAAGTATGGGGCTCCCAATGAGAATCGAACTCACTAACAATGGTTTGCGAAGCGAGCTTGCTAACCATTACACCACGTGAGGTGCCCGAATGTTTGATGATATAGTTATTTACTAAGCTTTGCTTAAATATGGCACAAAGGCCAGAAGTATGGGCTCTCAATGAGAAACGAACTCACTAACAAAGGTCCGCGAATCTAGCTTGCTAACCATTACATATCACGAGGTGCCCAATGTTTTGATGATATAGTTATTTACTAAGCTTTGCTTAGATATGGCACAAGGCAGAAGTATGGGGCTCCCAATGAGAAACGAACTCACTAACAACGGTCCGCGAATCTAGCTTGCTAACCATTACATCACACGAGGTGCCCAATGTTTGATGATATAGTTATTTACTAAGCTGAGCTTAAATTATGGCAACAAGGCCAGAAGTATGGGG
>CM042158.1:28504650-28508516 GCA_023376005.1 Doryteuthis pealeii | reverse complement strand
CGTTTTATATTGCTGAAATACAATCTGTTCCCTACATTGTATACCCGTGTTGAGTTTATTATTGACCCTTAAACAGATCATAACAAAAAGACAAATTAGATTTAGATTTTTTTAAATTCATACATGGTGAATAGTAATATCAGCAACTGAATTTTTCGGCGAAGCATGAGCACATTATCAGTAGCGAGCATCTACCAAAAAGATTCATGATAATTTTCGTTAAGTTACCTCAAGCATTTTCAAACCCAATATAGAGCCATACGAGTTAATTAGTGGCAATTTATGAGGAATTCTACGCTAAAAAGACATATTTAATTAGATTTTTTTTTTAAAATCATGTATAGTGATAGTAATATTCTAGTGTGAAACAAGACATTAGTATTTCTTGAATGTGATGAGGCTGAGATATATATCTGCGTTATCCGATTCTTTCCCCGTCTATTTGTACAACGTTCGCCGTATGCCTCGCGCATATCGGCCAAACTATTACCAAATAACAATGAAGATGGACAATAGTCCGAGTAACGCAATAATACAAGACATTAGGTTATTAGTTCCCAAAGTTCACACTGTGTCCAATTGGATCATACAGGGGTAAAAGCTTGAGTTAAGACATCTAAGTGAATTATCTCTTACTGCGTTCAATCCTGCGGAAGCAGTAACATAGAATAATAATTAACACAACTTTAATTACCGTACCCTGCTCATGTTAGCGGAATAGAACAGGATACCCCCGTGACTGAATAAATGTTAGGTTTCAATCCTGAGGTCCCAAATAGACCAAAGGTTTCCGCTCGAAAGAAGGTTCCCTAGTCAAACAAGAAGATCATATCCAAAGAAATACTTGAATAATGAAGTACATTGCCAAAACATATATATAACAATGAATGAGACAATATCCGAAAATCAATAATACTAACCCGCTGACTGTATAAAGTAGTCAATTCCCATGATGCCTTCGATACACAAGAGGTCCTGAGTTCGAATAGAAGATTCCCAATCCAAAGAAGTTCCCAGTCCGAAAAAGTTCCGGTCCGACAGAATACCCGAAATAAGCAGAGTCATATCGGCAAAACTTAACAGATAACAATGAAGTTAACAATAGTCGCTAATCAAATATAATAATTATCAAGCACTATCTATTAAAAATCCACTAAAAAATATTTGAAATCTCTTCAGTAGAAATATTTCACATATCTTCTTCCTGCTTTTTTGATTTGTCTGAATCTTTAGATGAAACCTGATAATTTAATTATTTTGTTACCGGAATAGAACAATCTGTCACTTGGATAAAATAAAGGCTTAGGTCCTGTAGCACAATATCATAAAAAGTATAAGTTTGCCACAGAACATACCCTGGGACAATTATATAAGTGCAGCGAGGACACCAATCGACTGGACAGCCTTTCCCTGTATAACTAGACTGATTAATGGTCAAAGAGAAGTGCATATCATTGAACTGCTCCGCCACCATAATTCATCCAAAGATCACAGTCACCACTACGCACTACAGTTGGCCCAATGGTAAGGAGTCAATACCTCTCAGTAGTCTGCCATTTAGAATATTCTAGACCCCAGTGTAGACTCATGTTTAAACTTACTTCCTTAATTAACTGTTAGGTAAGGAAAATAATTAATATGAATTATTTATTACTTACGCAAGTGCAGTTAAGAAAAACAGGCAATTAAGAAATGAATGGTAAGTTTTTCCATATGTACAAATAAAAATTAAGAAAAAAAAGTTATGTTTTTTAAAAACAAGGAGTGTTAATTTTTAAATAATATTCAATGTAAACAATAAAAAGCATTTCTAAAAACTATAATTACGATCTTTGCAATTTTTGGAATTTGATAAATATTGTTCACTTACTCTCTCTCTCTCTCTCTCTCTCTCTTCTCTCCTCTCTCTCTCTCTCTCCTCTCTATCTATCTATCTATCTATCTTTCTCTCTCTCCTCTTCTCCATCTACTTCATCTCTCTATCTATATATAGTGTGTAAAAAATAATTACTCGATTACATAAGGATCTTCAGGTAACTCCACTGATTAATCTATTATGGTTAATTACAATTAACTGCAGAAGTTATCTCTCTCTTCTCTCTCTCTCTCTCTCTCTCTCTCTCTCTCTCTCTCTCTCTCTCTCTCTCTCTCTCTCTCTCTCTTTGTTGTTTCGAAAAAATGTTTAGACCGGTCATGGACCAGCACTTTTGCTAGTATACATTACATATATATATAATATATATATATATATATATATATTATATATTATATGTGTGTGTGTGTTGTGTGTGTTTGAAAGTATTCCTGTTAAAAACTATATAATTTTCATTTACTTTTACATTTTTCTCAACTGTTTAATGTATGTTTCCTCAATGGACAATTAAATCTGTGTTTTTGTTGTTGGTGCGTCTCCACATTTGCTATTGTTTTTCGTGAATGCTGAATCACCATTCCTGAGTTGGATGGACAGATGTGTCTCCATGAGAGGCCGTCAGAAGCCCTGATAAAACACTTTTTCCTTGGGTCGTTGTTAGGAGCAATTACTCTACGAAACCAACGATTTGGAAGAATGATTACGCAAATTATTCTGCCATTCCACAGAGTTCTGTGATGATCAATTGATGCGATTCCCGATCGGCTTAAGAAGCTGAAGATGAATTTCTGTGCCCATATAGAATCTTAAATAAAACTCCACATTATGTGTCATCTCGTATTCATTCTTGTAAAACTAATGACTCAGATATAAAGTATGAGATTTTAAATAGGGCCAAACTACAATCACCCTATAAAATGAGGACAATTCGCCGAAAAAAAAAATATTTAATACTTTTTTTTAAAAGGAGACTTATTTCAAGCCAGCTTTCCGGAAGAAAATCATTAAATATTTATTGTAAAAGCAGATATTATATGGAAACCTTAACTTGCTTCATTAATGCAAGTGGAGAGTAAAGAATCAATTCCTTCAATGTTGGCCGATGCTCACCAATGAAAACCTGCAAAAGAAAGAAATACAAAAGAAGAAAAAAAAACAAACAAAAAAACGACAATAAAAGCTGCGGTATTATCGAAGATGGATTAAACTACGTTCACTTTCAAAATTTCTAGGATGATGAAATTAATGTGCTTCCATTAAAGAAGAAGCGATCGTTTGAAATCGCTTGAAATAATGCATAACAGCTTAATGGAATCGACGCCCTGGAATTAAACGAATCAAGTGTGTCAGGTGAGTGGGCAAATCAACAATAACATGATTCATCTTTTTTAAATCGCTAAATTTACGAGAAATATTTCTATATAATTTTACATTCAAAAATTTGCAGAGGCAATTTTTTTTTAAATCGCTACGTGCATTTATCAATCAAATATTTTCAATGATATTTTGATTGATTTCTATTCTGGATATACAAACACACAACACACACACACCAAACATACATACGAGGATGAGTAAAAAGAATAATGCTATTTTCTTTATTTCATGTGAATATAAAACTAAGGCCTACATTGAGACCCTAACGAGGCTCAGAGCCAAAATACGACGAGTAATATCCAACTTGCCAATTGACATCCTCCTTCTGCATGACAATGCTTTCAATAAGAAAATAAAAATTTAACAAACCGTCATTTGGCTATTATAAATTTATTTTCGACCGGAACTCAATAAATGAGCCCAGTTCCATCAGACAGCCAACAACATAATAACCAAGAAAAACAAACTAGAATGGACATTTTTTCCCTTTTCTTTCTCTTTTTTTTTTTTTTTTTTTTACAAAATCAGAAAAATCTCTCTTCTTCAAATACACCCAAATAAAAAATTCATATAATAATAAAAGGGAAAAGGAAATAATGGAAGAATAGAACTACCT
>CM042158.1:28482150-28502150 GCA_023376005.1 Doryteuthis pealeii | reverse complement strand
TGGTTTCATAATGCAGAAATCGTATGCATTCACGAGGTGACGTTGATACGAATACAAGGAAAATCGAAAAAATCGAAAAATTCAAAAGGTTTTTTACGAGCATAAGATGTTTATGATTGGATGAAGTGATATACGTATGCATTTAGTTTATTTGGGATACGTATGTGTGTTATGGACAGTGCAAAGGTTATGTATACAAATCGGTGGTTTCACACACATTCACATTGTTTTACAAGTGTGCAACGTCTGAACAATACTGAAGTGTAAGCGTTGTATTCGCATGCATATGTGAGCCTGGGTGTGTGTATTTTGTTGGACGGATGTTGACATGAGGTCTGTAGGAAAATGAATACTGTCAACGGTTTGGGTGGGGGTGTATGGGTGTGGGGCGATTCAATGAAGGATGTTAAATAATTCTAATATTAAGATTTGAAATATTTTGTATACTGTGGATGGGTTGGGATATGGGTAGTGGAAGTTGGTCAGATGTCAAGCTAATCGTGGTTGGTAAAAGGTTCCAAGTATGTACGCAACCTAGAATAATCCATCACGGATCTTTGAACCCAACTCTTTATTCAATATCCTGTTCCCATTCCGCGAAACCTAACTGGGTACAGGTGTTAAGCTGTGTTAATTATTAATCTATGTTACTGTAGCCGTTGACCAGGATTTAACCTGCAGCCCAGGGGTAACTGTAACATAGAATATTATTAACTCAACGGTTATATCCACTACGCTATGTTTCCAATTGGACAATTTAGTGTGAATTTGGGGAACATATAAACCTAATGTCTCGTTTTACCAAGAATATCTACCTCGATAAGGTTTCTGAGTCCGACAAAAAATACCTGAAGTAGACCGGAGGGCCCATCGGCTTAAACCTTGTACAGATAACAAGAAAGATGAGGACAATAGTCTGAATGATACAAATAATAGAAATAATCAAGCCTCATCACAAAACTCAGAAGAATCCTTAAAAACAGTTTTACGTGTTTCTTTAAAAACTTTTTTGTGTGTTTTCAGTGATAAGCCAAATCACTGTTATCCTGAAAGGACTCGGAAACACGTTTGAGCTTTCAATTTCCATATAGGCATCACACGTCACTCACCGCTGACGACATACTAGAACTCGTCTCTCTCAACAACGGTTGATACAATGACCGTAGGTTCAAGATATTACTCTCAGGTTTGCATAAATCTTAATAATTAAAGGTCAAGCTGTACGGTATCTCAGCATCCGCTCTCCGTGTAACAGAGAGAGAGAGAGAGAGAGAAGAGAGAGAGAGAGAGAGAGAGAGAGAGAGAGAGAACCAATTGTTACATAAATATTAGATTCCTAATATTATGTACAGTAGTGTAGAAACCAAAATGGCTGTTATAAGTTCAGCCGGCGGCCTTGAAGGATTGAATGACAAGCTTGGCCTCAGTCCTGATCATCCTTCGGGTGATACCGTGAGAATCGGTGGAGAAGATCCTCTTCCGGTTTAGATTAGAAAGAATTTAGATCGGCCTAAGCCACGACGGTGGTAAGTCGTTATGCACGGTGTCGACTCAATCTGCACAGGTAGTCTGGTGGGATTTCGAAATAAAATATGATCTATGTAAATCGAAGACTTGTGTTATTATCTAAAAACTACAAATGACACAGGGCTTCTGATAAAGGAAATCCCCTAGGAAGACCAGACACGAACCCAAGACGAAGTCCAGACGCTAGAAGAGACGCTAGAAGAATAGAAGAAAGTAAGTAAAGAAAGAGAGTATACAACACAAGAATGTTTGTTTTTGACACGAGTTGAACGGTAAACTTTGTGTGTTCATAATATTTGTCTGTATATTCCGTTAAGCAAAGTTTCCATTTTAGACTTTAGAATCAAAAACTTAAATTTAAATAAAATTTCTCTTAAAAAGAAATCATATCACTGAAATAAATAAACTGAAAACTTCGGACATTATAGCCAAAGTGAAAGTAAAAGTATCAATTTAAAGCGGAAAAACAATGGATAGAAAAATAGCGAGAAACTAACAATCCGTCTGATAGAAACTTCGCGTCAACTAGAAAGGTTTCGGCTATTATAGTGTAAAAGGAAAGAAAAGAGATTTCTTATCGACAGACAAGGGTCTGCTATGATGAAGATTTTGAATCTATCATAGAAGAAGCCACTAAGAAATATTCATTTACAAATATCTATGATAAATCACTAGACTAAAATTGTTAATTTACGCAATTCTTTCTTAGACAAAAAATAAGTCTTTAGAATTGTTGTTTGTTTTGTCATTGATAAAAGAAAGAAGGCATTTTCAGATGTAGAAGAAATACATGAAGAAAAAAGTATATTTGTTAAATTTTGAGATGAGGCTTGATAACTTTTATTATATGGATTACTAGGAGGACCTGTGGATATACCACAGTATCATAATTTAATTAATACAACCTTGGATATGTTTACTTAAGAGCTATTGCAAATAGTTCAATATATAAAAATATAAATATCTTAATTTAACTCTCTCACTCATTTAAGCCGACTTTCTATCTTTCCCTTCCTCTCTTTCTTTTTCCTTCCTTCCTTCCTTTCTTCTCTTTCTTCTTTCCTTTCTTTCTCTTTCTCTTTTCTTTCTTTCTTTCTTTCTTATATTTTTTCTTGGACGATTTGGACGGTCGCATTTGGAGACCATTTGGACAGGTTAAAATTGGATAAAAAATGGTAGAAATAACGATTTTAACGGTCTGATCAATAAAGTCTCCATCTATACTTCGAAACAGTTGTGTCTTTTTATTTCTCATCTCTTTCATATTCCCTATAAATTGGTGATCTACCGACGCGATTTATAAAAAAAAACAAAAAAACTCAAATGTTCATCGCAGTTTTTATTATCAAAATATCACATCATGGAAGCCGCACCACATCGATGAGAATGTCTCCCACTACAAACAGCAACAAAAAATTGACACCGATGTATATGAAATCAAGAAGAAGAAAAGAAAGAAAGAAGAAACTAGAGAAAATGTGAATTACGTAGAACTTACCGACAAAAACAAAAAGAAAAAGAAGAAAAAGGGGGCATTTAAAAAAGAAAAAATTTAAAAAAAAAAGGAAAAAAAAAGAAAAAGGAAAGTAAAGAAAAAAAAAGTGAGTAAATAATTAATTTTTTCTTGCACATCTTATTATAATGGAGATTGTATGTTTGTCTGTCTGTAACCGAAACTATATTACTATACAAGTCACAATTCCTTTGTTATTTACATCACAATCTCCATGATTTTATTTTTTATTTAAACCTCAATTATTAGTAAAATTGTTTTACATCATTAAGGCTGTTAACAATATCTACACACTAATAACATGCAATTGTATTGATATATATAACAAAATAGCGGATTACAGTGTGAATGGGAAAGCTAATTTGCATATTGATCTTTAAAATTTGATTTTAATAAATATGTGCTTAGTATTATTGATTTCTAATTGTTTGGTTTTGTCTTATTGAATATGAGCAAACATCTCGGGCATAAATCTTAAATGAAATCGATTAATAAGAAGAAATAACAGTAATATTATCCTTTACTTCCTATTTTAACTAAATAGTTAAATTAGGAAAATTTACAATGAAAGACGGGAGTAATGGAAAACGATTGAAGAGTTAGTTTCAAAGTTCTTCTATTTTCCGATTATACCCCCTCTGTTCCAAATCTTTTTATTTGAATTCTTATTCAGTTTCATTAGCCTTTCTAATTTAACATATTTTATTATAAAACTTAGATACTTGCACCCGGAGGGTGCATATATTTGCTAGTACAAATAATAACACATAAAATTTTGTTACTTCCTTTATTGTTTCTTTTTCTCTCTTGACTACTCTCATTGCGGAAGTTAACCTTAAAAAAAACTTTAAAAAACCAACAAAATATTTTTTCCACATTCACAATATATATATATATATATATATATATATATATTATATATATATATATATATTATATATATATATAAAAGAAAAATGTGGGTAAAAACATTTTATATTTTCCACATTCACCAAAAATAATTTTTAAATAATTTAAAAAATAAATTTTTAAAATAATTTTAAAATAAAAAAAATAAAATGAAAAAATAAAAAATTGAATGAACTCATATTACTTATTATTTAATCTTCTACCCACTCACTTCAACCACTACTAGCGAGACTCTGAACACGCATTCACCTTACCCGACATGAAAACAAAAAATTAAAAATGAACCTACTACAATTGGACATAGTTCCGATATGGGAGAAAATGAACTGTTGATGTCTAAACGAGACACCTTCATGCTGCTAACCCATGCACGGACCGTGGCCCAACCTAGCAGGGGATTGAATTCAAAAATAAAAGATCTAAAATTTAAAAAAGAAAAAGAAAAGAAGGTCAAGTAATCATGTTTTTTTGCGTCCATACTAAAGTTTGCACCAAAAGAAGACAGGAGATTAAAAAAACAAAAAAAACTCAAGATTTTTAAAAAAATTCGTCCCCACTTCGCGTTTTGAGCTTTTTGTTTTTTTTGGACGCGTGTAAACGATAAAAAAAATTAAAGCATAATTCTTTGTCGTGACGACCCGAGCAAACCACACACACACACATACAGAAAGGACAAAAGAGTTGGACAATAACCCTCTTGTTTCTTTAAAGGATTCGTTTGCACCAAAGAAGCCAAAGAAATAATCCAACGAAGAAATTAAGCGACGCCACCCACCCCAAAAAAAAACAAAAAAAAAACAAAAAAAAAACAAGTGACCAACGAACGAACGAGTCCTTCTACGAAACCAAAATGACAAATTTAAAAATTTAAAAATAACTCACACTTTTGACTCTCCCATACATACAAAATTGATTTTCCACATACACAACCCTACAGAGGTATAATTGGTCCTTTCTAGCCAGGGAGGAATTCCCTCGCTACAGTCCCCTATGACCTCATTAAAATAAATCCTGATTAATAAAGCCAGCTCTGCCTTCTTACATACACAACCCTACCGAGATATAATTGGTCCTTTTAGCCAGAGAGAAATTCCCTCGCTACAGGCCACTATAACCTCGTTCAACCCTGAGTAATAAAGCTACCTTTGCCTTACACACACCTTACAAAAACTCACTGATGCATCCTTACCGTAGCTCCGATACTGGGGATGTATTGTGTCATTTAAATAAAATAAAATTAAATTAAAATTAAATAAATAAATAAAAAGTTCTGAGCGTCTGGACTCTGGCGTCCAGAGTTAACGGTCTGATCAATAAAGTCTCCATCTATACTTCGAAACAGTTGTGTCTTTTATTTCTCTTCATCTCTTCATTCCATATTCCCCATAAGATCACACAAATTTGGAAAGTAAAATTATAGTAACGAAGAAATGACTCCTAACTTCCAGAATTCAATAACTGGCGCGTCACCACTGACAGAGGTTAGTGTGATACTCTAAACACTCTCACCCTATTCAGCGGAAATAGTCAGCATAGTCTATACCCCACCAACATGTTACGAAAACGTTCGACGATTATTTTCAGCCTTTTTCCGTATTTGTTTTTTTTAATTAAAACTCTTGTCGGTATTTATAAATAACGAACGACGTCAGCCATATGAATTTAATCAAAGCTAAAGTCTGGCTAACAAGCTTAGGAAAGATAGCTAGTTGTTCCTAAGCTGAAAAAAAAGAGATATCGAGCCTCAAATTTGGTCAGATAAAAAGAATTCAGGTTCCCAAGTCAGTGGAATCAATTTTCCAATGAATGGTATAAAAAGAAATAAACTACTTCAGTGTATTCAAATATATACAATGTGTGTCATAAAAGTATCGAGATTGAAGCTGTATTTACCAATATAGAAATGAACAATGAATGGAACGTTATTTTTTTCAGAATACAAGGTGTGTCATAAAAGTATCGAGATTGAAGCTCTATTTACCAAGATATAAATGAACATTGAATGGAACGTTAATTTTTTAAGAATATAAGGTGTGTCAAAAAGTACAAAAGATTCGATACTTTTTGATACATATAATATATATATATATATGTGTGTGTGTGTGTGTGTGTGTGTGTGTGTGTGCGTGTGGTGTGTGTGTGTGTGAATTAAACAAAAGCAGGTCTCCTGTTTAACGATTTTATTGGTGATCTTTTCAAGCTTTCTGGCCAACTTTTTATATTTGGATGGTAATCGTGGATTAGTCCACCGAAGTTCATATCCCGAGTACTTTCGGCACTTCACAGTGCCATCATCAGGAGTGATGTGTTCCAGTTTTTTTTTTCAAAGTATATTAATGGATGTGGAGGCTGGAAGTAGGAGAATTGATAGGAAAAGTGTTATAGGCATTTTAAAATGTGAGTACTGCATTGGAAATTAATTTTATTTAAGGATGGTTTGTATTGTTTTATGTATAAAGCTTCTAGTATTTGTAGTTTTTGTTTATTTCTTTCTTAGTGCAGAATGTGCGTATTTTCCGTTAGGATATTTCGGTAATTAGAGTGAGGGTAAGCGTGTAATTTTATATGTTGTGAAATAGAGCTATGATCTATCTATCTATCTATCTATCTGTAGATATATATTATATATATAACAGAAAAATTACAGAAATACGCACAACCTATGTATATATATATGTGTATATGTATATATATATGGGAGTAAATATGGAAATTAAATCCGACAATATAAAGAAAATTTGAAAAAACAAGTGTTCCGAAAATGGGATGAATTTAATTATCGATGTTTAAAACATTTCGGTTACATTGAACCTTCATCAGGATGTCTCTTGGGGTGAAGAAAATGATGGATGTTTTTATATGTGACAGGAGATGAAAATCTTTTTAGTTATGTGATATATATATATATGTATATCAATATATGTATTGATCAAAGCCTGAAGAAGATACCAGAATATCTGAAACACGTGTTGCGTATGTGAAATAAAAAGAATAAAACATTTTTTCTGAGAACGATACATTTTGCGGACCTTCTTCTTTTTTTTTATAATATATATATATATATATATATATATATATATATATATATATGACGAATATTTCGGTCATCTTTCAATATTTGTTGATTTTAATAGCAAGACACTCTAGTCGGTATGTGTATAATTTCGGGAGACAGTGCATATAGGAGACAAAAATAAAAGCTAAGAACGAGCTAATTAGTTGATAACGAGTATTCACTGAGGAAAAAAAACAAAAAACGAAGATGTGATTTCAATTCTCACTGGAAGCATTGTCTCTCTATTGATTTGTTTTTCGTTGTCGTAAAGATGACGACCGCAGAGTTTTGCGATAAAATTCAGCTAGACAAAAAAGATTACAAAAAATATCAGTCGAAATTAATACTCGTAATGTTTGACAATTGTTCAACTGGAAAACAAACTGTAAATATTGTCTTTAGTTTAAGTTTAAAAATATTTTGATCTGTAACATAACTAAATAATTGATACCTTGATTTTAAAGACATGTCAACTCGTCAAGCAGTTAGGTAATCACCTTCATTGTACATTCATATATTAATTTGTAATTGTAATTTGCACACTCTTGTACAGTCTTAAGTAACTAATAATAGTATTTCTTAGTCAAAATTAGAGCTTCAAAAAACTATCTTATTATAATGGACAGTGTGTGTATATCTATGTGTAACCGAAACTATATCAGTACCTAAGTCACAATTCCCTTAGATATTTACGTCTCATTCTCCATGATTTTATTTTTATGTAAACCTCAATTATTAATAAAATTGTTTTACATTATTAATACTTTTAACCTTATCTACATACTAATAATATGCAATTGATTTTTTAAAAATACAACAAAATAACGATTTATAGTGAACGGGAAGGCTAATTTGCATATTGATATTATGAATGGATTTCAATAAATATTTGCTTGGTATTATTGATTTTTAATTGTTTGGTTTTATCTCATTGAATATGAGCAAACATCTCAGGGATAAATCATAAAAGAAATCCATTAACAATAAGAAATAACTGTAATTTTATTCTTTACTTCCAATTTTAACTAAATAGCTAAATTAGAAAAAAATAGCTATGAAAGACGGTAGTGATGGAAAATAATGGAAGAGTTAGTTACAAATCTGTTCTATTTTCGATTATACCCCCCCCCCCGTTTCAAATCATTGTATCTGCATTTTTTATTTAATTTCATTAGTATTTTAATTTAATATAATATTCTATTAAATTGAAACTTAAATACTAGCGACTGCAGGGCGCATATGCTTGTTAGTTCTTAATGAATATAATTCATAGTTATATGGTATTAAGTATTCTGCATAATACTAGTAATTTTCATCCAGTACTATTTGAGCGTTAAATGGGATTTTATCAGGTATTTCAATTTCGGTTCCGATTAGCCCAGTATAATGACGGATGAAGATACTTTTTGGACACTACGACGACGTACTTAGTGGAGGGAAATGTACCAACAACAACAAGGACAATGAAGGTGTACTTTGCACATACCATATCTCCAGGACTGGAGCCTCACCATCAGATGAGTTTTTCTTTTATCATACCTAAGATATTGGTATTTGGTCTTAAATCTCTGCATGGGATACAGTCAGCGTTTTCTAGGCCCTGTAAACATGGCAAAAAGTAAAGTGACGGTAAGTGTGGTGCTCCACCTCATACGCAAAATCTATCCCATGGACTAGCGCTAGTAAACAGGGGAGAGACACCCTCGTTGTCCGGTTTATACTTACAATAAGCCGCTCTGCCGACTTAAAAATAAAAACTAAGGGTGAGTCTGTAGAGTGGCTTATTGCTGGTATCAGACGAACAGTGAGGGAGTCTATCCTTTTTTCACTAGCACTAGACTAGACCAAGAAGATTGATTTTTTTGTGGGGGGCATCTGCAGCTCTGCACTTTACCGCACTGAGACTAGCTGTGCTACTCATGCGCTAAGTTGGCGAGGACCGGCTCTATTTTATATAATTCGATATGTACGCATTTGTTTTCAATTCTCCTCCAAGTAAACTACAGAAAACAGTGAATTCAACGGCTACCATCTGCTCTAGATGATTTTTATTCAACATTATGAATTAAATGACTTCTACGAAAGTCGTATATCAAACAAAATGTATAAGCAGGTGTTCTGAGGAATGGAACATAGGCTGGTAATTTCACTTGTCGTGTGACGTCAACTGCGTAGGAGGATTAAAATAAGAAACATTGGCGTTAACCACCAGGGGAATATTAAGGTTTTTAAAGAAAAAAGATCACATGGTTTTATCTATATATCATTCACTTTCTTAGAAACATCAACATCCTCATGGGACTATGTAACAATAGGGACTAAAATAAGTTCATAAGTCATCTAGTACCTTAGAAAAACTTCGTTTAGTGTAGGGGTTATGAGATCGGCCTGTCAGCTTGGCAGTCCGGTTTCAAATCACGCACAGGGCGGTCTTCCGATCTATAGCTCTGCTGATGAGGCCTAATAGGCCGAAATGTACATACAGAGATTGATTTTTCTCGATTTGTTTAGCCATACATTTAATAGGTATTCCCGCCTAATTCATTATTAATTAATTAATTTTCAAAATTAGGTACGACTCCAATTAAGCACTTATTCTCCCAAACATTATCGGCAAAAAGCCATTCTAAACAAACCTTGTTTACAACTTATCATATCGTCGTGTAATAAAAGTCACTAGAAGAGGAATATTAACCTACTCTAAATAAAAAGTTATATATTTTATCATCATCATCATCACGTCGCGCAATTAGCACATATATCCATGACAATATCTCGCCAACCCTCTCTATTATTCATCGTCCCAGAGAGGTCCTCCGCGCAGCATACAGTATCCTCACCTAGTTGGTCAATGTAGGTCCTTGGAGACCGGCCCACATTAGCATGTCCATGTGTTGGCTCCCACAGGAGGACATCGGTTATGAGCTCGTCCTTGCATCTCCAGCAGTGACCAGCATGCCTTGTCCGTTTCACTCGAATGGTTTGTGAGATGAGGAGGGGCAGGTGGCCGTACAGCTGCTTTCTTGTGGGGTGCTGCTTCCACGACTAGTTCAAGACCGCACGCAGCATTCTTATGCAGCTCCGATCTAGCTTATTCTCGAGGTGCTTCGTTAGGGTCCAGGTGGTCTAGGCATACAGCAGTACTGATATAACCATAGCCTGGAAGAATTGTCGGTATAACTTTTCAGTGAGATCGGATTTCCAAATGACTGATAATTTGTTTGTGGCCGACCATGCCTTTCCTATTCGTGTATTAACATGAAGTAGGCGATATCCCGCACAGACTTTCACATATGCAGACTACGCTGATGACCTTGCACTTCTTGCAGATACACTGGCACAGGCCGAGTCACTAGTACATAGCCTGGAGAAGACAGCAAAGAATATTGGCCTCTACGTGAACTCTGATCAAATTGAGTTCATGAGTTTCAAAAGAAAGAAGACATCTACAATCTCGACGGTAAGCCTTTTTAAGCCAGTAGTACAAGTCACATACCTGGGTAGTAATATCTCATCCACAGAAAGCGATACATTTTATAACTTTAAACATAAATCATTTTTTAAGTTTTAGTAGAACTTAAAAATTGAACACCTAGCGTAGTGGATAAAGGCGTTGAGTTAAGACAGTTCTAAGTGACTGTTATCTCTAGACTGCAGGTTCAATCCTGGTCATGGGCAGTAACAGAATAATAATTAACACAGCTTAACACCCGTACCCCAGCTATGGTTAGCGGAATGAGAACAAAACAACCCCGTGGATTGAATAAAGGGTTGGGTTCAAAGTTTCGTGATGGCTCCTGATTATGACAAGAAAATTCCAGAGTTTGAAAAGAAGGTTCCCGAGTTCGAGAAGGTTCCCGAATCCGACAATTAATGTCTGAAGATGGCCGGAGAGCACAATGACCGAAACTTTGTACAGATAAAAATAAAGTTAAGGACAGTAGTCCGAATAATCCAAATAAAACTAATTATCAAGCCTTCTAAAAATCAGATAAATATTACAAAATAAAGATATAAAGAATTCCTCTGACACTAAATAACCCAACAAGGTTGACATGCCTTAAACTAAACAAACCAAATCAAACCATATAAATAATAAAACTTATAAAATGATTGATTGATACATCTTATTATAATGGAGATTGTGTGTTAGTCTGACTGTAACCGAAACTATATCAGTAGCCAAGTCACAATTCTATTAGTTATTTCCGTAACATTCTCCACGATTTTATTTTTTAATTAAAGCCCAATTATTCATAAAAAAATGTTTTACATTATTAATACCGTTGGTATTATCTACGTACTAACAACATGCAATTGTATTTATTTATACAACAAAATAGAGGTTTACAATGTAAACGGGAAGGCTAATTTGCATATTGATATTAAAAATATGTGAATGAACAAAACTGCGTGACAAATAAATTTTAGCGAGTTTGTTTTACGATCTATTGGTTGATTTGTATTAACAGCATCTAAAAAAACTGCATCTATCTTAACTGGCAAGAATTAGCACAGGGGTCAGCTAATTACCATCCACGGACCGGATCATCCAAGACAAGGCTTGATAATTAATATTATTTGGATTATTCGGACTATTGTCCTCATATTCATTGTTATCAGTACTATGTTTCGGCCAATGTGCCATTCAGCCTTCTTCAGGTATTCATTGTCGGACTCGTGAACCTTCTTTTCGAACTAGGGAACGTTCTTGTCGTAGCCGGGAACCTTCTTGTCGTAATCGGGAGCCATCACGGAACTTTGAAACTAAACCTTTATTCAGTCCACAGGGTATCCTGTTCTCATTCCGATAACCATAGCTGGGGTAGTTTTAATCTGTGTTAATTATTATTCTATGATACTGCTGCCCCTGACCAGGATTGAACCTGCAGTCTAGAGATAACTGTCTCTTAGAACTGTCATAACATAACTTCTTTATCCACCTGATATTTGGCAGTTTTTTTCTTATCGCAAGGGTTTACCAATAAGTTTAGTATATTATATATACTAGCAAATATATGCACCCTCCGGGTGCAAATATTTAAGTTTTAATGTAATAAAATATTATATAAAATTAGAAAATCTTATGAAACTAAATAAGAATGCAAATAAAAAGATTTGAAATAGAGGAGAGTATAATCGAAAAATAGAACAACTGAAACTTACTCTTCCATCACTCCCATATTTCATTGCTAAATTTTCCTAATTTAACTATTTAGTTAGATTAGGAAGTAAAGCATAAAATAACAGTTATTTCCTCTTGTTAATGTGTTTCTTTTAATATTTATCCCAGAGATTTTTGCTCATATTCATCAAGATAAAACCAAAGAATTAGAAATCAATAATACTTAGCACCTATTTATTAAAATCAAATTTTTAATATCAATATGCAAATTAGCCTTCCCGTTTACATTGTAAACCTCTATTTTGTTGTATAAATAAATACAATTGCATGTTGTTAGTACGTAGATAATGCCAACGGTATTAATAATGTAAAACAATTTTTTATGAATAATTGGGCTTTAAATAAAAAATAAAATCGTGGAGAATTTTACGGAAATAACTAATAGAATTGTGACTTGGCTACTGATATAGTTTCGGTTACAGTCAGACTAACACACAATCTCCATTATAATAAGATGTATATATATGTATGTATAAACGTGAACAAAATTTTATTTTTGGTAAAGCATTCTAATTTTGTAGAGTGTTGTGATAAATATTACGGATTGATGTACATGTTATTTATATAATGTTACACAAGAACTAATAGTCTTGTACATTCAATTTGAAATAACTTAGTTTTTTGTATAAGTATTAATCCTTTTCATTAGATTTTCCACTGCCGGGAGGAGGGCTGAGAATCCACTGACTGTATCCACTGTTAAGGGCTGAATTTCCCCTACCCCAAAAGCGGGGTCCTGGGAATGATACTAAAGTGTATCTAAAGGTCAGTCTCCAGTCCTATATATTGCCATTATGTTTTCGTCATAAAATGGGTACTAAATCCAAGGTGCGATAACCTGCCCCCGTCGGCCGCTAACTAGGTGTGATGACACAGTTTCGGGGGCTAAAAGCGGGAATGCCACACCTAGTGCCGCCAAGCAGCGTTTTGGCCACCGGACAGAGTATTTTAAAAATAAATAAATAAATAAATAATATATATATATATATATAATAAATTAAAAAGACAAATGAGTAAATTACGTCCGTTCATCTCAGCAGTTTCAAGTTGAATGTATTTTGTAATTTTCTTAACGCATTTATTTTCGCCGTTGATAACATTAGGCGCATGGTTTAACCATTATTAACTGTCCTTGATGTCATGCAATCACATGAGTAGCCCGTTGATAGATTGTGGTAAATTTAGTATATATATGGAATCTATTCAAGTTTTTTGACTTCGAATTTCCTGTCTGTTTAGAAATTTTTCCAGCACGGTGTCGCTCAGCGATGAGGTCCAGAATTCTGTGGGGGTGATCCTGACTCTTAGCCTTGGTCGATTTACATTCACCGACAGGGGAACAACGGTGTTCGCATCGGCGTGTCTTATAGATCGTAAACCGCGCAGGATATTTTGACCCGGAGTAATAGTACCCGTTAGGGTTTCATCTAAAGGTCACACAGACTTGATTGAAAAATGATATAATTATTCTATTTTTGTTTTGGGGCACATAGTTTAGAAGAACAATAACATTGGACACATGGCCTAGTGGATAAGGTAGTTAGGTTAAGACAGTTCTAAGTGTCAGTTATCTCTGGGTTCCGGGTTCAATCCTGAGTAGAGGCAGTAACATAGAAAAATAATTAACACAACTCCTACCCCAGCTATGGTTAGCGGAACGAGAACAGGATACCCCCGTGGACTAAATAAAGGGTTAGGTTCAAAGTTCCGTGATGGCTCCCGATTACGACAAGAAAGTTCCCGAGTTCGAAAAGAAGGTTCCCGAGTCCGAGAAGGTTCCCGAGTCCGACAAGAAATACTTGAAGAAGGCTGGAGGGCATATCGGCCGAAATGTTGTACAAATAACAATAAAGATGGGGAGAATAGTCCGAATAACGCAGATAATACTAATCATCAAACCTCATCTCAAACATTCAGAGAAAAAGAACAATAACGTTTAGTCATTCTTAAATATGGATATGATTGAAAAATCAAGTCTTCCTGATTTTATCTTGACTTAGAAGTGCTTATTTTGATTTCAGGTTATAGAATTCACGAAGAACCTAATGAGAAATCATGTTTCAGAATATTTGCCATTGGTTGCGATTCTTGAAAGTCCTGTGTCATATAGTACCTAAAAGAGAACGATGGAATTGTCTGTTTTCTGTAGATAGTAAAACCTTGGACGAGAGAACAAGCAAGACTTCACAAACTTGTGAATGTAACCTGTCAATTACATTTTTCTTTTCAACGTCTTCCTTTTTCTTCCTCATCCTCTGTGAACGGTGAACTGAAGATTTGAAATACTGACCAATACTAAGTCTTAGGTTTTCTTCCACTTTCAGGAAAATTGCATGCTTCTGTGCACACCAAGAATCTGTCTCGTCTTTCAGGTAAGAACATTTTTTATTATTCTGTCAGCTTTAATGTTCAAACAAAAGGTGCTCCCTGGCCAACATGGAGGGATGTTTAACAATTTGGTTGGTTTTCATGTCATATTAGTGGTGGCAGTTTAAAAAATGAGACCGTCCAAATTGTCCAAGAGGAAATTCAAAAATGTAAATCCTGATTGTCTGGTGTCTCTTATCCGAATTCTTTTTTTTTTATGAATATCCTCACCTCAGCTAAATAGTTGACCATTCCGTTTTTTTATTATAAAGAAGGAAAGGGAAGAAAAAGGACATGCTACACAGAAGAATATAATAAGAAAAAAAGAAAGAAAGAAAGAAAGAAAGAAATAGAGTAAGGCAAATATAGAGGTAGAGGGTTAGAGCAATAACACTAATCTGTTTCAATTGAACATAATGAGAAGATGAAAAGGTGGAAAGTAATTAAAAAAAGAGTGATAGAAAGAGAGTTAAACCCTCGTCTTTTTAATAGTTATTTGCTCAAATGTAGTAGAAGACCTGGAGTATTGGGTATCCGCTGAGAATCGAATTCAGTATCAATTGTCTACTAAGTAATTATGTACTAAGCTTAGCTAAGATGTAACAGAAGGCTCTAAGTATGGATTATCCAGTGAGAATCGAATTCCCTCTGGTCTACTAATCTAGCTTGCTAACCAATAGACCACGTGATGTTATCTTCGATCATGCGCACTTACTTCCTTTGATTATCTTCCTCATTTTTCTTTTTTCTTTTTTTTTTCTCTTAAACTTTTTGTTCTTTCTTAAATTCTTTCCTTTCTCATTCTTTTCTCTTCTTTATATCTTCACTCTTTTTTCTCCTTCTCTTTTCTTTCTTCGGTTTTTATTTCTTTTATTGTCTTTCCTCTCTTTGTTCTGACTCTGTCTTATTTCATTTACTGACTTTTTTCACGTCTCCCAATACGGTTAAATCCTACTTAACGGACATAAATTCCACCATCGTATGTCACCCCGCCGAAAGAAAACGATGCTAAAAATCAATGAGTTAACCGAATCTAATGAAAATTTCAGTGTTGATAGATTAATGAATAACAGATATAATGTACCAGTTATTTTATTTAAAAACTTTTACATTTTTTCAGGTCAGTTAACTTTGAACCGCATATATCTTTGTGAATCTGTGTTACGCCTCAAAGATACGTGATTCAAAGTTAACTGACCTAGAAAATGTAAGAGTTTTCAAAAAAAAACAAACTAGTGCATTATATTGTTTATTTATTAATATATCAACACTGAAAATTTCATTACATTCGGTTAATTTCTGGATTTTTAGTATTTTTCTTTTTTTGGCGGGATGACATACGATGGTGGAATTTATGTCCTTTAAGTAGGATTTAATCTCCAATACTATCTTAACTCTGGATATGATCTCATCATTTCGCTCTGTAAAGGAATATGTTAACGGTACAAACAATGATTCCTCTGGAATGACTAACGAGTTATCGCAGATCGAGATTCCTGCAACTTCTTATGGCTAAAGTAAATTGGAAAAAGTGATTTATAACATGTACAAAGCAATAAAGATCCTGGAAAAGGAACATAAACATTTTGCAATATAGCCCGGTGTTAGGATACATCCACTGCAATTTATATTGGGGTATCCACCCCTAACAAAAGGTGTATTCTGAGTATGACACTAAATTGCATATGGTGATGTGGTTCTAGATATGGATCCCTAGGGAGTACGAAGTCACCACTTCTCTGACATTATTACCGGGACGACTTCAGCCCAGAGCTGTCATAGCTGTTAGCGTCCTATCTGTGGGTCAAAAATATGTTTTAAAATAATCATATTAGGATACTGTATAACTGTGTGCATATCATTTGTATTAAAAATTATTAAGGATTATTATTATTGTTATTAATTACGTGAAACCTTATCATTGAATAAATAATCAGCACAAAGTCTTCTTAACAATTATAAGTTTACTATTTTTCTCTGCAGGTGATTTTTGATGACACCTGAACTTTCATATTCTGAACATAACATTTCCAGATCATCACCCACCCCTCCTCGAATCTATTATATGGGGCCTCACAATCTACTGAAAGTCAATTTTCATAAAGTAATATTGATAGAAAATATATGAAACCTGCCATTCTGGGGCTTCCAAGCAGGCTACCTCTCATTGGGGGGATTCAGAGCTAGAACGGACTGTCCCTGATTGCACCATACAACTGCTATATGTGATGAGTCTATACAATTCATTTAAAATAATGTCTTCATGTTTTTTTTATCATATAAGTTCAAACACATTATGACTTTTCTTAGCAAAGGAAATTACGGTGGAGCTAAGAATATGCCAAGTACATCCTCGGAGAAAGGGTAATTACTTGTACGTCCGGGTGCAAGTATTTAAGTTTTAATGTAATATTGTAATAATATGACGTTAAATTAGAATGGTTAATGAAACTAAATAAGAATGCAGATGAAAAGATTTGAAACATCGAAAGAAAGAATAATTGAAACTCCCGTCTTTCATTGCTAAATGTTCCTAATTTAACTATTTAGTTAAAATAGGAAGTAAAAAAATAAAATTACAGAATAAAGAATATAAAATGGTTCTTGTTGATGGATTTTCTTTTAAGATTCATCCCCGAGATTTTTGCTCATATACATTAAGATAAAACCAAACAATTAGAAATCAATAATACTAAGCACATATTTATTAAAATTCACTTTTTAATGTCAATATGCAAATTAGCCTTCCTGTTCATACTGTAAACCGCTATTTTGGTGTATGTATAAACACAATTGCATTCTATTTCTATGTTGATAAGGCCAACAGTATTAATAATGTAAAACAATTTTATTGATAACTGAGGTTTAATTAAGAATAACATCATTGAGAATGTGACGTAAATAACAAAAGGAATTGTAACTTGAGTTGTGATATAGTTTCGGTTACAGGAAGACAAACACGCAATCTCCATTATAATAAGATTAATAGTTACTTGAAGCTAGAATTGCTTACTAAGGATTATTGAGATTACTTAATTGAAACCATAAAATTTTGTAAATTATTAGTCAACCTCACGGTGGGACTGAGAATAGGGCAACGGCATCCTTTGATAAACGATAATACCCCCCACCTACAAAACAGGTATCCTGGGTAGGTATTTACCTTGCATACCACGTACGGGTGTGATACAATATATTTTTTATGTAGGACCACCCACGAGCCGAGACTCATGGTTGGTAGAGGCAAAAACTGCGTTTGATCCCGTTTGCATCCCCTCTCGCAGGGGGGGGGGGCTCAGGCACTGGGCAATAAACCCAGCTCTTCCTCTTTAAATCAAGGAGTTGCCTGGAGGTATAGCACCCTGGGAACAACTCTGTTAACATTACTTAACCGGTCCACAACTGAAGCCACTGGACCCCCGATCGAAACCAAAACTGGAGTCTTTATTGCCATTACTCCCACGTCTAGTCGAAACGGAGGCGGGAGGATTTGATGGGCCCTATCTATGGGTCAAATAGAGTTGTTCAAAGATACATTCTATTAGATAGGAATACTTGATACTATATAAATGTTAAGCGTACCATCCATTGCTACTGAATAGTGAGTTCGATACTCGTTGGATGTTACTTAGATGCAACTTTTGTTATATCATAACAGAAGCGAACGGGTTGCAAATTACTTGCATTGATATTATGTTCTTATAAGTAATTTTCCCAATGGGATACAAGCACTGCAACACCACTGGAAGTAGTACGTGTACCACAAGGGTGACAATATTGTAAATTAACCTTGTTTGACATCATAACCTCTTACTATGGATAAATAGTAGGCAGCTTGGCTCTTTAGCTTTTGTATCCCAACCGATCTAAGAGATGGAAAACTCTGAGTTCAAAACTGTTGTTTTTTCTATTATAATTTCACATTCATTGAACATTATTTGTACCAAAAGATAGTTTCATATTTGCTCAGAACCGAAGCTACAAAATTTGCAAAAAAAATTGTTAAAGTTTGCACTTCAATTTTTCTAAAATTTTGTCCCTGTGTGGACTATCTTAAAGTTAGACAATTTCCAAATTTTAGAAATCGACATAACTTCCATATTTTGGTGGGCGAGTCCCGAAATATGGTGAATTTTGTAATCTATATTTGTCTGTAAAAATGAGTTCTAGAGCATTCCTACTCCTAAAAATTGGATGGCTAAAAACATTTTAGCCATAGGAATCCAGAAATGTTATCAAAAATCTTAACCTTAACAAATTTTAAGTATTTAATGATTTCTGATTTGCAAAATTTTTACTGATCTTGTAGCTTCGGTTCTAAGCAAATATCAAATTATATTTTTGATACAAATAATGTTCAATATATATGAAATGATAATAGAAAATTTTTTTTATAGATGCAGTGCCACATCGGGATATTGATCTTGCAATGAAAACATCAGAAATAATCAATAACTTAAAATTGGTTGACTTTAAGACTTTTATGATAGCATTTCTGGATTTCCTGGTCAAAAATGCTTTTATAAACCAATTTTTAGTAGGAGGAAGCACTAGAACTCGTTTTAAAGTCAAAAATAGATTACAAGAAGTCGTTATTTTTCTCCAACCCCATCAAATTTGGAGAGCTAAAAATCGACATAACTCCGCCAATTTTTGGAATTGAAGCTCAAATTTGGGGATTGTCTAGTGTTAACATAGACTACACGAGTAAAAAATTTCAGAAAAATTGAAGGGTGTTGGTGACAACTTTACTTTTTTCTGGATGATTTGATATGAAATTACCCAACTGTCACTTAGAACTGTACTAGGACATACTGCGCTCTTTATTCTTGGATAGGTAACACTTCTAGGAGAAGGAAAACTCTGAAATCAAACCTGTTAAACTCCCCTTAAGAAATTAAACCTGTGTCACATACTGCTAGTGTGAAAGGATGGTTATATATTATATATATATATTATAATATAATATATATCTATATATATATATATATATGAGAAACAAATATTTTAAAAATATAACAAACACAGGAATGTTATGATTAGGGGAAACAATTTTTTTTGTGTCAAATACTTAATCATTTCGGTATATTGTACCATCTTCAGGACACTGTTAAGTAATGTTTATGTGAGGGACAACATGAAATATGTCAAGTGTATATTTCATGTTGTCCCTCACATAAACATTACTTAACAGTGTCCTGAAGATTGTACAATATACCGAAATGCTTAAGTATTGACACAAAAAAAATGTTTCCCCTAAGCATAACATCCTGTGCTTGTTATATTTAAAAAAATATTTTCTCCTCGTATTGTCGGATTAATTTCCTCATCGTCTTTCCATATATATTTATATATATATATATACTATATATATATATATATATATACGTTGCGACATCTATCGACCAAAAACTAAGATATATTTTAGGCATATAAATATTTAG
>CM042158.1:28459596-28479640 GCA_023376005.1 Doryteuthis pealeii | reverse complement strand
GAGGAAGGAGAGATGTCTCACTTTGCCCACGGCCCACCTATGTATGATCGCTATTCCGTGACACTGGCTTCCCAGTCCGGAGAGGGTCGGACCCAATCAGTCGCGCTTTGGTCCATGATGACGTTTGGCATGTGTTTCATAAGCCTAGAGCCATCCAGTGCTAAGTATAAGACGTGTCTCACTTTGCCCCACCTTCCCCTACGCTACCGCTATTCTGTGACACTGGCTTCCCAGTTGCAGAGGGTTGGCACCCAATCTGCCGGTCCATGACTTTTTTGGCATTGTTTCATAAACCTAGAGTCATCCAGTGCAAATATATAGAGGTGTCTCACTTTGCCCCACCTTTACCCTTCGCTACCTATTCCGTGACACTGGCTTCCCAGTTGCAGAGGGTCGGCACCCAATCAGTCGGATTTGTCCATGATAACGTTTGGCATTGGTTTCATAAACCTAGAGTCGTCCAGTGCAAAGATATAGATGTGTCTCACTTTGCCCCACCTTTACCCTTCGCTACCGCTATTCCGTGAGAATGGCTTTCCAGTCGCAGAGGGTCGGCACCCAATCAGTCGGCCTTTGTGCATGATGAGGTTTGGCATTGGTTTTATAAACCTAGTGTCATCCATGCAAAGATATTGAGGTGTCTCACTTTGCCCACTCCACCCTATGCTACCGCTATTCCGTGACACTTGCTTCCCAGTCGCAGAGGGTAGGCACCCAATTAGTCGTCCTTGGTCCATTATAACGTTTAGCATTGGTTTAATCACCCTAGAGTCAGCCAGTGCAAAGATATAGACGTGTCTCACTTTGCCCCACCTTTACCCTTCGCTACCGCTATTCTGTGACACTGGCTCCCAGTCGCAGAGGGTCGGCAACCAATCAGTCGCCTTTGGTCCATGATGACGTTTGACATTGGTTTCATAAACATAGTGTCATCCAGTGCAAAGATATTGAATGTCTCACTTTGCCCCACCCCACCTATGCTACTGCTATTCTGTGACACTTGCTTCCCAGTTGCAGAGGGTCGCACCCAATCAGTCGGCGATTGGTCCATGATGACGTCTGGCATTGGTTTCATAAACCTAGATTCATCCAGTGCAAAGATATAGAGGTGTCTCACTTTGCCCCATCCCCACCCAACACTACCGCTATTCATGACACTGGCTTCCCAGTCGGAGAGGGTCGGCACCCAATCAGTCGCTTTTGGTCCATGACGACGTTTGGCATTGGTTTCATAAACCTAGTGTCATCAGTGCAAAGATATAGAGGTGTCTCACTTTGCCCCACCCACACCCTACGCTACCGCTATTCTGTGACACTGGCTTCCCAGTTGGAGAAGGCGGCACCCAATCAGTCGGCTTTGGTCCATGATAACGTTTGGCATTGGTTCATAAACCTAGTGTCATGTTACGTTGCAATACTCACGGTACTAAAACTCCGATAAAAAATCACAACACGAGAAACATGTCGTCACAACTCCCAGCCTTTATTAACGTGCTCGTCTAGTGGCTTCTACCAGGGGAGGCAGAGAGAACGAGAGAGAGAGAACACTACTAGATTACTCCTGGCTCTAATCAGGTCTGTACACTAGGCCCGCCACTGGCAAAAAGAGAACGAAACCTTTCTTCCTTCCCCCACGTCACCACGTGACTTCCGGTCAACACCCGACTTCCGGTCAACACCCGACTTCCGCTTGCCCCTCAATTCTTCGTTCGGTCACGCTACGGTCAAAACCATCGCTCTCCTCTTTTGGTCATCACTATTTTTTTAAGCCTTTGTTATTTATTCCTCCTCCTTCCATTAGCAGTTCTAGCTCACAAGGGTCATATTGCTACAATTCCTCCCTTACCATCATTCTAAAATTTTTACCCGTAAAAATTTTCAAAAGTATCTCTTTTTTTTTCAAGAATATGCGTAATTATTCATTAGATTTTTTTTCCTTCTATCCGATATAGACCTTCCTTCTCCGATAGAGCCACACGAGCATTCAATTTTACAATAATACAAAAAAAACACATACATATATAAAGTAAAAAGAACATTTACAAAATCATTAAAGCAGGTGATATTCTTTTGTGCTCTGACCTTACTTACTTATTTGTTCATTTTTTTTTCTTTTTTTTTTTTTTTTTTTTTTTTCTAGGAAATACTCTCTCCAATTTGAATTAAAAAAAAAAATTACTCATTTATTTTTCATTCTTATCAATTGCAGACCTATACTGATTTATAGCTTTTTTTCAAGCAACGGCGTTATCGTCGCCTTCTTCAGCTGGTCAATAATTCTTTTCTCTATTATTCCTTTTCTTTTGTATCTATTCATTTTAATCCCTTTCAGTTTTTCATTTATTTATCTTTTCTTTTTCCGTCATTATTCCATCTCATATTCCGTGTGATTCATATTCTCATTTACTCATTTTCTTATCCTTTTTCTTTTCTTTTTTTTTTTTCATTCATCTATCTCTAATTTATTTCCGAGCGCCAAAAACTAGGTTTTTCTGGAAGGTATCTGCTGTAAACAAACACTTGAACCACAGGCCTTTAAAGCTATCATAGTCGCTGTTTGGTGGGTATCATGTTTCCTTGTGGGCAGCACTGGTTGACCCCGGGTGAGCTCGCTGCTACTACCATAATCTTTTGTACTCCCAGCGTTCTCAATACTTTCTTTCATTGCAACTCTAAGCATAGCTATTTCCTTTCCATTAGGGAACATATTCTTTTTTCTCTGTAGTCACTATCTGACGGTGTGGTATTTACCTTAGCCCTTACTGTTTTAGGGAATCTTTTGTGATGCTATTCACTGTTGGAGTTATTTTGTGGCTTTCCATTTTAGCCATTACTCCAAAATTATTTTATTATTATTAACGTCCACCTGTCTGTTCAATTTCTCTTTCTTTTTTTTTTTCTATTGGGACATAGTTGTTCATTGTTCCTATCACCTTCACCCGTGTGATTTGTACCCTCGGTATCCACATCACTATGTGAAGTATTAGTATACTTATCGGAGTTTTCTCTCTTAATAGCTGTGTATTTATCCTTATTTTCTGTGATATTTTCAGAGGTCGTAGAATGGACTTGTGTGCCCTCCTTAGTTTTGCCATTCATATTAGACAAAGCGTGGTGCTGATTTTTGAGGCTATCCCATGCTTGTCTCTATTTTTAATTTGTTCGGATGTGCTTTTAGGGGTAGGTGCCATCCACTTTTTATTAATTTTTACGGGACAATTTCTAATGAGGTGATACTTGCTATTACACCCCCAACAACGTCTAGTCTGGTCTCTATCACCTATCTGAGGATGCACATTGCAATTCCTCACTGTAGGTACGTTTCTACTCTGCTTGTTAAATTTTTTTCTATTGTTACTTGTTCTTAATCTATCCTCTAAAAGAGTTCTTGATAGGCCCTATCCAACCCCTTTTCAACACTTTTTAAAGCACTCGTTACAGAATTTAATGCATCAACCAAGCCTGCGGTGAGATTCTGCAAAAACTCTTTAATAGTCTGAGACTCCATTTCGCATAAACAATTTCAGTCACCAGATAAGAGAAAAACTTGCACCAATACGAATGATACCAATAACAGTAAAAACAAAACAAAAATACACAATTTGCAGAACAAGAGGAAAAAAAAAATATCACCTACCTTGTCACTTCTACGTATATTTTTCCTTTTTTTTTTTTTTTTAAAAAGTTCTTTTTTTTTCTGTAATGTTCATTAATTTTTTTAAATCACACGTGGACGTATATTTTTTTTCTCCACGTGGGTTTCTCCTTCTTCTTTTATAAGTTTTCTTCTTCTTTAAATCTTTTTGTTTTCTTCACACGTGGCTCCTTTTTTTTTTTTTTAAATTCTTTTTGTTTTCTTCACACGTGGGTCCGTTTTTTTTTGTTTTTTTTAAGTTCTCAATTGTCTGTTGACTCGTTGTTGTCGTTCATCTCCTTTAATAAGATTTTAAAAGGTTGCCCCCTTTTCTTTTTTCAAGGTGGGTCTTATTCTTGTTTTTCTTTTTAAGCCCTTTTTTCTCTTCAAATGCTCGCTGTTGTTTTTCTTTTTTTCCTTTTTCTTCTCCTGTTTTTTTCTTTTCTTTCTCTCTCGTTTCTCAACAGGTCACTCCCTTTTTTTTTTCGTCACACGTGGGTCCTTTTTCTTTGTTTGTTTGACTCGCTCTTTCTTTCGTTTACGTTAGTTTCTGTTACAATTACGGCCGATGTCTTTTTTTTTTTCGTATCCCCTCGTTGCGTCGTGGTAAATTGGTTCCTTATGAGTCCGTGTTTGAACTCCGAGGTCAACGGGCACCAAAACGATATATGTTACGTTGCAATACTCACGGTACTAAAACTCCGATAAAAAATCACAACACGAGAAACATGTCGTCACAACTCCCAGCCTTTATTAACGTGCTCGTCTAGTGGCTTCTACCAGGGAGGAGGGGAGGCAGAGAGAACGAGAGAGAGAGAACACTACTAGATTACTCCTGGGCTCTAATCAGGTCTGTACACTAGGCCCGCCACTGGCAAAAAGAGAACGAAACCTTTCTTCCTTCCCCCACGTCACCACGTGACTTCCGGTCAACACCCGACTTCCGGTCAACACCCGACTTCCGCTTGCCCCTCAATTCTTCGTTCGGGGTCACGCTACGGTCAAAACCATCGCTCTCCTCTTTTGGGTCATCACTATTTTTTTAAGCCTTTGTTATTTATTCCTCCTCCTTCCATTAGCAGTTCTAGCTCACAAGGGTCATATTGCTACAGTCATTCAGTGCAAAGATATATAGGTGTCTCACTTTGCCCCACCCCCATCCTACGCTACCGCCATTCTGTGACACTGGCTTCCCAGTCGGAGTGGGTCGTTACCCAATCAGTCGGCCTTTGTTCAATCATGACGTTTGGCATTGGTTTCATAAACTTAGTAATCCAGTGCAAAGACAGAGAGGTGTCTCACTTTGCCCCACCCACACCCCACGCTACCGCTATTCTGTGACACTGGCTTCCCAGTCGGAGAGGGTCGGCACCCAATCAGTTGGCTTTTTGTCTAAGATGACGTTTGGCATTGGTTTCATAAACCTAGAGTCATTTAATGCAAAGATATAGAGGTGTTTCACTTTGCCCCACACTACGCTACTGCTATTCCGTGACACTGGCTTCCCAGTCGGAGATGGTCGACACCCAATCAGTCGGCCTTTGGTCCATGATGACGTTTGGCATTGGTTTCATAAACCTAGAGTCATCCAGTGCAAAATATAGAGGTGTCTCACTTTGCCCCACCATCACCCTACGCTACCACTATTCCGTGACACAGGCTTCCCAGTCGCAGAGGGTCGGCACCCAATCAGTCGGCCTTTGGTCCATGATGACGTTTGGCATTGCTTTCATAAACCTAGAGTCATCCATTGCAAAGATATAGATGTGTCTCACTTTGCCCTATCCCCCTGCTACGTTACCGCTATTCTGTGACACTGGCTTACCAGTCGGAGAGGGTTGGCACCCAATCAGTCGGTCTTTGGTCTATGATGACGTTTGGCATTGGTTTCATAAACCTAGAGTCATCAATAGCAAAGATATAGAGGTGTCTCACTTTGCCCTCCTTCACCCTACGCTACCGCTATTCCATGACACTGGCTTCCCAGTCGCAGAGGGTCGGCACCCAATCAGTAGTCTTATGGTCCATGGTCACGTCTGACATTGATTTCATCACCCTACAGTTATCCAGTGTGAAGATATAGAGGTGTCTCATTTTTCGCCCCCGACCCTGCGCTACCGCTATTCCATGGAACTGGCTTCCATGTCGGAGAGGTTCAATCAGTTGGCCTTTGGTTCATGGTGACGTCTGACATTGGTTTCATAACCCTAGAGTTATCCAGTGCGAAGATATAGAGGTGTCTCACTTTGCCCCTCCGCTATTAAATAAAAGTATGGAGATTGAAGCTGTATTTACTAAGATAGAAATTAACAATGAGTTTCACTGGGGAGTTTCGGGTTTTTCAACATCATCGGTTAAAAGATTTTTTAATATTCATCTGAGAAGAGAGAAATAGGGGTGCCCAATGAGCCATAAATAAAATTTAACAATCATGAGTGAAAAAGAAAGCTAATTGTTGCACCTTGTTTCTTTCAGAATACAAGGTGCATCCAAAAGTATAAAAAATCCTGATACTTTTTTGACACACCTTGTATATTAAAAATATGTCTTAACCCAAACCCTCGAGAGGGCTGTTAGAGAATGTGGCTAATGCATATTTATTAATTGTTATAGAGTGCAAATGTCATATTTTCGTCTCAAACTGAGTTCCTATGTTCAAAATAAATTAACTCTTGAAACTAATTATATCTGCAGCAAATCAATGTGCTGTTTTGAAATATGGTACCTTTGAAGTCTCATTTTTTCTCTGAGTTGAAAGACTAATTATGCCGTTAATGCTTCAAGAATTCTATGAAAAAGACCTCCTACACCGACAAAAAAACCAAAAAAACTATGAGCTCTTAAAGTTAAAAAATGCATATATTTAGAAATGTTACTGAAACTATCGCATGGCTGAAAAATAATGAACTTAAAATCAATGTACGTAGTTGAATGACAAAATATATCTGGTCATCGTCATGATCATCAACATCACTATCATCGTCAATTAATCTCTGGTTCCATTGCTAGGGAAAAAAGTCACGTGAGTGGGTGAATCTAATAATACTGCATTATGACGATATTCTCAATATCTTATCAGAATCGGAATGAAAACTATATCTATCTTATTATAATGGAGATTGTGTGGTTTTTTTTTCTGTAACCGAAACTATATTACTATACAAGTCACAATTCCTTTAGTTATTTACATCATATTCTCCATGATTTTATTTTTTATTTAAACCTCAATTATTACTAAAATTGTTTTACATTACTTACACTGTTGACCATATCTACATACTAATAACATGCAATTGTATTTATATATACAACAAAATAGAGGTTTACAGTGTGAATGGGAAGGCTAATTTGCATATTGATCTTAAAAATTTGATTTTAATAAATATATGCTTAGTATTATTGATTTCTAATTGTTTGGTTTTATCTTATTGAATATGAGCAAAAATCTCTTCAATAAATCTTAAAAGAAATCCTTAACAAGAAGAAATAACTGTAATCTTTTTTACTTCCTATTTTAACTAAACAGTTTAATTAGGAAAATTTACCAATGAAAGACAGGATTAACAGAAAATGATGGAAGAGTTAGTTTCAAAGTTGTTCTATTTTTCAGTCATACCCCTTCTGTTCAAAATATTTTTATCTACATTCTTATTCAGTTTCATTAGCCTTTCTAATTTAATATCATATTCTATTATAAAATTTAACTAAAATACTTGCACCCGGAGGGTGCATATATTTGCTAGTATATATAATGTGTGTGTCTTAGCCAACAAATACTTAGGTATTTTATCATAGAGTAGCATGAATACACCTTTGTTAGTACTTTCGGTGAGTATCGAACCCACTGAAGTACATTTATCTATTTGTTACACTGGTTTACAAAGAAATTGAGGCAAGCAAAAAAATAGCTTACTTTCTTTGCTTCTCTTTTTCCGTCTCCACTTTTTTTTCCTTTCTTTCTTTCACTCATCTTTAAATGGCATTTTTTATGGCTCATTGGGCATCCCTCTTTTTTCTCTATTCTCAGATGAACTCTAAAAAATCTTTTCACATATGATGTCGAAAAACCCGAAACTCCCCAGTGACCCAAGTAGTACATTACTGATGATGCCTACTAGCGCCCCAAATGTGATAAGAAGCGTATATTTAAAGATTATTTAATTTATAGCTCGTTGGGCATCAACTTTTTTTTTCTCTCTTCTCAGATGAACTTCAAGAAATCTTTTCACAGAACCTATGGACTATTGATATAATATCTATATACGAAAGTTAGTAAAAAAAGTATAGCCATTTTGTTTAGAACAGGTATAATTACAAACACAGGAACATGTATCATACATCAAAATGAAGCTGGTCCGCTGTGTATCACATCCCTACTTCTCCACATACTGTAACGTAGCGGCGTCGTCACGGTACCAAATAGATATATGTTACATGGTGCCTTTTCTTTGACGGCACTAAATATCTATACGTTGTATACTTCTTACGTCTATCTCTGGTCTATTCTTCCGTCCGTCTTCTGATCGTCTCTCATCTATCTTCTATCTTGGTCTGGTCTTGTCGTGGTGTTTCTTGGGGACTCCGGGTCTTTGTCGGGGATCATTTCTTATCAGAAGCCTTGTGTCATTGTTAGCTTTTAGTAATAACAACAAGACTTCTATTTACTTTTGATGTTACTTTATTCCAGATCCCCCAGACCAGACAACTGCGCAATCAGCTCACATCTTACTAGCTTCGCTTCTAAGTCCTAACTGTCCAACTGTCTAACTGAATTGCCCACCTTAAACCGGAAGGGGGCTTTCTATCGGGGTTCCGTTCTCACGATTCTATCCCCAGAAAGCAAGGTCAGAGTGAGGTCAAACGCTGTCACTCACTCTCAAGGCCATCAGCTGTACTGATCGCCATAAGGATTTCTATACTACCTTAAAAATGTAATAGGGATCCAATTAATATGTAACAATACATACTCACCGTTTCACTTTATAGTAATGTTCCACCTTCGAATGAGACCATGTATCTCTGTCCCTTAAAATTCTGTTGACTGTTCTATGAGCCACTTCTTCACTACAAATTTCACTTTCTCCTCATTGGAATAATTTTTACCTCTCAAAACCTCCTTCATGGGACCGAAGTGTTGATAGTCTGAAGCTACTAAATCTAATGAGTATGGAGGATGCGGTTAAGTTGTCCACCCGAATGAGGTGATTTTCTCCCTTTTCCTGATGTGTGTGTGTAGTTGAGCATTGTCATGCAGGAGGGGGACATTGTCGATTGGCAAGTTGGGTGTAACTCGTCGGATTCTTGCTCTGAGCCTCGTTAGGGTCTCAATGTAGTGTTGCGTAGTGCCTTTTCTTTTCTTCTCTGTCTAGTCTTCTATCTTCTAATGGTCTCGTCTATCTTCTACAGGTCTCGTCTGGTCTTTCTTATCTGGGGATTCCATGTCTGATTCTGCTGGGGAGCATTTCTTATCAGAAGCCTTGTGTCATTGTTAGCTTTTAGTAATAACAACAAGACTTCGATTTATAATGATGTTTCTTTATTCATGAACCCAGACCAGACAATGCGCGCTGAGAGTCACATCTTGCTAGCTTCTAACTCTGCAACTCACTTACTGCAACTGACTTACTCCTTAAACCGGAAGGGGGGCTTTCTATCGGGGTTCCGTTCTCACGATTCTATCCCCAGAAAGCAAGGTCAGAGTGAGGTCAAGCATTGTCACTCACTCTCAAGGCCATCAGCTGTACTGATTGCCATAAGGATTTCTATACTACCTTAAAAAGTAATAGGGATCCAATTAATATGTAACAGTAGGTCTTAGTTTTATTTTTAAAAATATAAAGAAAATGGCATTATTTTTGGCGGTACCTCGTACATATTACGTTTTGTTAAGTAATTCATACAATAGTTTCCAAAAATGCTCTTCTAAATCTTTTTTCTAACCATTTTTGTTAATCTTATTGTAACGTAGGTTCAACGTTATATATACTTGGAATACGAATAACTCCGACGAAGGTTAAATTTAAACATTTAAACATTTAATATATACAGCACATGAATATGAAGTGATACAACGTACATAGTAAAAGGGTTCATAAACAAGGAGTACATAAATAAAGATGAAGACACATTCATGAATGGTACATTATAACATATAAAAGTACAGACATGAGACTAGGGGTAGTCCATGCTGTGAAGACTTACAGTAATGTAAGGGGGGCGGAGCCCCAACGAGAGGGGTTAGATAAAATCTACCCCATGTGGCTCGTAGTTACTGAAACAGGAAAAAGAGACCGAAAGGGTTTGAACCCGGCGCTTAAATACCCTAGCACCCTAGCGGCACCAGCACCCTAGCGGCACTAGCACACTAAATGGGGCAGACAACTCCACCAGGCAAATACAAACTAACGCCACATTAGTTTTGACGCTATAGATTTTTTTAATCTGATAAGCCAATTGTTCCAAAAATGTTGTGTTCTTAAAAGGGATACAATCCGACAAAGTTGTAGTCGAGTGGAAGGACCAGTCAACACGTTCGTAGATTTAACATTGAGAGTTTTTTGCCGGAATATACAATAAAACTGAGAAGGAATAGTGAGGCACGCTTCTAATCCCTGAAGCCAGCCCAGCATAATGCAGTGCTCATTATAAATTAAAAAGTAAAGTCGACGGGGCGGCCTAAAGTCGGTATCAGCCAGACAGCGAGGGAGTCTATCCCCTTTTCAATGGCGCTAGACCAAGGAGATTGTTTTGGCATCTGAGGTGGAGCGCCACACCTACCATCAGCTCCTTACTTTACCGCACAGATCCCTGTGCTACTCATACGCTGAGTTGGCGAGGACCGGAATCGAATTAGGAACCATGTGGTTTCTAGCCGAACGCTCTACCGACTGAACTACCACACACACATTATATATATATATATATATATATATATATATATATATATATATTAAAAAACAGATCTCTGAGAGACAGTGTGGAATATTCCAACAAAAATATATTACTCTATTAGCAAAAGATAAAAATCCGATTTGGAAATAGGCTTAGTTTTTAAAATATTTCTAGTTTGAGAAGAAATATTTTAAAATGTCAGTTATTATTAGAAATTGGAGTTTTTTTTAACGTTTCAATTTGAATCATTCTTCTTTCTCATTGATTTTTTTTCTTTCTTTTTTCTTTGTTTCAGTCTTTTCAATTTTCTTGATTCACTTTCCATCGTTCACTCTTCGATTTATTTCTCTTGTTTAAAAAGGTAAAGTAATATCAACAAAAATAACTTGGGACAAAACCTAAAATCACGAAATAGACCGAGAAAACAAAGATGGGAATAAAAACAAATGTAAGTATAAAGCTAAATTGTACAATAAATGACCTGGATATGGCTGAGAAGGAGAAATCTCGTGTGAGATATTCAATGTCGATGTATTCACGGGCGATATGGGCGAATTGTCGAATAAGAGCATGATCGAGCCAAGGAAAACGACTTGCAAGAGGAGCCTGCTGGAGGGAGGAGAGTCTGCATCTTGCCCGAACAGTGGTGTTAGAGATTTGGCATCAAACACAGAGGATGTGGCAAGGACAATGAAGGTCCGTAGTACAGAACATGCTACTATGTTAGAATAATTTGACGATACTCCCTCTCTTTCTCTCTGTCTTTCCTTCTCTCTGAAAAATAATCCACGAGCCTAGAAATAAATACCTCCCCATGAGACTATACAACTTGCGTGTATGTTGTTTCTGAACTAACGACTATTACTACTACTTACGGCGACTAGTACTACAACATAAGTTGGTCTATGCGACAAACACCGTTTTTGTACCGTGACCATCGTTATGCTACACATATCCAGAATTTATTGATAGGACCAAGAAATCATATTCCTCTCTATAATATCTAGTTGTCCAATTTTAGAAGCAGAAAAGCAGCTCCAATGTCCACCACCTTGCTTCTCTGTTGGAATGGGATGATTTGCTTGGTAGACAGTGTTGCCCCCCCCCAACGTGGCAGTTTTCATTGTGACCAAACAATTCTATCTTTGATTTGGCCACGGTTTGCAGTTGTACAGGAGGATGGTGCGAATAAGAGCTTGGTAGATATACATTTTTATATGCAGTCTTTCTCCTGCCTGGACCACAATCTCGCACAAAGACGAGAGAAAGCGAAACGAGCGGCACAAATGCGTCTGTCGATGTCCTCTTCATCTGAACTAATTACAGGGACTACCGAACGCAGATATTTGAAATTGCTCATCTCTTCAAGGTCTCCTATGTTGATAATATGTTATAAGTTGACATGCCATAAAAAACAACCAACCAACGAACCAACCAAACATCTTCAGGACATTGCAAATATCGTCTGTTGATGTTGGTTATGGTTTAAGAAGTGATACGAGAAAGAACATTTCATTTCTTCCCAACACATCTATCACTTCAACAAAATGAAGAAAACTAGCCCTGAAGAGACGTAAGCCCAAGCAGAGAACATGGGAGTCGACCTAAACGAAGAACCAGAAGCAGTAGTTAAAAAGTACAATGATCATCATCATCATATCATATATCATCTAACCTATCTATCTAACTGTCTGTCTCTCTCCCCGTTATATACACCCGAGAAAAAGGCTATATAACACGATCATCGAACGCATACAATACTCCAAAATATTCTTTATTTGTGTTACATAATTCATCGATAGCCTATGAATTATGTAAGTAGAGTAGATAGAATTTGAATTAAGTTCGTTAAAAATTCAAATTGGAGAGAGTTAAGTGGAAAATTACCGTTGGTATGACTGACATGTGATAACCTTTACTTAACCCTTCCGGAAACGAGCCAATAGGACGCGAGAGACAGTTTTTTGTTTTAGTTAGTTGCGACCAGTTACTCGCCGAGGGAATGAGTTATCTAAGATGTCGCTTCTCACCACGCAGTTTTGAGTTGGGTTTGTTTTTAATAAAGAAAATAGAAAAATAACCAGTCTTTGTTTATTAATCATCAGAGATGACCAGCCGGAACAGCCTAAACAGAGAAGAAATCAACCCACAGAAGAAGCCCAACATGGGAAAATGGCCGCCGAACAAGTAAGAAGCCCTTATCATCTTCTACTTCTCTCTCTCTCTCTCTCTCTCTCTCTCTCTCTCTCTCTCTCTCTCTCTCTCTCTCTCTCTCTCTCTCCAATTATATACATGATTAAAGGGGTATATAACAATTGTCTTCTCTTACTTGGAATATTAAACTTAAATATATTTTAATAAACATTGAATTATGGGTTCCACGTATTTTTCCAATTAAATGGCCTATAAATTAAACATAAATGACGACAAAAACCAAAGAAAATATGGAGAGGCAAAACATTAATCGAGTTACTTTAAATCATTTTTGTAACTTTTTGAAGAAATTATACATTTTCTGCATCAATAATGATCGTAAATTAAATCAGGATAAACGTATCACCGAAATAAATTTTTTTTTTTGTTTTTGTTTGACGTCTTATCTAAATGAGGAAATAAATAATCAATTGGAATCAAATCCGGAAACAAACAAAAAAAATAAATGAAAGAAATGAGCGAAATTAGCCAAAAGCCTAAAAAGTGTTTTTCAATTCTTAGGCAACATGTCAAACTCTTATTATGATTTAAATCGTAGGCGTCAGTGTAAAACATGTGATAAATCAAAGAATGTATAAGACGCACATAAGAATGTATTAATTGTTTCATTTTCGAAGTTTCCCCTAGACATACACATATACAGAACTCCCCAATATATATATATATATATATTAGAAGCGGCTATGCGGCGATGCCTCGGTAGAGGGGGGAAAAAGAGAGTCTTGCATATCATTTATTATTGAATCGTGAGTTGAATCCTCGCGGGATGCCCCATTTAAATCCCTATGTAAAAAATAGACCTTGCATTGATCCAGCTACTCTGAAAAGAAATTTTAATGTCTACTATCTAAAATATTAAATGAAAAAATAAACTATGCTGTTATCATTTAAATTTTATTTTTTAATTATCTTCATGAATATAAATCAAATCTCTATTATTTTTGCTGAAAGACCAAGCCCTGGTAATATTTAATGTGTATATATATTTACTTTGACGTTATTTGTTTTATTTTCAAAGTTTCCTCCGGACATACTTATACACACAACTGCCCTTTATATATGTATAGATTAGTACCATATAAGAATGCAAATTATTTGTATTATATATGTTATGACCTGTTTAGGGGGCAATAAATAAATATTCAACATGGAGATAAAAGTAAAGAACAGATGTATTCAACATATATCAATGTACAAAATGAGGAGGGTTTCATTGGTACAACGTACACGAAGACATGCACTTGTTACTTCTCACTTGAGCAGCTTTGCTCTGTTAAATATACCCTTTGGGTAAGTTCATTGTTTTGGTCATAGGTGAGTCACCTATAACATATATAGAAACTAGAAGCGGATATCCGGCATAGCCTGGGTAGTAAAGGGGGGGGATATAAGAGGCACAAAACCCCTTATTTGAATGTCGCGTTAAACGTAATTATAAGAAAGCATGGAACATCGTGATTAATTTGTTTTTTTAAAAAGGGACTGCTGCAAGGTTCTCCGTTCAATCAATGGGAGAACTTTTTTCTATTGACATTTGGGAGGGTTAAAAATAGGAAAGAAAAGATGGAGTAAAATGGAGTGAATTGTGAAATGAATATGAAATGCAGGTATTTTCATGGTTACAACTCTTACAAAAATTAGATTATATCTATCTATCATTATACTAAATTAACTTACTAACTAACTTTATTTCCTAAAGGCCGTTTTCATATTTAGTTTAATAACACAAACTTCATACTAAAATATACCTTCCTTTTAGGATTGAGTTATATTTGAAAAAAATTCCATTTTGATTGTCTCTAATTAGTTAAGTCAAAAACTGACCCGTCCCTCACTCACATTCTGCATATTACCTTCATCCTCTCTATGTATATCTTGATTACCTCCTCTTTAAATATGTTAGTCTCTCTATGTGAGCAAGAGTTAGATGGAAGAGTAAAGAATGAAACATAACATCTTCGGCATAAAATCACCCAACAAGCGTTGACATGCCGTAAAATCTGACAAATTAACATCAAATTAATATCAGCTATAATTATTAACTGGTTTCTATTTAAAATCTAATTAAACACAGCTCACACATGTCCGATAAAGTAGGGCATAATATTTTGTATAAAGATATAGGAAAGAATACGGATATCTATTATACTAAAGCTGAGCAATAGGTACCAACAAAATACGTCACGTGATCAATTAAGGCCATATTGAAGGAAGAAACGTAAAAATATTTTTTAACTTTTTAAAAAATCTCGCAAAAAAGAAATAACGAACATAAAGAGTTATTACAAAGAAAAACAATTAATTCATTTTTTTTCATATTTCATAAAATAAAATAGGGGTGGATCAGACCTCGTAAAAATATTTCCCCTTAATATATTTTAGGAAAAATCTATTTCAGACATATTTAAATCAAAAGGTAAGTATTTATGGAAATTTTCGTGAAAATCGGACCATTAATTGATTTTTCATACAATTTTTTAAAATGCCTTTAGTTATAACTTGTTTTTGGCTACGTTATATTTCAATTGATTTAATGGTGCAAAAATGTAAAAATTGATTTAATGGTGCAAAAATGTAAAAATTGTTTTTCGTTCATAATTTTTATTATTTCCGTGTGCTAAAATTGATAAAAAAAACATCAGGAGTTTTTTCAAATGTTTTTTCTTTTGAATGGGCAAAAACTTTTCAAGATAATATTAACCTTTATGCAAGTTTCATTGTGTTAAATATAGGGGGGGGGATTTCACAGGGAAAATTGGTGGTACCTACTGAGCGAATCAAATTTTGTCTCCTAAAGGATTTTTTTACTGTTTTGTTTAAATGGTACTAGATTATTCCTTACTTTTAGAATTGAATTATGTCTGAAAAATTCATCTTGATTGGTTCCAATTAATCCTAATTTGCAATTACGTCAAAAACTGACCAATCTCTTACTTTACATTCTGCATATGTCTTTCTTCCTTTCTAAGTATATATTGATTACCTCCTCGTTATATATGTTAGTGTCTCTGGTAGAGAGAGAGAGAGAGAGAGAGAGAACTAAAAATGTATTTGTATCTTAAGTTTCAAAAGCAGCAACCTGTAACTTAAATTAGGTCAAACATTCACTTTCTCAGAAATCTTACAAAATGATTTTTATATTTTGTCCAGTCGTATTTATTTTAAAAAAAAGTTAATTCGCTTGGCAAACTCACTTTTCCCTAATCTCAATCATCTATCCAGAGGTCAATGTGTGACCCAACGGGTCACGTTTTGTCTAGTAATATTTCTAAAGCACTTTCACAGGAGCACTTCCTACGTATCTTGAGTGAAAACATTACTTCATTCATTCAGTTTTATAAAAGTAATTAATTTTAGGTTAATTATCATGGCTTCTAATAACAAAATTTTTATCGATTTTGTGATAATATCCTGTGAACAGGCTGCTCTTGGATATGGGCTTCTCAGATGTATTGTCGGGTCATGTATTGTAGTTATTGGAAAGTAGTTCAGCTGAGTAATTACATAACGCTGTTCCTATCTTCAAATATCGGAGATGGTATATTTTATCGAAATTCCTTAATTCTTTCTTTCTTCATTTACTCTTATTTTTTTACATTCACCCATTTTATTTCTTTGCAATTTTCTTTCTTTCTTTCATTCTTTCTTTATTTGTTGTCCCATTTTCTTTTCTCTTTTCTTCCTACTTTTACTTCCTTCCGTTTCTTTTATTGATCTTTCTTTCTTTCTTTTTTTTTAAATAATGGATAAGGATAATTTATTCATTTATTGTTCAAGGTTATTATTAGAAAGTATATTTTATCCAACCCTTCTGTACGGTCAATTTTTGAGAGGAGTTCAACAGGTTAGAATTCAGAGTTTTTATTCTCCTATGCTGTTACCATAAAAAAGTTAAATAACCCAGTCTGACCTGCTATATAACTCTAGCTGCAGGTAGAATAATTGGATTCACAGCATTCGACCATAGAGGCGCCCGATCTATAATAGGTATTGTCGTAGGAAATTAATACGGCGGCTCTTGTAATCCTGAACCAGACTGACTGCATTCAAAGATTTGTTTCAAACAGACCGCAGCATCTTTTTGTAGCCCCCATACACACACACACTCAAGTTTTTTTTTATGTGTATACAAGAGAACTCTTGAGTACGTCTTTACTTCCCCGGCAATGTCTTGGTCGTCTTCCATCTGATGGTATGCTTCCAGCATTTATTCAGGACAGTACACAACACCCTTGTGTAGTTCCCATCTAACTTCTTTAAAGCGTTTCGTCAAAGTGGAGAAGACATACAGTAGCACTGACACGGCTACAGCCTGGAAGAATTCTTGCTTTATCTAATCAGAGAGATTTCCATATGATCTATTATCTGTCTATAGCAACCCATGCATTTATTTTGCCTATATTGACATCGCTTTCTGTAGATGAGATATTACTTCCTAGATATGTGAACTAGTCTACTGATTTCAGAGGCTTATCATCTAGTCAGGAGATTTGAGATACATTATATTTAACTTATTCATGAATTTGACACAAGATAATGAGCATTATAATTTATATTTTACTAGAAGCGGCTACCCATCATCGCCTGGGTAGAGGGGAGGGGCAAAATAACCTGATGTATTGATTTGTTTACTTTTGAGATTTACAAATACTGGACATTTTTAACCATGTAAAGATAGGTTACTTAACCTTTGTACATCGTCATTTGCATTATTTTATGGAAGATCAATTGATTTCCATAATAAAAAAAGTGTCAATTTTTGTACAAATAAAGTTTCGAGAAACTATAAAATTTGAATCTATAGTTTTGTCTGAGAGAGAGGGGGAGAAGAGAAAGAGAGAAAACGAGAGAGAGAGAGAGCAAGTGTGAGAGAGACAGAATAAGAGAGACACATATAGATAGAAAAGACAAAGAGAGACAAAAGAGAAAACAAGATAGAGATAGGGAGAAAAAGAAAGGAAGGGAGAGAGAGAAAGAGAGAGATAAACAGTAAGAAAAGGGAGAGAGAGAGAGCAAGTGTGAGAGAGACAGAATAAGAGAGACACATATAGATAGAAAAGACAAAGAGAGACAAAAGAGAAAACAAGATAGAGATAGGGAGAAAAAGAAAGGAAGAGAGAGAGAGAAAGAGAGAGATAAACAGTAAGAAAAGGGGAAGAGAGAGAGAACAAAAAAGAGAGAAAAGGGTTAAAGGACAAAACAAGCAAGAGAGCGAAAAAAGAGAGAGAGAGAGAGAGAGAAAGAAAGCGAAAAAGAGACAGAGAAAGGAGAAGAAAAAGAGAAAAAACATTGCAACCCAATAAAAAAATTATTTACTGCTTCTGCGAATTAAATCCCAAACAGTGATTACCCAGGACACACCTTTTTGGGGGGGAGGCGGGTGATGCGGGCGTCTTAACCATCTGAAGGTGACACAGGGTATTTTAAGCTCCCCACGACAGAGGGTGAGATTACGTGAGTAAACAAATTGTAAGAACAACTTTTCGCAAAATCTGTGTAGGTGTTGGCACATTCTAAGAAAGGTGTGGGCAATTTAGGTAGAACAATATCAACAGAAAAACAGTTCTCATATGTACACTACGGAAGGCCGTATGCGCTACTCTCTTCTCATTGACTGAGAATAAGAATTCGTCTCGTTGTTCTTTCTACTATGGATATATTGACTGATTGCCCACCTTTTGGCAAAAACATATCAGAAACCCCAAAACGCTGTTGCAGCCTGAAAGCTAACTCTTTACAGTTTGATCGATGTAGAGACAGGTGATCTATATGAAAATTAAATAGTTCAACACGGGAGAAAAGTACGTTGAGGTCTAAGCGAAAAAACGTAACAAGATATCGGAGGAAACCAACAAAAATAAATGCTTTGTGAAGAAAAGAAGTTACCAAAGAAAGGTGTAAATTGAACAATCTATTTTTTGTTTTTTTGTTTCATACTCCGTTTTCAGGCCGGGAGTAAGAAGAACAGAATTAGGAGACATGTACAGAATGCTATTGCGTTACGATAGACTTTCTGACAGCTTGCATTAGTGAAGAGGGAGGCATACTGTCTAGGCATGCTTAATCTAAATTGTTTTTCTACCGCGAGAGCTCGCTCACTTTTTCTGAGACAACGTCAGCAGTGTCGTTTGGTTTGGAGCAACATAAAAAAGGTGTATATATATATATATATATATATATATATATATATATATATATAAGTGCTAAAAGAGGGAGAAAAAAACAAACACTGATATGTATAGAAACGAAGAAATTTGAAATGTCCATTTCCAATTCGAGTGATTTATCATTGGTCTCATCTATTCTTTTCTTGGGCACAGGAATTACCTACCCCCACCCCACAAGAGCAGGTGTTAACAGAAGGTAGGTAAATAATATTCAAGTAAAGGTATACATTTCCTAGTGGATGCCATGACATCATTTCTAAGAGATGATCGAGAAGGACAAAGAATATACATATACTAAAACACTGATCCTTGGCATACGTAAAGAAGTTCTTATTTTTAAATAGCTAAATCCGCACACACACACACACACACACACACACACACATATATAGATATATAGATATATATATATATGTATACATACACACACAAATAAAAATATATATATATAATAGAGTAAGCCTAATGAGTCAGATAATATCTACCTAATTTTCTCCTACATCCACGTGTCTGTGGATTAACTTATTTATTATATATACTCCCACTTGGTTGAGTTCTCAAAATAGGGATTTAATTGTAAATTCGTGGCGTATAGCTAACCCTCACTTTGTTTACAAAGTTAGAGGACTCTCGTGAATTCATTTCCGCTTAGAAATGTATCAATTAAATATTCTTCTAAATTTTACAGCCGCTAATGGCCGCATGCGTAAGAGACTTGGCAGAGAAAATTCAGTCAGGTCTTGATCCCGGCTAGAGGTAGCGGTTAAAGTGTAGCCACACTGATGATAGGTAAAACCTCGAAACACGTGTCTGTGGATTAACGTATTTATTACACACACACACACACACACACATATATATATATATATATATATATATATATATATATAATGTAACATTAGCTACGAAGCGAAACTATTAGTAGCTATATTAGACTCATTAGGTGTAACTTTACTATTTCCTCTACTTAGGTACCGAACACTCTTTACATTTTAGCTTTAGACAATCATAGCAGCTTTTATATATATATATATAATATATTATAATATATTATATATATATATATATATATATACTAGCAAAAAGTACCCGGTCCATGACCGGACGAAAACATTTTTAGGAACACCAGGCGGTGTTT
>CM042158.1:28444596-28454596 GCA_023376005.1 Doryteuthis pealeii | reverse complement strand
GCTGCAGTGTTTCGATCTACTAATAAGATCCTCTTCAGGGCATTTGTTGGTATATGGAAGGTGATAAAAAAAATTTTATCGCAGAATAACGAGAAAAGCAAGTGTTAGTCACAAAAAAACACATTAACAACAATTCATTAAAAAATAATCATATCATCATTCTATGGAATATTATTGATCTCAATTAGGGCTTATCTTAAGGTGAGGACTTACATTAAGATCATTCTGAAAAATCAAGCAAGGTCTTATTTTGCATGTAAGTCTTATTTTCGGGGAAACAGGGTATATTCCCGAAAATATTACCGGCCTGGCTTACAACACTCGCACTCAGGCATCACACTATTGTAGGCGATCCACCGATTTTACTAACGAAATTAACAATTTAGCATATTGGGTTCTAAAATTTGTTAAAATAGAAAGGACGGGTTATCAGTTAAAAGTAAGATTAAAAATTGAATTATTTTATTATTGATTTTTAAAGAAAAAGACGTTTTATCGGTTATTAGATAAGAGATTTATTAAAATCCAATAATGTGTCACCTTTTCGTGGTTGGTTTTTGAACTTGAAGATGTTCAAATACAAAATTCTATTCTCAGCTGAATAAACATGGATCCTGAAGTGGGCGTCCTGTAAAATAATGAGATGTGAAAAGTTAAATATTTTAGTTATACTAGCAAATATATGCATCCTCCGGGTGCAAGTATTTAAGTTTTAATATAATAAAATATCATGTTAAATTAGAAAAGGCTAATGAAACTGAATAAGAATACAGATAAAAATATTTGGAACAGAGAGGGTATGATTGAAAAATAGAACAACTTTGAAACTAACTCTTCCATTATTTTCCGTTACTCCCGTCTTTCATTGGTAAATTTTCATAATTTAACTATTTAGTTAAAATAGGAAGTAAAGAATAATATTACAGTTATTTCTTCTTGTTCAGGGAATTCTTTTAAGATTTATCCCCGAGATTTTTGCTCATATTCAATAAGGATTAAACCAAACCATTAGAAATCAATAATACTATGCATATATTTATTAAAATCAATTTTTTAAGATCAATATGCAAATTAGCCTTCCCATTCACACTGTAAACCGCTATTTTGTTGTATATATAAATACAATTGCATGCTAAAAGTATGTAGATGTGGTCAACAGTATTAATAATGTAAAACAATTTTATTAATAATTGAGGTTTAAATAAAAATAAAATCATGGAGAATGTGATGTAAATAACAAAGGGAATTGTGACTTGTATAGTAATATAATTATATATAAATAAAAAGACAAACCCACAATCTCCATTATAATAAGATAATAGTGGAAATATAATTAAGTTGACGTGTGAAAGGCTGGCCTGTTGGCTTCTGATTAGCCGAGCAGTGTCAACAGTGACAAGAGTAAAATAGAGAGTGAAAAGGTGAGGAGTTTTACCTAAGTTTTTGAAGGAGGTGAACCCCAGAGTCTGGGCTGGGTGTTTGAAGAGAACAGATGCAAGACGAGTGTCTTTTCTCCAAGGAACTTTCACTTGGGTTTAGAATAAGATATATGAGCTCTAAGAAAAACAACAATGTCTTGTGTTTGTTATTAAGAACTGATATAAACGGAATAAAGTAAATCCCAAGAAGATTTCAAGTAATTTCCAGACCCAATGAACAGAGAAATTGCCAGTCTATCAACAGGTCCTGTATACCAGCAACTCCGTTCCAGAATAGCTGATACACAACCAGATCCACTCCAGAGATAAGTAGAACGGTATAAGATGAGTAGAGAAACTACATACTCCTTTAATAAGACCCTACGTCACATATCAAAATCTGATGATCTTACATACAAACATTCCAAATGGATCCCACCACATCACATATATGATTCGATTACTAACGACTATTACCTACCTACCTACATACATTTAATTGATTGTGCAATGTTGCAGCTCCATTGTGTTGCCATGGTTACCATTGCGCTGATGTGTTAGGTTTATTCCCCTAACTTGTTTCAGTTTTCTCTTAGGTGCTGTTGCGACCGGTAGTATATAAAGAAAGTGCTGCCAAAATCAAACTCTCTTTCTCTTAGACTCTCCAGTTGTCAGAGCTAGCACATGAGTTGTGTCTCTGTTCTTTAGAACAGGGAAGCTCCCCACCCCAGCCAGGGTCATTATTTGTACCTGTTGCACCGACCCTGCTATACACTCCGGTTTCACAGAGGCTCCACGCACCAGTTGGGTCTTTTTCGCGTGCCTATTACGCGGGTGTTTACTACACAGTAAGTGACAACATTTATTCTCCATTTACTAGCCTCAATACTATCTACAAATACTCTTTTCTATTTAGGACATTCATCTATCTTGTTTTGTATTGTTTCTGTTAGACATTGCTTACCCAATAAAGTCTATTTATTAATACTTTTGTTCAATATTCAAGTTTATACCATCTTTGAGGAAATGATAGGTGTGTCTGAAGAGTAATGAGACTGTTGTCACAAACAATTCATTTAAAATGTAAACTACAGACTATATGTTTCCTCCTCCAAAGTAGTCATCTCTTGAATCTAATGCACTTTCCTATCCTTCTCTGTCATGCTTCTCTGTCCTGTTGGAAAGATTCTTCTGGTATGTCTCTCAGCTCCTTCGTTACAGACCTCTTGATGGCCACAACGCATTCAAAACGGGTCCCCTTGATGAGACCCTTAAACTTGGGAAGTGTGCAGGAAGGGACGATAGTTGTAGCAGTACAAATCATGAATTTAAAAATGTTTTCCCAACCCTTGGTAAAGGTATGCATCCAACTATTTTCCTTCAGCTATGGGTCAATAATAGTGCAGACATAACTCTAAAACCTTAGGCAGGCAACCAGTGCAGTATGAAACTCTGAATTTAAACCTGTTGCCATTCTATTCGTGCGACGGGTGTTGGTAAATATGTATATTTCGGAGACGCGAGCGATACCACCTCTACTCGTGGTTGACAACGATTTTTCAAACAATGAATCATCCATTATCGACGTCATGATGCCCCGGGGATGTTGCAACACCCATAATAAAGTCGATGGTTGTTACGATTCGTGTGGCCATTTTAGGCTGTAGGCGGTGAGAGCAGTTTTACAGTAGAAGATTAAGATGAATACCAGGTAAATAGTCCCCTGAAGTATAAGTCTTCTAAGAGAACCACCCGGCTAGCTAGTGACATTCCAACATATTCATAACAACTCAGTAATTATGTCTATGCGGGTAGCAGTATGCTGGGTATGTTGTGGGGGTTGCTGACAATGATGTCAGGTGGGGTACAGGGAGGAGCTTCTAGTTTACATACTTAGTTTTTTAGCAGGCTCATCCAATCTTAACAATCCAGTCTTTCTCCCCCTTTTTTATTTTAATTTTATTTTGACAGGAACCTGTAGTAATTAGACATAATTATCTCCACTTCCAAACCCAGGACCCTGCCCACTATGCTCTAACTCTTCATTTCCCCTGGCCTTGCACTGCAGATGATATTCGCTGTATGACGCTCTTTGTATTCTATGACAAAACCCCTAGGGTGGCATTTTTTTTCTGATTGAGGTTGATCCGTATTAAAGAATCCTATAATCATTGTCCGTTCGTTCGTGTTAAAGAATCCTATAATTCTTGTCCGTATTAAAGTATCCTATAATCATTGTCTGTTCGTCCGTATGAGAAATTGAATGACAACCCACCAAGGCATTTGAATAGTTAACCAACCACATATTTGAGCGTTTTCATTGGCCGATTCAGACCACACCGTCTTGAAGAGTCTATGAATTTAAGTTGTGATCGTCAGCACACATTACATACAAAATAATCCAGCAATGGTATTTTTCTGTGACCACTTGTCTGACCCTTTTTTCTCCTTATGTGAACTTGTCATATCTTCATCTTTTCTTTGTCTCCATCAATTGTCTCCTAGACCTAGAAACGTCAGAATGTTACCCCAAGAAGAATGACATTCAAATTATTTACGCTGTTGAATTTTTAGTTCGATATGCATGTGCTTGAGACAACACATTACATAAAAAAAAAACTTTAAAAGTGTAAATGATTGAAAATCGAAGTAATTTCCAAATATTGATTATCGGTAGGTTATCGGTACTTCTTCACGAGTACAAAATTCCACATAAAGCTGCGTCACAAAATTTAAAATCGATTTTGCACGAGGATTCTCATGGGCAATCGTTCCATAAAATTGTTTTGTCGCGTATATCGACCAAGTTGAATAAGAACTGAAAAATTATTATTATTTTGAATTGTTTAATTACATAATCTATTTCCAAGGGCATCTAAAGTGGTGTAATGTTTAGCAAGCTAGAGTTGCAGATCATTGTTAGTGAGTTCGATTCTCATTGGGCGCCCTATACCTGTGCTGCATCTAACTAAGCTTAGTAAATAACAGGGCACCTAAGGTAGTGTAATAGCAAGCTAGATTAGCAGATAATTGATAGAGAGTTAGATTCTCATTCGTGCTCCCTATTTCTTATCCTTATGCCACAACTAAGCTAAGTTTAATATATAACTACACAATGAATTTCCTATGATTAGACGGGTTGGCATACTATTTAAACAAATCAATGAGTGACCCAACAAAATAGTAAATGTAGATTATGCGGTAATAGAGATGAGACTGTAAACCATATACTATGCGAATGTAGCAAACTAGCACAAAGGGAGTACACAACTAGACACGACTGGGTTGGGAAGGTGATCCACTGGGAATTATGCAAAAAATTAAATTTTGTCCATACAACAAAATGGTATATGCATAAACCAGAATCTGTTCTTGAGAACGAAACGCATGAAATTCTCTGGGACTTTGAAATAAAAACGGATCACCTTATCCCAGCCAGGAGACCAGACCTAATGTTGATTAACAAAAAAGAAAGAACTTGTTAACTGGTGGATTTTGCAGTTCCAGCAGATCACAGGGGGAAGCTGAAGGAAAATAAAAAAATGGACAAATACTTGAACCTTGCCAGAGAACTGAAAAAGTTATGGAATATGAAAGGGAAAGTTATACCAATTGTAGTTGGTGCACTTGGAACGGTCCCAAAAGGATTGGAAAAGTGTTTGGAAAGTCTGGAAATCAGAGGAAGAATTGAAACCATTCAGAATACTGCACTGCTGTAATCTGCCAGAATACACAGAAGAGTCCTGGAGACCTGAGGAGACTTGCTGTCACTCAGACTCCAGTGAAAGACCATCAGCTAATTAAAACTCAAAAGGAGATAATAAATATAATCTGATTATAATGGAGTTTGTGTATTTGTCTGTCTGTAACCGAAACTATGTCATTACGCAAGTCACAATTCCCTTGGTTATTTACGTCACATTCTCCATGATTTTATTTTTATTCGAACCTCAATTATTAATAAAATTGTTATATATTATTGATACTATTGGCCTTATCAACATACTGATATCATGCAATTGTTTTTATATATACAACAAAATAGCAGTTGATAGTGTGAACGGGAAGGCTAATTTTCATATTGAAATTTAAAATTTCATTTTAATAAATATGTACTTGGTATTATTGATTTATAACTGTTTGGTTTTATCCTAATGAATATGAGCAAAAATATGGGGAATAAATCTTAAAAGAGATCCATTAACAAGAAAAAAATAACTGTAATTTTATTCTTTACGTCCTAGTTTTAACTAATTAGTTAAATTAGGAAGATTTTGCAATGAAAGACGGGAACGATGGAAGAGTAAGTTTCAGTTGTTCTATTTTTCGATTATATCCCCCTCTGTTTCAAATATTTTATCTGCATTGTTATTTAGTTACATAAGCTTTTCTAATTTAATATAATATTTTATTATATTAAAACCTAATTACTTGCACCAGGAGGGTACATATATTTGCTAATAATAATAATAATAATAATAATAATAATAATAATAATAATAATAATAATAATTCACCGTACCGTCGGATTACTGAGGGAAAATAAAAAAAAAACCCCGAAAAGATAGACACATACCTGGACCTTGACAGAGAACTGAAATTGTAATTGGACCCTTGGAAACGTCTTAACGGTTTCGAAAAGAGTATGAGGGAATGGGAAATCAGAAGAAAAATCGAGACAATCCAAACTACAGCATTGTTAATATCGGCTAGAATACTCAGAAGAGTCCTGGAGACCTGAGGAGACTTTCTATCACTCAGCTTCCAGTGAACCACCGGATACGGCAGGCGAGATAAACTAATAATAATAATAATAATCTTATTATAATGGAGATTGTGTGTTTGTCTGTCTGAAGCCGAAACTAAATCACTACTCAAGTCACAATTCCCTTAGGTATTGACGTCACATTCACCATGAATTTATTTTTATTTAAACCTCAGTTATTGATGAAATTGTTATACCTTATTAATACTTTTGACTTTATCTACATTCTAATAACATGCAATTGCATTTATATATGCAACAAAATAGCGGGTTACAGTGTGAACAGGAAAGCTAATTTGCATATTGATATTAAAAGTTTAATTTTATTAAATATGCGCTTGGTATTATTGATTTCTAATGGTTTGTTTTTTCTTAATGAATATGAGCAAAAAACTCGGAGATAAATCTTAAAATAAATCCTTTAATATAAAGAAATAACAGTAATTTTATTCTTTACTTCCTAATTTAACTAAATAGTTAAATTAGGAAAATTCAGCAATAAAAGGAGGGAGTGATGAAAAATGATGGAAGACTTAGTTTCAAAGTTGTTCTATTCTTCGATTATACCCACTCTGTTTCAAATCATTTTATTTGGATTTTTATTTAGTTTCAAAAGTATTTCAAATTTAACATATTTCATTACATTAAAATTCAAATACTTGCACCCGGAGGGTGCATATATTTGCTAGTAATAATAATAATAATAAGAAGAAGAAGAAGAACCGAAAGAGGAAGAATGGGAAAGATTAATAATAATAATAATAATAATAATAATAATAATGAGAAGAAGAAGAAGAAGAAGAAGAAGAAGAAGAAGAAGAAGAAGAAGAAGAAGAAGGGGGACGGAGGAAGGGGGAACATACTAAGGGTTCGTCTTTATTAATACAATAATTTTTGCGCACATAAAACTTGAAATTTATAACGTAACATACTCTACGAAATTGAAATCTAAACGAAGGACTCTATCGAGAATGTGAGGCCGAATCTTATAGTTGGTAAACAAGTAAAGGATCTATCTGAATGGATGACTTGGTTGTTCAAGTGGAATAATCCGGGTAAAGGAAAGGAATTGGAAAGTTTGGAAATATGCCAGGACCTTTTAGATTAACTTCATGGTAATAAAAGTTGTTGTTTTGTCATCGTGCCAGTAAATTAGCTGGACTTTATTTGAACTTCGGAGAGTATATTAGGGGACCTGGATGACCTGAAATATTAGGGTCTGTGAAAGTACTGATTGTAATGTTGTAAAACTGGAGAGAATTGGTCTCATTTAATCCCAGGCAATTAGAATCAGACATTTCGTGTGAAAAGCCAGGCTTATTTATAGATAAAAGATACCGTTGCACTTAGTTTGGGTAATAAAACCTTTCTTTCCAAAATAACTTATCAATACTTTTTATCAAGGTATTATATGTTGAAACACCGTTCACTGTCAAACACTTCCTTATAGAATGTGAAGTTTACACTCCTGCCAGAAAACGATTTTTCACTACGAATAACATGAAAGATCTGTTTGAAAATGTTAAGATAGATATCATTTTGCCCTTCTTGCGGGAAATAAAAATATATAGAACATTATGAATCTGATATGAAATACATCTACAAAACCACTTACGGAAACGTAACTTTAAGGTAAAATAGATTGCTGTAATCTCGCATACTGAGAATTTGTTTTTAGGAAGAAAAAAATGATCACAAAATAATCCCTTAATATATATATATATATATATATATATATATATATATATATATATATAAGTAAGTAAGTCATCCGGGTGGCCTAAAGTCGGTATCAGCCAATCAGCGAGGGAGTCTATCCCCTTTTCACTAGCGCTAGTCCAAGGAGATTATTTTATCGTCTGAGGTGGAGCGGCACACCTACCATCAACTGCTTACTTTACCGCACAGATCCCTGTGCTACTCATACGCTGAGTTGGCGAGGGCCGGTATCGAGCTAGGAACCTTGTGATTTCTAGCCGAACGCTCTACCGACTGAGCTAACCCGGCCCTAATATATATATATATTTGTGTTATGCTAAATATTATTTATTCATTATTAGCTGTTATATATTACAAATTATACCATTGTTATATATATCATATTATGTTGATTTTATAAATTTTATAGAGTTGGCATTAAATAACCCACAGGGTTGATATGACTTTAAACCAAACCAAACCAATATATGATGAATCTCATAAGGTATAAGCTCATATAAATAAGTGTAAATGTTTTCTTGATGTCAAGGCCGAATTGAAACAAGGATATTTTAAATTCCAAGACGTATGCTCTACCGACTGAGCTAATGTGTGGTTTAACCAAGCTGATGCAGGTAAATCGTAATGAGAGCTCATAGTGCCTAGTGCCAGTGAGTGGACGGACAGAGCAAGATATTCAATAAATGAAGGAAGAAACTTTAAATTTGCTTCATTACAATAATGTAACGCTGTTACTTTGGGAAATTCTCAGTAAGATCAATGTTCTTGCCATTACCTGAAGATGCTGCAGTAATGCGGTTGAAATGAATTATTGTAATGAAGCAAATCTAAAGTTTTTACTTCATTTATTGTATATATAGATATTTACCAACCCCTCCGCATGAGCAGGATGCGACACAAGGTCAATTTCTTACGCGGAGTTTAACAGGTTTGAATTCAGAGTTTTCTTTCTCCTAGACTAGTTACCTAGCCATGGTTAAAGAGCCCAGTCTGCACTACTATTTATCCATAGCAGAATTTAAATTTATGGAAAAGATTTTTTAAATTCTTCAACTTGTCATTCCTATGTTTCTGAATTGATTATTTATTTTCTAAGCTTAATGTATTAGTGCCATGTGGAATGCAAACTGTCTCGCCCAGGAATTGAAATAGTTTCACCGCTAATGTTTCTGTTGACCATAACCGTTACGCTACAGTGAGTTCTAAGAATTCTAACAGGGGCGCTGACCGGATGGGATGGAGAAAGTGTCTGCTTTCAATAGTAAGATTCATTAAAAACAGCGGTGTTCTTAATTAATCATCCAGGCCACATCCCTACCCACTGCAATTTTTCTGAAATTTTGTCAACGTGTGGACTATGTTAAAGTTAGACAATCCCCAAAATGTGTGCTTCCAATTCCACACATTGGCGGAGTTATGTCGATTTTAGGTGTTCCGTTGCGAAAAATGGCGACATTTTAAAAATATATTTTGTCCACGTGTGGACTATGTTAAAGTTACACAAAATGAAACAATAAAAAGATATAATGAAAGGTTTCCTGAAAATAAACAAGCGGAATTAAAAACAGTTTAGGACGTGTTTGTTTGTTTGTTTTAAAAAGATGCAATTACTCTTCAAGAAATCATGAATCTCCCCTCTTACTCAAAAAAAAAAGAAAATCCACAAGAAAAATGTGAAAATAATTGAAATACAAACAAAGGGGAAAATATATTCAACAAAATGTCACATAAAAGTTGCTTACAGCAAAAAATTCAAATAATCTTAAATGATTACACGAAATCCTACAGCAAATCTCTCAAAGTGTTTAAGATCTTATGTTGTAGTTTCATTAGCTTTGAAGAAGGGCTTCATTCTAAAAGCATATCTTCTTCATTTGAGTGCTGGAAAGGTCATGAATTCAGATTCGTTAATTTTAAAAAGAATAATTTAGATTTTTTAATTTATTTTTGGTAAACGTTTCTTTGTCATCTTTTTTCTTCTTTTTAGATTGTCTTTATTTATTTTGAGTTATTTTATGCTGAAGACGTTTTTGTTTTTTCTTGATGGGGATTAAATTTTATTTAATACATTTTTAATCAAACATAAAGCACATATGTC
>CM042158.1:28414596-28439596 GCA_023376005.1 Doryteuthis pealeii | reverse complement strand
AGTTGCTGGGCCATTCTTTTGTGGATAGTCGTAAATTTTTTGAACCAGAATCCATGTATGCCATCATGGCCTGGTGTTTTCCAATTTGCTACTTTCTTGAGTACTGATTTAAGCGTAATTACATGAACACTGGCAACAGGCCCTTCCTCAATTTCCATCAGTTCATTCTTAATCTCACTTATCCACTTTTATAATAATAATAATAATAATAATAATAATAATTATTATTATTATTATTATTATTATTAATGTTATTATTATTTGAGGAAGTGCATGTGTCTAGAATCTGAATGTAACCAGTATCTTGGAACTGCAGCTGTGTCAAATTCTCAATTTGCAATTTATGATTTATGGCATAAGCACTTGTAAAAACCTGCTTACCGCCTTTTTAACATTTCCCATCAATACTATTTTTAAAGAACAGAGAACTTTTGACAATTCCACTACCAACTAAAATAGTTCTATTCAATACAGTCATCAAAGAATATCTTGCGACACTCAAGAATTACGACTCTGTCTTCAATCGACATAAGGAATTTATTTCATAGTTAAGTAAGAAATTATAACTTTTGATATTATAGGGACTAGCAAAAATGCACCCTCTAGTAACCAATATTTAAGTTTTAATATAATTAAATATCACACTGAATTAGAAAGGTTCATGAAATTATCTTTAATTTATTTAATTGATTTCAATGTAAAATTATACATAAGATTGCTTTTAATACGTTTGAGAATACAACAATAATGTTAGAAATCAATAAGACTAATAAATTATTTATTAAACACATCTTGTTAAAACCGTTATGCAAATTATTCACAATCGGGGATATAATGGCGAGATTGAGAGACAAACTATGAGATATGATGAGGGGCGCTTACGTCTTTTCTCTGTCTATTTGTTCCTGCTGTATTTCATAGATGTATTTTATATTTGTTACATAACTTTTGATATATGTTTATATTTCTCAAGAAGGATAAGATTTCATCCATGTTAGTATTCTCAAACAGATCCCTCGTATTATTTGCTTTGAAACATTTTTTTCTGATTAGCGCGAAACTGTTGCATAGCGCGTCGTCACTGTACTAAATTGCAATAGTTTTATCTTCGTTGTAAGGGATGACAATAACACCAAAGTTATCCTCCAGAAGTTTATTGAAATAAATTCAAGCTTCTTAACTTCGAGAGAGAGGGTCAGTTTAATCAATATATTCAGTCTTTACACTTTCGGTCCTTCAATTAAATTTCTGGGCGACAAGCTTTTTCAGTTGGTAAATATTAACGCTAGCTTTTCCGACACCAACTATACGAGGTCCCGCTCGGCCGACTACTGATCACTCTCTCCTCCGGGACTCTGACGACTGACCTGTCTGAAGCCCTCTCGGTTCTTTTATCTTCATAGCTACACCCACGTATTTTTATCTCTTGATCTGATAACAGGCAGGTGTTAAAAACTTCTTTGTTTAATAAAACCGGGAATTCATATTTCCCTTTGTACAATATATAACAAAACCTCCACACTCCATGAAAAAATGTTTGACAACGTAGGGTGTTTAGATAAATAGTAAGATGGCGACATAGTCATTTGATGTGTATATGTCATTCAACAATCGTAAGATGACATTTGGAACAAACTCTGTCTTTCATATCACAATAGAAAAATACAGAGAGCCAATGTCATTGTTTACGAAAATGTCACGATGGATAATATATTCAATGTTAGATACAAATATTATAATAGTGTTTTGTATTTTCAAAAATGCTATTGTTAGAAAATGTGCCGTGTCATCTGGTAACTGATAATCTTTTTAAGTTGGTTGGTTGGTTGGTTGGTTTGTTTGATTTACGACTTGTTAACACTTGTGGGGTGATTTTCTGCCGAAGAAGTTTTGTTTTATTCATAATTAATTGGTATTCAGAATAAATTTTTGAACTCAATTTTTAATTAGTATTATTTGGACTATTGTCCTTATCTGCATTGTTATCTGTACAACGTGTCGGTCGATGTGCCCTCTGGCCTTCTTCAGGTATTTCTTGTCGGACTCAGGAACTTTCTCGGACTCAGGAACCATTCTTTTGAACTTGGGAACTTTCTTGTCGTAATCGGGAGCCATCACGGAACTTTGAACCCAACTCTTTATTCAGTCCTTGTCCGAATAATCCATTTAATACTAATTATCATGCCTCATCTTAAAAATTCCGAGAATCAATTTTTGATAATTTTTTTAAAACTCATTTTTTCTATTTAACTCATAGATGGGATCCTAGTCTTCTGTGTCAGAGTGGATCTGGGACTAATGGCGATGAACCCTAACCCTAACTCCATCCTCCCCAGAGATACCAAATTGGAACCTCACCATTAGATACCGTTTTCTTTTATGATATCTAATGACATTAGAAGTACGTAATCTAGGTATATTATAGATACTAGACCAAGGAGATTGTTTTGGCGTCTGAGATGGAGCGTCACACCTACCATCAGCTTCTCACTTTACCGCAAATATCCATGTGTTACTCATACGCTGAGTTAACGAGGGCCGGTATCAAACCCGGAACCTTGTGGTTCTAAGTCGAATGCTCTACCGACTGAGTTACACAATTCCTGAGAGTATTGTGACGTTAGTAGTTTCGGTTACAGACACAATCCCCGAATCTCCATTATAATAAAATATATGGTGCTGACATATCTCATTGTATGACTCCAGCGACAATCTCAAGGAAATCTGTGTCACCATTGCTTTTGTGTCTTTGTAGAGCATCATTATAACTTTGAAGAGACCATATGTTAGTAGTATTTTCTCCATCTTTCATCTGTATCTATGTAGTCAAATGCCTTGGAGAAGTCTACAATAGAAGCGTTGCCTCGATATTTTTTGCTTGAATGAACCACTTCTACGATTCGATGAATTGTCAGGATCTGGATGATTTTCTACGATACCCGTTGTGGTTTTTCCTAATTTTAATTAATTTCTTTTTTTAAAAAACATATATGATTTGTTTAAAAAATTCTTTAACGACTTTAATTCTAATAACCGATATGCCAAGCACGAACTCCTTTGTTTATACATGTATCATTTGTCAGAATTGTGACATTTTATAGAAGGGGGGAAATAGAGGGTGGAATAGATATTTGAGTCAACAAGTTCCTGCTGAGGGGGGACTAAAAAGAAACCAGTCCACCGTTTTCTCGCAAGCCAAACTTTTTTTTGGTCAACACAGACTTTGTCTTCGACCAGCAGCTGAAAATCCGTCGTCGTCATCAAAATAATCTTTAGCAGCTAAAAATTGCAACTCCCATTTAGTTTTGTTTCATTGTTGGATTAAAATCAATTTCTTTACTGGGTCGTTCACAAAGCGCTTCGTCGCTGTCACGCGTCAGTTAACTGCTCGGCACCCCACGCTCCACTCGCTTTGGTTATTTATGGGCATATTAACCAAACATCCGGGCACATCAGTCGAACCTCGCGTCCGTCCAGTACCTAAATCGCATTTGTTTTTGCATGCGGGAGGACGCGGGTTCGATCCCGGCAGGCAAGATGATGTCTTGCTCTTTTTCTTATCTCGTTCTCCGTCACACATTTATTTGCACAATTTATAGTGGATCACCTTTGAAAGCCCATCATGCTTGTATTTGTGTTCCTTTTGAGTCAGTTGGCTGCATTTGCTTATTTTGTGGTAAATGTATTTATTACTCAGATCCGTATTGTTTTTTTTTGTTAGTTTTTGTTTTTTTGTGACAGTCATTCTTTGGTAGCATTATAATCTACCCATCGAAATCTGTCAGAAAAGACAATGAAATTGACACCTAAAATTTGTACCAAAAGAAGGGATTTTAATGCATTATCAAGGGTTTTTAAAGCTTCATAACCCTGGAAATTCTTCGAAATTTGGTATCCTTGTAATGTACGCATCGAAATATATCGGAAAAGGCAATACAATCGACAACTAAAATTTGCATGAAAATAGGAGTTTTTTAAGGCATAATTAGGGGACCTTTCAACCCTCATATTTCCGTCAATTAGGGGTCAATTTTATTGAGGTGCGTGGTTGGATATTTCTAAGAATTTGTGTCACCATTTTAAGGGTTCAGTTGTTCTGTTGTTGCTCCCAGAATCCAGTTGGTGATGCTAGCCTTTAGGTTTCCTTTGTAATATATAAGTCCAAGTCTGAAGTGTTCTTTGTAATATGTATAAGTTAGATGTCTGTGGTTAGAATACGGTGTTAATACAAAGATACATCACCCTGGCAACACATACAACCAGAAATTGATTTGGGGAAACGATCTTAAATGCTTTCTGTCCTCCGATATCAATGGCAAGTTTCTATCGGAAGTGTCTGCTATTGTTGGGAAAGTTCATAAATAGATGTGGCGATTTTACTTACATCTAAAAAGCAAAGATAAGTCCAACAATGGTAGGAAATGGACATGTTGAATCGAGTTCAAATCCTGCACTACACTGCATTTGGGAAAGTATGTATTCAACTATTCTTCCTCCAGCTATGGGTAACTTGTACGAAATACTAGGCTCTTTAACCTTGGATAGACAACCATTCTAGCAGAAGGAATTAAAACCTGTTAAACTCTGCTTGAGAAATTGACCTTGTGTTACAAACACACACACACACACACACACACATACACACACACACACACACACACACACACACATATATATATATATATATATATATATATATATATATATATACAATTTCCTAGGCAGAAATATAGAATTTAATTTTTTTCTTCTAGACTAGACATACGAAGGTTAACTAGCCCAATATGTTCTACTATTTAACACAAATTCCATATCAACTTTCATCAGAATAATTTCAGTAATTAAGTAACTTAATCAACAAGTATTTAAATTGTTCTTTCTTTTTTTTTCTTTTCTTTTGGAAATCCGTCGTAGACGACGATGGCGTCACTTCATATCTTCAGTTGTGGACCCTCTGGTGGCTTATTAGTCCAATTCTGGACCTGCAGATGCGGTCACACACATTGCAGGGGTAATTCCCATCTAGATGTGGTTGTTCATGACCACGAAGACATTGCCGCTCTGCAGTCCTGTTTATCTCGATATTAAGCTGCTTAGCTCCTGTGCGACAGGTGTCTCGCCAGCCCTGTCTGCTGGAGGCCAGATCTTCCACGCTTTGTTGTGTGCTGATACATTTCTTCTTTGAACCGCTATGTGAGGGCGGGGCTCCTGTCCTCCGCGTACCATGTGATCTACAGAGGACCTGCTTCATTTTGATGTATGATACGTGATCCTGTGTTTGTAATTTTACCTGTTCTTAACGAAATGTCATTAATTTTTGACTCACCCTCGTATTTTCCTACAAAAAATGATTATTCTATGCCTATTTCTTACATATGAGACTTAGGCACCCCTTTTTCATCTCTATTAAGAAAGGACATGTTTTTCATTTACACAGTCAATATCCGGTTGTTTTAACAGACGAGTTTTAGATTGGTTTAAATCATAAAACTAACCCCTAACCCTAACACTAACCCCTAACCACTAACCGTTACCCTAACCCTAACCCCAAACAAACAACCGGATATTGATGGTGTAAATGAAAAACATGTCCTTTCTTAATCGAGATAAAAAAGGGGTGCCTAAAGGTAATATGGTCCCCACTGTGGGCGGTTGATGTGGCGTAAAACAAAGCAAACCAAATCAGAGGAAATCGACAAAATAATCAAATTGAACAATGTGCACCTACGTCCAGTTCCCACTGCAGATTCAAGTTAATTCTATATAAATATTTAACCGATTTTCCTGATTTGGATGTCTGTAAAAGGAATAAGTCGAACATGTTGACTTAATCTGTTTGTACGTGAATGGTTATCACTGAATCGAATTTATTCGACGTCGACTTAAAGGGAAAAACATCAGAGAGCCCAGGAGAATTTGCTTGTAAAAAGGAAGGGCGAAATTCTAGCATTGTTTATTTGAGATCGATTCGTTGTAATTCATTCTATTGACTTATCTAATAATAATAATAATATAATAACCATATATAATATAATAATATAATAATATAAAAATTGACTTATCTAATAATAATACAATAATACAAGATATATATTATCTAATAATAATACAATAATACAAGATATTTATTTCTTTAATACAAATTTAATACAATACAAATTTATTAACAATAATAATAAAAATTGACTTATCTAATAATAATAATAATATAATAACCATATATAATATAATAATATAATAATATAATATAATAATAACGTTGTAATTCATTCTATTGATTTTATTAAGCCTTTTTCATTGTCACGCGCCGGTGATCGACTTCGAAAAAAAATACATGCTAGTTAATAAACAATGAATTATAGTTTTGTTTACTTAAGGGACCTACCTAATACACATGGTTATTGCAAGATTTATAGGACCATATTACCATTAGGCACCCCTTTTTGATCTCAATTAAGAAAGGACATGTTTTTCATTTACACCGTCAATATCCGGTTGTTTTAATAGACGATGTTTACATTTTCTTTTAATTATAAAACTAACTGGCCAAGGATGGCGGTCAGAAACTTAACAAACTAAACACTCCCTAGAATTGTATCCTCACAATCCGATAGAGTTTAATGTCATGCCCAAGACAATTTTTATGAGATACAGTCATTTATTATAAGCCCCACCGACGGGATGTCTATGGTATGGGATGACCCACGGCTCTTGGTTTTAAATTCAGTATTTCCCATTCTCCTAGATCAGTGGCTTCATCAAGGCGAAATGTTCCAGTACATCCTAGTACTTCATCTATAACTGGTTGGGGGATAACTATTCATTAACGCAAAAGGGAAACATGATTTTAAAGGCGCAACAAGTACGTTTTCTAAGACGATAACCATTACACTACGCACCTCAATAGTTATTTACTAAGCTTTATTTAGGTTTGACACGAAGTCTGGGGTATAGGGCACGCAGTGAGATACATTTTCTAATTTAACTTATGTATATTTACCTAACTTCTCCACAGGATTAGGATCTGGCACAAGGTCAATGTCTTAAGCAGAATTTAACAGGGCTTAATTCAGAATTTTCCTTCTACTTCTTCTTCCTACAGACTAACTAAGGTTAAACAGCCCAATATACCATATTATTTATCCATATCTGGATTTAAAATAGTTGGATTGATACATATCCCAAGGGTAGGGCATTAGGGCTATGTGAAGAATTGAACTCTGATCACCGTTTTTATTTGATAACTAAAATACCCTGCACCTCTAGTTTAATGTGGTCTAAACTAATGAAAGGATTTTTTTTAAATTAGTGAAATAGATCACTAATTAGGACTGAGTATATTCTAATAGTGAGCACCCCAAGTGGAGTTTAACAGGTTTGAATTCAGAATTCTCCTTCTCCTAGCCTCATTGCCTCATTAAAGAGCACAGTCTGCCCTACTATTTACCCATAGCTGGGGGGGAGTAGTTGGATTCATACATTTCTAATTGTTTATTATTATCATCATCATTATTATTATTATTATTATTATTATTATTATTATTATTATTGTTGTTCATTCCTTTTGAGTTTTCACATCAGCGTTAGCTGATGGTCTTTCACAGGAGTCTGAGTGACAACAATCTCCTCAGGTCTCCGGGACTCTTCTGAGTATTCTGGCAGATTGCAGCAGTGCAGTATTCTGGATGGTCTCAATTCTTCCTCTGATTTCCAGATTTTCCAATCTTTTCATTATTATTATTATTATTATTATTATTATTATTATTATTATTATTATTATTATTATTATTATTATTGGGAAGTGGTAATATGTTTATAGTTAAGATCAGAGTGTAGTAGCTATCATTATTATTATTATGAGTTTTTCACACCTGTCGTAGCTGGTGGCTCGCTGGAGGCTGAGTGACAGCAAGTCTCGCCAGGTCTCCAGGATTCTTCTGAGTATTCTAGCCGATCTCAACAGTCCTGTAGTTTGGATGGTCTAGGTTCTTCTGATTTCCAGTTCACCCAAATTCTTTTCCAGAGCTTTGGAGATCGTTCCAAGGGCATCAATTACGACTGGCATTACCTTCATCTTCATCTTCCAAAGTTTCCTCAGTTCTCTGGCAAGGTCTAAGTATTTGTCAATCTTTTCGCTTTCTTTCATTTTCACGCGGTGGTCGGCCGGGACGGCAAAATGCATGAGATGCCAGGTTCTCCTTTTTCTTGTCAACTAGTACTAGGTCCGGTCTCCTGGCCGGGATTAGGTGATCCATCTGTACCTCGAAGTCCCAGAGAATTTTATGCGTCTCGTTTTCTAGGACAGGTTTAGGTTTGTGCATATACCATTTGGTTGTATAGCGAAAATTAAATTTCTTGCACGATTCCCAGTGGATTGGGCTAGTCTTCTGTATTTGTCTATTATATGGTTGACCCTTTTGTCTCTATTTCCACACATTCTGCACTTGCTATTCAGCTGCGTATTATTATTATTATTATTATTATTATTATTATTATTATTATTATTATTATTATTTACTCCTTTTGAGTTTTCACATCAGCATTAGCTGATGGTCTTTCACTGAAGTCTGAGTGACAGCAAGTCTCCTCAGGTCTCCAGGACTCTTCTAAGTATTCTGGCAGATTGCAGCAGTGCAGTGTTCTGAATGGTTTCAATCCTTCCTCTGATATCCATACTTTCCAAGCCCTTTTCTAATCCTTTTGGGACTGTTCCAAGTGCACCAACTACAATTGGTATAACGTTCACTTTCATATTCCATAACTTTTTCAGTTCTCTGGCAAGGTCCAGATATTTCTCTATTTTTTCATTTTCCTTTAACTTCACCCTGTGATCTGCTGGCACTGCAAACTCCAATAGTTGACAAGTTCTTTCTTTTTTGTTTATCAATACTAGGTCTGGTCTTCTTGCTGGGATAAAGTGATCCGTTTTTATTTCAAAGTCCCAGAGAATTTTATGCGTTTCGTTCTCAAGAGCAGATTCTGGTTTATGCATATACCATTTTTTTGCATGGTCAAAATTAAATTTTTTGCATAATTCCCAGTGGATCACCTTCCCAACCCAGTCGTGTCTAGCTTTGTATTCTCGTTGTGCTAGTTTGCTACATTCGCAGAGTATATGGTTAACAGTCTCATCTCTATTACCGCAAAGTCTACACTTACTATTCTGTTGGGTCTTATCAATTTTCGCTTTGATGTAGTTTGTCCTTATGGCATTATTTTGTGCAGCAATTATAAGTGATTCTGTTTCTCTTTTGAGGTTTCCCTTTCTTAACCATGTCCAAGTCTTTTCATGTGCAACCTCTTCTATTTGTCGTTTGAAGCGTCCGTATAATTGTTTTTCTTCCCATTTTTGTTTTCTAGTCTTTGTTGTTTTTCTGTTTGTCCATCTGCCGTTTCTACTATTGTTGGCCGCCATAAGTAGTTTGTCTTTGCTCTTCCTTGTGTAATCTTCAAGTTGTTGGATTGTGGTTTCTACGCATTCCTCTATGTTGGCAAGACCTCTTCCCCTTCCTTTCTTGACACATACAATCTATCTCTATCATCTCTAGGGTGGAGAGCCTTGTGCATGGTCATTAATTTTCTCGTCCTTTGGTCTATCTGTCTGAGTTCTTCTTTTGTCCATTTTAAGAATGGTCCTGAGTATCTTATAATGGGGACAGCCCAGGTATCAATTCCTTTAATCAGATTTCTGCTGTTAAGTTTCGTTTCTAGAAGTTTTCTAGTTCTGCTGAGATATTCTTTTTTAACTTTTCCTTTCATTTCTGCTTGCATGATATTGTCCGCTTCTAAAATTCCTAAGTATTTGTAGCTTTCATTTTCATCAAGAGATTTTATAGTTTCCTGATTTGGTAGTTGTATTCCATTCATTAGTTTTCTTTCACCTCTTTTTATTACAAGCATAGCACATTTTTCGATTCCAAATTCCATCCCTATGTCCTGGCTATATATTCTAATAGTTTGTACTAGGCTTTCCAATTCTTTTTCATTTTTTGCAAAAGTTTTAATGTCATCCATGTACATAAGGTGGTTGATCTTTTCTTGTGAATTACTAAATTTGTATCCCCCGGTACATTTTTTTAAGTATATGGTTTAGCGGCATCATTGCAATAATAAAGAGTAGTGGTGATAATGAGTCTCCTTGGAAGATACCTCTTTGGATTTTTACTTCTGCCAGGGATTGTTTTCCAGCTTTTAATTGAACTCGCCAGTTTTCCATGGCTTTTTTAATGAAGTTTATGATGTTGTTGGAAATTTTATACATTTGTAGGCATTCTAAAATCCAGGTATGTGGGACCATGTCATAGGCTTTTCTGTAATCGATCCAGGCCATTGCAATATTTTTCCGTTTATTTTTGACTTCTTTATTATTATTATTATTATTATTATTATTATTATTATATAAATTCTATTACTATTATGGTACAGTGGTAGTATGTTTATAGTTAAGATCAGAGCGTAGTATCTATCATTATCATAGTCCATTTCGTACGACACTAACCATTACACTACGCACCTCGAAGTCAAGCAATTTCATTTAAGTAATATTCTACAAGAAATGTTAAAGTCTACATTGGGAATATTTAGTATCTTATCCCTCTATATTGATGGAAAATAAATTGTTCCGATTGACAGTTTATTTGTATGATGATATTTTAAATCTATAATATCTATACGGCTTCTTCAGATAATACGAAAGCATTTTTTTTTAAAATTAGGAACGGAACATCTTTAACGTAACAGCCAATGGGAAGAAATATATATTGATAGCTAACTGTGTGCTTTAAACATAAAATAAATAAAAAAATACTTATTTTTATTTCGATTAAAAATCAATCTTAACTCGCGCTGATAGCACGGATTTCCTTTACCCCCCTCTCTCTCTCTCTCTGTCTCTCTCTCTCATCACCCGTTCCTATCATTCATCATTCTCAATAATCCTAGATTGGTTACCTACCCAAGGTTAAATAGCCCAGTCTGCCCTACTATTTTATTCAAGACTGGAGGAATAATATATGGGTTCATACCTTTCCCAAATATATTAGCTCTATGTGAAATGCAAACAGGCTTGTCTAGGATTTGAACTTGGGTCGACAAGTCCATTCTCTACGACTCTAACCGTTATGCCACGCGCCTCCATATTATATTATCTAATAACAATATTTTCAGAAATTATAATTTCTAGTATCTTACTAGCAGGACCTGTGAATATACCCAAAAAAATAGCAAAAATGAGTGAAAAACAAACATCTTTGGCGCGCTTCTTTGGAAAGTGGAAAAGGCCCAATGAGGAGAGAGAAGAAGAGCCTACGACTTCCAAGAAAACGAAATCTGCATTTAAAAGACAATATCAGGATTCCTACTTAAAATACGGGTTTTATCCCTACGGATGATTATCGAGCAAATGTAATCGAGCCGGAGCATATGAAGGCCGGTCCGTGAAAATATTGTCTTAGATGAAATCGGTCCGTGGCACAAAAAGAGTTGGGGACCGCTGCTCTAAACCAGACTTTCTCATAGCCGGTCCGCCATCCTTGAGTCATAATCAATTGTGGTTCTGAAATATAACTCTTCAATATTTGTTTCTGTTTGTCTTTATAACAATAAATGGTTAAAATTTAGAGTAGGGACCAAAACGGGCCGATTTTGCCGGGTTTTCATTATCTTTTGATGTATACGCCGGGTTAGCTCAGTCGGTAGAGCGTTCGGCTAGAAACCACATGGTTCCTAGTTCGATTCCGGTTCTCGCCAACTCAGCGTATGAGTAGATCAGGAATCTGTAAGGTAAGTAGTTGTTTTATATTTTTCTTTATCCTTCTCTTCACCGGAAGACTCTGCTTCCGTTTTCCTTTTTTTCTTTTATCTATTTCTTGACCGGAAGAAAAGTGTTCCATTTTCCTTTTTTTTATATATTTCTTCATCTTTCTATTTTGTCTTTTGATCGGGAAGTTCATCTTCCGTTGCATGAATATGCAGTAATCGCTAATACCATTGTGAAAGGTAGGATATCAAATAATCTCCCTCAATATTTGAGTAAAAAGGAGGAAAGTCTAGTCTATTTTACCTTTGGTATGACAACTAGTGGAGGAGATGGAAAACTCTGAATCAAACATGTTAAACTCCACTTAAAAAATGACCTTGCGTCACATCCTACTCGTACGGAGGGATGGTAAATACATACACTAGTGTGTATGGGTCACCACAAGAGAAACTCACTTATGAGCTAGGCCTTGTTTCTCCAGCAGTGTCCAGCATGTGTTGTTTGTCTTGTCCGGATTCCTTGAGTGATGGGAGTCGGAAGACTCTTAATTCAAACCTTTTAAATCACGCTTCAGAAATTGATCTTTACACCCTACTCGTGCAGAGAGGTTTTGTAAACACCTACAAGGATGGCTTTGACAGTAAATGTTGGAATGTTTGATGATATAGTTATTTACTAAGCTTACACAAGGCCAGAAGTATGGGGCTCCCAATGAGAATCGAACTCACTAACAATGGTTTGCGAAGCGAGCTTGCTAACCATTACACCACGTGAGGTGCCCGAATGTTTGATGATATAGTTATTTACTAAGCTTTGCTTAAATATGGCACAAGGCCAGAAGTATGGGGCTCTCAATGAGAAACGAACTCACTAACAACGGTCCGCGAATCTAGCTTGCTAACCATTACATCACACGAGGTGCCCAATGTTTGATGATATAGTTATTTACTAAGCTTTGCTTAGATATGGCACAAGGCCAGAAGTATGGGGCTCCCAATGAGAAACGAACTCACTAACAACGGTCTGCGAATCTAGCTTGCTAACCATTACATCACACGAGGTGCCCAATGTTTGATGATATAGTTATTTACTAAGCTTTGCTTAGATATGGCACAAGGCCAGAAGTATGGGGCTCCCAATGAGAAACGAACTCACTAACAACGGTCTGCGAATCTAGCTTGCTAACCATTACATCACACGAGGTGCCCAATGTTTGATGATATAGTTATTTACTAAGCTTTGCTTAGATATGGCACAAGGCCAGAAGTATGGGGCTCCCAATGAAAACGAACTCACTAACAACGGTCTGCGAATCTAGCTTGCTAACCATTACATCACACGAGGTGCCCAATGTTTGATGATATAGTTATTTACTAAGCTTTGCTTAGATATAGCACAAGGCCAGAAGTGTGGGGCACCCAGTGAGAATCGAACTCACTAACAATGGTCTGCTAATCTAGCTTGCTAACCATTACACCACATAAGGTGCCTTAAAAAAAACTAAGCTTTGCTTAGATATAGCACAAGGCCAGAAGTATGGGGCACCCAATGAGAATCGAACTCACTAACAATGGTCTGCAAATCTAGCTTGCTAACCATTACACCACGTGAGGCGCCCTTAAAAACTAAGCTTTGCTTAGATATAGCACAAGGCCAGAAGTATGGGGCTCCCAATGAGAAAGGAACTCACTAACAACGGTCTGCGAATCTAGCTTGCTAACCATTACATCACACGAGGTGCCCAATGTTTGATGATATAGTTATTTACTAAGCTTTGCTTAGATATGGCACAAGGCCAGAAGTGTGGGGCTCCCAATGAGAAACGAACTCACTAACAACGGTCTGCGAATCTAGCTTGCTAACCATTACATCACACGAGTTGCCCAATGTTTGATGATATAGTTATTTACTAAGCTTAGCTTAGATGGGGCACAAGGCCAGATTATGGAGCGCCCAGTGAGAATCGAACTCACTAACAATGGTCTGCGAATCTAGCTTGCTAACCATTACACCGTGTGAGGTGCCCTTTCTTTTTACTAAGCTTAGCTTAGATGCGGCACAAGGCCAGAAGTATGGGGCGCCCAGTGAGAATCGAACTCACTGACAATGGTCTGCGAATCTAGCTTGCTAACCATTACATCACACGAGTTGCCCAATGTTTGATGATATAGTTATTTACTAAGCTTCGCTTAGATATGGCACAAGGCCGAATGTAAGGAGCACCCAGTGAGAATCGAACTCACTAACAATGGTCTGATAATCTAGCTTGCTAACCATTACACCATGTGAGGTGCCCCTTAAAAAACTAAGCTTTGCTTAGATATAGCACAAGGCCAGAAGTATGGGACACCCAGTGAGAATCGAACTCACTATCAATGGTCTGCGAATCTAGCTTGCTAACCATTACATCACACGAGTTGCCCAATGTTTGATGATATAGTTATTTACTAAGCGTGGCTTAGATACGGCACAAGGCCAGAATTATGGGGCGCCCAGTGAGAATCGAACTCACTACAATGGTCTGCGAATCTAGCTTGCTAACCATTACATCACACGAGTTGCCCAATGTTTGATGATATAGTTATTTACTAAGCGTGGCTTAGATACGGCACAAGGCCAGAATTATGGGGCGCCCAATGAGAATCGAACTCACTACAATGGTCTGCGAATCTAGCTTGCTAACCATTACATCACACGAGTTGCCCAATGTTTGATGATATAGTTATTTACTAAGCTTGCTTAGATACGGCACAAGGCCAGAATTATGGGGCGCCCAGTGAGAATCGAACTCACTACAATGGTCTGCGAATCTAGCTTGCTAACCATTACATCACACGAGTGCCCAATGTTTGATGATATAGTTATTTACTAAGCTTAGCTTAGATATGGCACAAGGCCAGAAGTATGGGGCCCAGTGAGAATCGAACTCACTAACAATGGTCTGCGAATCTAGCTTGCTAACCATTACATCACACGAGGTTGCCCAATGTTTGATGATATAGTTATTTACTAAGCTGGCTTAGATACGGCACAAGGCCAGAATTATGGGGCGCCCAGTGAGAATCGAACTCACTATCAATGGTCGCGAATCTAGCTTGCTAACCATTACATCACACGAGTGCCCAATGTTTTGATATAGTTATTTACTAAGCGTGGCTTAGATACGGCACAAGGCCAGAATTATGGGCGCCCAGTGAGAATCGAACTCACTATCAATGGTCTGCGAATCTAGCTTGCTAACCATTACATCACACGAGTTGCCCAATGTTTGATGATATAGTTATTTACTAAGCGTGGCTTAGATACGGCACAAGGCCAGAATTATGGGGCGCCCAGTGAGAATCGAACTCACTATCAATGGTCTGCGAATCTAGCTTGCTAACCATTACATCACACGAGTGCCCAATGTTTGATGATATAGTTATTTACTAGCTTAGCTTAGATATGGCACAAGGCCAGAAGTGGGGCCCAGTGAGAATCGAACTCACTAACAACGGTCTGCGAATCTAGCTTGCTAACCATTACATCACACGAGTTGCCCAATGTTTGATGATATAAGGTGTGCTGAAGTCCACCACTTAAACTTATAGACTCTGCGTAGGCGCGTGGATTAAAGCCAGCCAATCAACACGCTCGAATACGTGGTTAGTTAACTATTTTATCGTCGATCTTGAAAGCCGTTCATTTGCACGTATTCGACACGGAGGAACCGATCAGCAACCCGTGCTCTGCCTAACAGCGAGGAACAACCAAGGATTCTTTACTGAGGAACAACCAAACGATTCTACCTAACACTAAGGAACACAACTGTAAAGTGTTCTCACTTGCAGTTTAAAAATGGCCACAAAAATCATAACATTAAATAACCCACAAATGTTGATGTGTTATTAAACGAATAAATCTAATCTAAACAAACCCGTAGTGCTCCATTCCAAGTTTTTTTAAATTCTTTTCTTTTTAATTCGTACACCGAAAAAAACACTATACTCTAATTTTTAAATTGTTGAATAACATTACATTCAACATTTTTTGTTAATTATTCTAATTTTTTTTATTTGATTATTTATTTCTTGAATCTACTTGAGAATTTCTTTACTCTATTTTTATCTGATTGAGACAACACTTTCTTTTTTTCTCTACCTGTTCTGCTTTCTTTTCTATAGTATTTTCTTTTCTATAGAGTATGTTTTCCCAACATGATATATTTTCTTTTATCAACACTTCACATTTTTCTAAAACGGCCATCAGCACTTGTATCAATTTCACCTTTTTGTTACGAATACGATCTTAGTTTTCTTAGATATTTTACCAATTTGTATTCCTTGCTTCTCTCTAATTATAGGAGAAATTTCTCATTAGAGATTAAAAGTTGTAATCTTTGGTTTGCATCTATAAATATTTTATTTTGTCTGATCTTTTCTTTGGATAAAAATTGAGATACATAAAAGTTCATAGGTTGTTGTTTTATTGTTTGGCACAATCAGATGAGATCAAATTCTAAACATTCTTAAAAAAATTTATTTCATGTTTTTTTTTGGTTTTGTTTTCTTTATCTAGATTAAAGTTATGATTAAGCATACTTTTATGTTATTCTTTTATTCATCTACAACAATGGCCAACAGAAGGGACGGATGGTGAAAAAGTGTCAAAGGAACCCATGCATTCGACACACTTTGATACAGCTGTTAGGTCCCGGGCTCAGAACAAAGTGTAGTATATCTTTTTTGGACTGGGAAGCCGCAAAAACTTCTTGCTTCATTATAGGATTTAACCAGAAGCACCTGAAAGCAGCAAGTACTTGAGTATTTGCTGGTACCTAATGCTCCTAACATTGTGAATGCTGGCGGAACTTTACCCACCCGCCGGGACCCACGTTTTGTTTTTAAAAAAAAGATCGAAATAATTATGTGTTTAAAAACTCTGTTGTTTGCTTCATGGCAACATTTATTCTAATCTGGCAAAATATTTGTTTAGAGGCTATTTAAAATGGCTGAAAATTAAACATATACATGAACATATACAAGTAATATTCACAAAAATAAAAGCTGTTTCTCATAATTCAGCATTTTTATCCTTTTCATTGTAATTAATAAACCATGGAATTAATTTTAAAAATTGTATTACTTTAAAAAATTATTTGCAAAATGTTCAAATTTTAAAATTAATTTACTCTCAAGCTTTTTTCTGTAAAAAAGTATAATATAAAACAAAAATTCCAGATGAATAAATGTTGGGATCATTTTGTGATATAGTTATTTACTAAGCTTGGTTTAGATGCGGCACGGCCAGAATTATGGGGCACCCAGTGAGAATCGAACTCACTAACAATGGTCTGCTAATCTAGCTTGCTAACCATTACACCACGTGAGGTGCCCTATCATTTTGTTATAAAACATATGCTCTAAATACCCACCTCTACTTATAGACTGACCAAGGTCACGTGATTGACTCTTTTAACCAATCACTGGCAGTACTAGTGGCCTGATAAGATACTTAAACCCCCCATATTGGTTATAATTCAAATTGCATTATTGGAGGACGCACATTGGATTGCTGGGATCTTTACCAATACTCACGAAGGACTTATACGATTACCAGTAACTGGGGACACTTTAGTAACCAAAGGATTCACATTGTCGATCGACTCTTTATCAAGGATTCCACCAGATAAGCGCTTATACAATAAGGCCAAGGAATGGCCCTTAAAAACTTAATAATAAATGCCCCCGATTTTGTGTAAAATATATAGAATAAAAATTAATAGATGTATGCAACCTTTTATTTGAGGGAAACACAACTAAGTTTCCATTTCAAATATTTTTATCTCTTTACTCTTTCAATAAATTTGATGATTTTACTCATGATACAAACCCTGACATTGAATTTTTAATTCCCAACCCCAATCAAGCAATATCATTTAAAAATTAATTTTTACACCGCCCGGAGGTTCTTGTTTTTTTGTTGCTAGTATTAATAATATAGTTTGCTATAGTTATAAGTAAACAGTGCCCAATACCATTGTGAATAAATAAATAAATATGATATGGTGACTAGGCTTTCAGCGTCTGCATTGGAACACTTATATGAGTGAGAGAAAATCCTTTCTGCTCGTAAAGTTTAATCAATTCCGACCGCTTTTATATTCCACGTACAGCACAATGACAATAATCCTCTTTGTGCTGGAGATTTTCAGGAACGAACAAGCCGCGCTAATCCCGCAATCTCCTTCAACAAACACATATATTATATTAAGGGAAATACTTATAGAAATACGGACTATATCTCTGCACGATCCACGCCTGGATCCATGAATGTGGATTTGTGCTGGGGTTAACAGAGTCCAATAAAGATTTATTAGATTTCAAGTACTGCCCACGTTCGGGCCAAACAATTTTCTCTTGAAAAAGTTTCGAAATATATAATGTTCGCCTCTTCTCTACCCTCGTCGAAATTATTTTAATAATACATACATTTACAAACCCCGTTTGCTAGGGCTGGAGATTACGCCGACTGCACCACCGCAAAGAGTAATAACCCCCTACAATTGGGCCACTCTGCAGTCGGGGTGACTCATGATGCTTAAGGATGGAATCGTGGCGCATGATCAGTCCAGGACATGTAACATTAACATTTGTCCCTTTCTTGGGATAGAAGGGTTTCTTTCGATCAATCTGCTGGTTACGTCGAGCATAAGCAACTTTTAAATTCTCAACCCTATTGCTCTTATTCAAAACTCCCACCATTTTAAATCATATATCTATTAGAATGCAGTAAATGAACGTCTTCTTTTACTTGGTATAACGTTGAATTCAATCGAGTAGTGAGGATCCAATTCTGGAGCTCTGAGGAGTGTAGTGTTCCCCTTCATTTCCATTTCTGCCGGATACACTCTGACCCCGATTGGTGATACCTGTTAGGGTACCGTAGGGGTTAATAGTGTAAAAATTGAATAAAAAAGACAAACACCTTTTCGATATAACAGCAAAAGGCAAGATGATTAGAATTCCGGATTTTTTTTCTTCAGCATTTATTCATAATTAATCAGCATCTGAAATTTAAAATATTTCCCCCATTTCTAACTATGTTTCTAACTTATACTCTCACACAAAACCATGGGAAACATCCCCAACTAAAAATTTGCAAATATAAATAAATCTTCTTTCTTCTTACAAGAGAAGTGAAATTTGAGTGTCACATTCCTTGATTTGTAATAAATTAACTCTAAATCATTTATTTGAAGAAACAAAGATTCATTCTTTGGTTGTTTTTAAGATATGAGTTTGCCTTTCATCCAGTTCAAAAATATTAAAACTGTTCATGCCCAGGGGTTAATTCTGATTTGTTAATATTGAAGAAACAAAGAAAAAAATTATTGACTCAATTCTTAAATTTTATGTTATTCAATTGAATCTGGCCACAAAAATGGTCTAATAAACCGAAACGTTGCATCGTCGACAATAAACATCCAGTTTCCATAACATCCCGTGTTTTTCTACCTTTCTCCACACACACACACACACACACACACACACACATATATATATATATATATATATATATATATATATATTGAATACAACAGATGATGAATACTTACAAAAATATGATATATGAAAAAAAAGTTTTTTTGATAATTTGTATTTTTTTATTATTGGGATTTTTATCCCCATCATTATTGTTATCTGTACAACATTTCCAATTGAACACATAGTGTGGTCGATAAAGGCATAAGGTTAGGACTGTTCTAAGTGACAATTATCACTAGGCGCTGGGTTCAATCCTGGTCAAGGGTAACATAGAATAATAATTAACACAGCTTAACGCCTCTACCCCAGCTATGGTTATCGGAATGAAAACAACATAGTGGCGTGGATTGAATAAAGGTTTAGGTTCAAAGTTCCGTGATGGCTCCCGATTACGACAAAAGATTCCCGAGTTCGAAAAGAAGATTCCCGAGTTTGAGAAGGCCCCGAGTCCGACAAAAATACCTGAAGAAGGCCGGAGGGCACATCGGCCGAAACGTTGTCAGATAACAATAAAGATGAAGACAATAGTCCGAATAATCCAAATAATAGGATTTTAACGGCGCAAAAAGTACGTTTTCTAAGACGATAACCATTACACTGCACATCTCAATAGTTATTAATTTAGATTTACTTAATTTGACATGAAGTTGGGTTTCTAGGGAACGCAGTGAGATAAACTATCTATTATAACTTATTTATATTTATCTAACTCCTTCACGGGAGTAGGGTTTGGCACAAGGCCAGTTTCTTAAGCGGAGTTTAACTTGTTTGAATTTAGAGTTTTTCATCTCCCAGACTGCTTGCCTAACCAAGGTTTAAGAGCCCAGTCTACTCAAGTAGTTACCCATAGCTGAGGGGAGAATAGTATGATACATGTCTTCCGAAGGGTATAAGCGTTATGTGAAATGCAAACAGATTCATCCAGGAATTTAACTTATGTCATCGAGTCCATTTCCTAGGACGATGGGCGTTGGTTATTGCCAGTTAAACTTCCATATACAAAATAATATATATATATATATATATATATATATATATATATATATATATATAATAATAATAATAATGGTACACAGTAATAACCTACACGAGTTTCACCATAAGGATCTTCAGGATTTTTATTGATTAATTGCAGTCGAAGCCTAATTGATTAATTGCGTAAGATCGCGAAAAAATACACACGTGCAATCGACTGCATGCAATAAATCAATATCTTGATTAATCCAGTAGTAATCCTGAAGATCCTTATGGTGAAACTCGAGTAGGTTATTACTGTTTACCATTATTATAATAAATTTTCTCTACTAACGTATTGAACACTTTATATTTGTTATATCGCTGTCTTATCATTGTGAAACTTGCATCAACTAACCACTGTGAACATTTTACCTGTAAATCACCTTTTCCACAAATACCAACACACACACACACACACACATATATATATATATATATATATATATATATATTGACAGGTATTCGATTGTATATTTTTTCCTTAAATAATTATTTTTGATTGAGTTAAGATAAGTTAGGACAATTTATTAAAAGTTTGGCGCAAATTGTAATAGCCTTGTGCCAGACTTCAATAGAATAAAATCTGTCAGATGATCTGTATTATTTGATCATTTTATTTCATGTTTTTTTTATCTGTTGTTTCGGAAACGGAATCTGTTAAAGCGGGAGTAAAGGGCAAATAGTATGTGAGCAGTCAATCTGTGGCATAATACCTTGATTCAGGCCAGGTAAATAGACGAAGCCGTAAGGTAAACTGATGAAACATGAAGAGATGCTGAAGGGAATAAAATCACATTGATTCGGGGTCTGCTCGCAATTTCCGGTAATCGTACACTAAATGAGCAAATCGATAGTTGATCAATATTTATTTATCGATTCTATTCTCCAGCATGCTTTAAACAAATTAACAGTTTCGTGAAGTAAAAGTCGTTTACTGTACTTTCTGTGAGGTGGAATTATGTGTGGTTGGTTGGTTGGTTGGTTGTTTAGTTTTACGACATATCAACAGAACTTTTCGGTTTTAAGGCAAACCGAATTAAAGTCATTTATTTCTCGGATTTTCTTTTTTTAGATAAGGCTTGATAATTAGTATACTTGTATTATTCAGACTATTGTCCTCATCTTCATTGTTATCTGTACAACGTTACGGCCGATGCGCCTTCCGTCCTTCTTCAGTATTTTTGTCGGACTCGAGAACTTTCTAGGACTCGGGAACCTTCTTTGGAACTAGGGAATCTTCTTCCCGTGGTTGGGAAACATCTTCTCGTAATCAGGAGTCATCAGGAACTCTGAAGAAGGCCGTGGGCACATCGACCGAAACAGATAACAATGAAGATGAGGACAATAGTCCGAATAATATAAATAATGCTAAAAGACATTTGCTGTACTTTCTGAGGTTGAATTTTGTGTGGTTGGTTGGAGTTTTGGATATATCAACACAACTTTCGATTTTAAGGCAAGCTGTCCCCCAGGCAACACATGTACCCTCGATTTAAAGAGGTAGGGCTGGGTTTATTGCCCGGTGCCAGATGCGCCGAAAAAGAACTCAAAGTAATTTGCTGTACTTTCTGCGTGGTTGAATTCTGTGTCGGTGGTTGGTTGGTAAGTTGTATTGTACTGCAGGTCAAAACTTGCTGGGTTATTTTATGCCAATGAGATTTTTAGTTTTCTTATATCATGTTTTTTGTATTAATTTTTTAAACATTTTTAAACACATCTTAAAATCATGCATGCATCTCAAATTAAGAAGAAAACCCTGTATGATATGTATGTATGTGCATGTGAAAATAGTTAGAATATATTCGTATATACAAGGGGTATCAAAAAAGTATCTAGGTTTTTTAAAACTTTTTGGCACACCTTGTATTCTGAAAAAATAACGTTCCATTCATTGTTCATTTCTATCTTGGTAAATAGAGCTTCAATTGTTGTATACTCTTCTTTACTTTCTTACTTCTATTATTCTTCTGCTCATCTTTAGTATCTTAAGTATTCTTGCGTCTCTTCTAACGTCTCTTCTAGTTGGTCGTCCTTAATTCGTTTCTTCTTCTAGATCAGTCTTGTTGTCAAGACATTCATCAACCACAAAACCATATTATTCATGTAAGCTTTTATTTACTTAACTAACATCTTCATCTGACTAACATAGCGCGCGTATGCAGTGAGCTTCAGCTAAGGTAGAAACATCTTATCTGCCTGACGTCCAAGCTGAAACTGAGAACCCAACCAGGTCCCACGTGACTTCACGCATTTCGCGGGCTTTCTGTAATATTCCATGGAGAGTCCCGCCCGTGATATGAAAAGGGCCATTCCTTCAGAAATACAGGGGATTGACAGTAATCTTATGCTACTGCATAGATTATGTAACACAATCTCGATACTTTTATGATACACCTTATATGAGGATAAGTGTGAGGAGGACTTTGAAAGTTCACAAGAACCATTAAATGTAAAATCACGTAGACCCGGTTTGAAGAAGGAATATCAGAAGAGAAACATGACGTTTTGGGGAAAACGTATCTCTTTCGTTTCTTTTTATCATTACCTACATTTCAAGATTTTCTCGGCAGCTGTTTTAAAATGAAATAAGAACATTCGACACAGAGATGAATGGGTTTTCTCAGATCGCTAGCAACCCTAGGCTTTGCATAAGATGACGTTAAAGGACGCCTACGATACCAGAATAAGAAATAGAAGGAGATGGAGGGAAAAAAAGAAAAAAAGTTTCAGGTAGGAAATTCAACAATTTAACAGCGAAAATATAGGCATTCGTCACCATAGTTTAATAAAACAAATCAAAATCATATTACTATTTTGGACAAATCACTGAAACCATACCCAGCCAAGGTATCAAAACTGATCTCAGGGCTTTTGCCTGTCAGTCAAACCCTTTTTCTCCGACTACAATTTTTATTTTCCTTGAGAATTCTACACCATTCTTAAACCGGCCAGTCGGCTTGGGCTGTTGAATACACTGACTGCATTTCTGTAGTGAGCAATGATCTACCCCCAATAGGGCCACATGTTAGTAATTTGTACCGACTCGTTATGCTTAAGGACGGAATCCTGGTAGCTCAGCACTCCATAATATGCAGCCCCCTTGGCACTTATTTGGGCTACACTTCTCGCTTTATCTTCTCAGTGAAATTTGATTTCCTCAGATCGATAATCTCCCTATAGCGGTCCATACCTTTTCTATAGTACTAGGGTTAGTCAAAAAAATGTAATGTCATTTTGTTTAGGACAGGTATAATTACCAATACAGGAACAAGTCTCATTCATCAAAATGAAGCTGGTCCTCTGATTATCAATTCCTACTTCTCCACATAGTCCCGTTCTCTCAGTAGCAATGTTCCAACTTCGAATGAGATCATGTATCCCTGTCCTGTAAAATTCAGCTGACTGATCTTTCAGCCACTTCTCTACAGATTTCACTTACTCTTCACTGGAATAATGGTTTCCTCTCAAACCCTCTTTCATGTGGCCGAAGAGATGATAGTCTGAAATCGCTAAATCTGGAGAATATAAAGGGAGCGGTAAAGTTGTTCACCAGAATGAGGTGATATTTCCCCTTCTCCTTGTGTGTGGTCGAGTATTGTCATGCAGAAGGAGGACATTGCCGATGGGCAAGTTGGGTCTTACTCGTCGGATTCCTTCTCTTAGCCTCGTTAGGGTCTCAATGTAGGCTTTGATCTTATAAAAAACTTCACATGAATAAAAGAAATGTCATTACTTTTTTAGTCATGCTCGTAATTTGTTTGGTATACAATGTAAACGTTTAATATACACTAGTAACTTGACTTACGAGTATAATCTGTTCCGCTCGAAATTCAATAACCTCGTATGTAAATTAAATTTTCCCCATCAAAATATACTGAAATAATATTACTATGTTCCTTTCCCTAGCCTCCCCACTCGTAGAACACCATACTTTTTTGTTACATTTTTTGCACTTTATTGTATAAACGCATAATGAAATAAAAATGTAATGAATTATATGCTGTCATATGTTTTAATGTTGTTTTGTCTTTGGCGTAATAAATTTGAAAACTTACGTGTTTTTAGTGAACTTATTAACATAAGCGTATCTTAAGCTCGCTCAAGCCTCAAATTTTAGCCCTCAATACGGAGCTAAACGTCGACAGAGTGATAGCTCGTAACTCGGAAGGATCGTATAGCGAAAACTCGTAAGTCAAGTTACCACTGTATGTCAATTATTGATTATATACTGCCTAAATGGACTCCGTGTTTTGTTTATAGTGGTGAAGGCTTGTGTTGGACCATCCGCACTTTTTGGCACAGTCGATAGGAAAGAATTGGTGCACAAGGAATGCCACAAACCCAATCAACGTCTGACCTCAGGCTCGTCAAATTCAGGGTTTTCCTTCTCTTAGACTAGTTACCTATCCTAAGTTACGGAGCCCAGTCTGCCCTACTATTTTATTCATGGGTGGAGCGAGAATATATGGGTTCATACCTTTCCCAAGTGTATTACCGTTATGTAAAATGCAAACAGGCTTGTCTAGGATTTGAACTCGGGTCGACCAGTTCATTTCGTACGACTCTAACTGTTATGCAACGCGCTTCCATATCATATTATCTAATAACAATATTATCAGAGATTATAATTAGTATTAGTAATAATATTATCTAACTAGCAGGACCTGTGGATATACCACAATAAGATAATTTGATCATT
>CM042158.1:28402096-28407096 GCA_023376005.1 Doryteuthis pealeii | reverse complement strand
TATATATAAACCCACATCTATATACACGCACAAAGACACATCTATATATATACACACGTATATATACACATATACAGGACACACACACACAAACACACACATATATATACACATATATACACTTATATATATACACACAGATATATATACACATATATATACACTTATACATACACACATACACACAGACAAACAGACACACATATACACACACAAAGACATACACTCATATATATAAACTGACATGTATATACACTCACAAACACACATCTATATATACACACATATATATACACATATACAGGAACACACACATATACACATATACACTCATATATATACACCATATATATATATACATACATGTACACACACACACAAAGACACACACATATGTTGAACTTATTGATGAATGTGTATTGTTTATTTTTTATACATACATACACCCACAAACAGACAAATATATACACACACAAATACATACACTCATATGAACCGACATGTATACACTCGCAGAAACACACATCTATATATATACACACACGCACACACACACACACACATATATATATATATATATATATATATAAGTAAGTAAAGTCGACGAGGCGGCCTAAAGTCGGTATCAGCACATCAGCGAGGGAGTCTATCCCCGTTTCAATAGCGCTAGGCCAAGGAGAATATTTTTAGCATCTGAGGTGGAGCGCCACACCTACCATCAGCTTCTTACTTTACCGCACAGATCCCTGTGCTACTCATACCCTGAGTTGGCGAGGACCGGTATCGAAACTAGGAACCTTGTGCTTTCTAGCCGAACGCTCTACCGAATGAGTTAACCCGGCCCCTTACACCCCCCACACACACATATATATATATATATATATATATATATATAATATATATATATATATATATATATATATATATATATATATATATATATATATAATATATATATTAAACTTATTGATGAGTGTGTATTATTTTTTTAAATCACTATACATTAAAACATAATCCACTGAAACTTCCTTAATTGGAATCATAATAATTAACATTAATAATACTCGTTTTAAATTTTTTCTGAATTGTTTTATTGCTAAAAGCTCATATAATAATCTCTTGTGTGAAACACTCTGAATAGAAACCAGCTCGTCTGCACTTAGAAATTAGATGTTTCGCGTCATGCTCGTGGCGAAGGGATTTGCAAAATACGAGGAAGAATACAAAAAAAAACAACATCCACACTCATGTTCTACGTATTTACACAAACGCAGGCGATAAAAATAATTTCTATATTGTCTTCTTTTTCGATGCACTTAATTCAGCGGTTAGTCGTGCAAGCACACGTGCTGCCTCTCTCACATAATCATCAGTAGGTAATCAACAATCCTGCAAAATATCTTTATGCGATCCAAAGATAGTCGGAAGAGGCTAGATCTGGTCTGTAAGCTGGGGGTTCCAGCACCTCAAAACCAAAACCTAATTGGAAAATGGTTTCAAGGGTCTGACCACTTTGTAATTAAATTCATATCATATTGTTAATTTGTTCTATTATTTTTATTATCTATATTTGATGTTTACAAGAGGTTGATAAATACATAACAACGATGTATTTAGCATTAGATAACCCAAGGCGGTTCATATGCCATTAAACAAAGATAACAAACCGAACCATAATTTCTTCTTAAAATAACTTTTCTTGGAGACTCTTTCATAGATGGATATTTAAAAGCTTTTTCAAATGAAAGCATCCGCCATGAAAATTACAAACGCAAAAGGGGAGAGAGGGGAAGGGAGTGGTAGTGAAAGAGAGAAAGAGAGAGAGAAAGAGAGAGAGAGAGAAAGAAGGGCAAAGGGGGAGAGAGGGGGGAGAGTGAGAGAAAGGGAGAAAGAGAGAGAAAGAAAAAAGAGAAAGAAAAAGAGAGAAAGATGGAGAGAAGAAAGAGGAGAGGAAGAAAAGAAAGAGAGAAAGAGAAAGAAAGAGAAAGAAAGAGAGAGAGAGAGAGAGAGAGAGAGAGAGAGAGAGAGAGAGAGAGAGAGGGAAGAGATAAAGAGGGCAAATCGATTTCTCTAATTAAGAGATCGATAAGTATTTTGATGTTAACTATTTGGGTGGATTCACTCTTGATTGATGGAGTTTTTTTTTTTTTAATGCTTTCATGTAATATTAGTGCGTAAATTCTTTTTGCTTTAGTCGTTTTCTTGTTTTCTTTTAACGTTCTAGACTTTTGCTTGTAGGGCAATATTTACATTAATTTATATCGAACGAACAAAAAACCAATGTTCTTCGTGTGAACTTTCGTTTAGCATTTCACTTTGGTTCTCTCATGATAAAACATAACATTCTGTAGAGTTTACCTACATATTAAAGAAAGAACATCATTATACATATATATTAATATCTTATTATAATGGAGATTTTCTAACTGTTTGTCTGTAACCGAAACTACGTCAACACTGACTTCACGATTTCCTTAGTTATTTAAGTCATTATTCAATTCTAATCAGCATTATCATCTTATTTATTAACGGTGACTCCATTAAGGTCTGAGTTATATTTGCTGCAAAACTGCTCATATTCTTAAAGCATTTCAAATCCTGAAATATGTGTTATATATCTCTAAGAAATAAACATACACATAGTATATATTGGGTATAATTTGCATAATGATTTTAACAAAATTGGGTTTAATAAATAATTATTTACTGTTACTGATTTCTAATACTATCACATTAAAAGCAATCCTTTATATAAGTTTATATAAAATCTATTAAAATAAGTGGAATATTTTTATATTCCTTCTTATTTGATTTTGCTAGTCTTCCTAACTTAATATGATATTTAATTACATTAAAACTTAAATACTTGCTCACCGATGTGGCATACTTTTACTAGTATTATTAAAAAATAAACAAGACCAAGCATTTAAAAAGGATTCAACCTTCGGCAGTAAATAACCCATAAGGAGTGTGTATGCCGTTAAACAAATAAACCAAAATCAACCTTTCCAAAGGGAGTATAATCCCTTGCACTCCGGTGTCACAGACTTTTGTCTAGTATTATTAAAAATAAACAAGACCAAGCATTTAAAAAGGATTCAACCTTCGACAGTAAATAACCCATAAGGAGTTTGTAATGCCGTTAAACAATAAACCAAAATCAACCTTTCCAAAGGAGTATAATCCCTTGCACTCCGGTGTCACAGACTTTTGTCTAGTATTATTAAAATAAACAAGACCAAGCATTTAAAAAGGATTCAACCTTCGACAGTAAATAACCCATAAGGAGTTTGTATGCCGTTAAACAAATAAACCAAAATCAACCTTTCAAAGGGAGTATAATCCCTTGCACTCCGGTGTCACAGACTTTGTCTAGTATTATTAAAAATAAACAAGACCAGCATTTAAAAAGGATTCAACCTTCGACAGTAAATAACCCATAAGGAGTTTGTATGCCGTTAAACAAATAAACCAAAATCAATCTTCCAAAGGGAGTATAATCACTGTGGTGTAATGGCTAAAGTGCTGGATTGACATATCGTATTAAACGAGTTCGAACTCCACTCGCGCTATTAGGTTCATATTTGGACTAATACTTGAAAGTTATAAAGCCTTTCATTTCCCAGCTACGAGTTAAATAATAACACTAATGTTCTTCTACTACAAGGTTGGTTTTGGCATTGAATAACACACCAAGTTTGATCTGCAATTAAAGTAAGAAACATAATAAAACCAACTTTTACAAATGAATCAAATTCTGGCATTAAGTAACATATGATAAGCATTGTAGGAAGCGCGTGGTGTAATGGTTAAAGTAATGGGAAATGGACTCGTCGCCCTGAGTTAAAATCCTGGACATGGTAATTGCATTTCACTTATCGCTAATACCCTTGGGAATGGTATGAATCCTACTCTCCCTCCAGCTATGAGTAAATAGCAGGTCAGACTGGTTATTTAACTATGGCTAGGTAACCAGTCTAGGAGAAGGAAAACTCTGAATTCAAACCTGTTGAACTCCGCTTAAGAAATTGACCTTGTGTCGTATCCTGCTCGTGCGGGGGAGTTGGTAAAAATATATAATAAGCATCACCATCATCATCATCATCATCATCATTTCACGCTGACAGCAGGGATTCTCATTATTTTTCCCACACACACCTTGTCCCATTGGTCATAGCTCCAGATAGGTCCTCTTACGGCCATCCAGTATCCGCACAGAGTTGATCAATATAAGTCTTTGCTGGTTTACCAGCACTGGTGCGTCCATGTTTAGGCGTAACATGAGTTCGTACTCACTTCGCCTGCATTGTGCAATGTGTTTTGTTCGTCTTATTTGGGTGGTTTGTGTGATTGGAGGTAAGTAGCCGCTTAGCTTTTTTTGTGCTGTACTGATTCCAGCAGGCAAATATATTTAACATCTAGCTTTTTTCAATATAATTTTGTTTTTATCCCTAACACCAGCTATAAGGTAGCACTTACACGGCTACAGCTTGGAAGAATTCTCAATTCATCTTATTAGAGATCATATTTCCCTATTATCCATTATGAGTCTAAAGCTGCGGGTGTCTTTTCTATACGTATATGGACATTTCTGTAGATGAGATGTTATTACCAAGGTATGCGAATTGCTATACTAATTCTAAATTCCTGTTATCATACACACACAAATATATGACGGTCTCCATTAACATCTCAGTTTCTATTAAGGAATGGTATAACATTACTACCTAGATAAGTGAACTGGTCTAATAATTACACAGTCATATATGTCTTCCCTTACACTCTTTCTTTCATTCTTATTATATTTTTCTGTGTAGCATGCCCTTTTTCTTCCATTTCCTCCTTTATAATAAGAATGGTATAGTCAATTATTTAGTTTAGGTGACAACACTCACAAGAAATAAGAATTCCGTGGATAAGTCCCTCAATGTAAAGAGGATGTACACTTTTGCATTTCATCTTGGTCTCATTTCTAAACAGAGAGTGTTGCGAGATGATAA
>CM042158.1:28384596-28397096 GCA_023376005.1 Doryteuthis pealeii | reverse complement strand
TAGATTATTTTTTGTTGGTACGAATATCTTGGTCTTTTCTTTTTTTCAAAATTTTTTCTTCCTGGTTGATGTTTGGTAGTATATTTTACAATCAAACTCTCTGCCGGGTTTTTTCTCTCCGCAAGGATCTACCAACACGCTTGGTATATTAAATTATATATATATATATATATATATATATATATATATATATATATATATATATGTACATACACACATATATATACACACACACACACACACACACACATATATATATATATATATATATACACACACACACACACACACACATATATATATATATATATATATATATATATATATATGTGTGTGTGTGTGTGTGTGTGTGCATGTAAAATACTCCAATTGGCTGGTAATTAAGGGATGATTCTATTTCGGATCATCAAAATCTCACTGTACACCCACAATGTATGTTCATGTATGTACAAACTTATAAATTCATACAAGGATTTCCATAAATCTGTAAGTGAACTCAATGTATAATAACTTATAAATTAATTATTTACACAGCAAAAAAGGAAGAAAAACTTAACAAACCGTCATTGGCTATTATAAACTTATTTCGACCAGAGACACAATATGTCTAGTCTCATCAGATTGTATTTACAAAAGATTGAGAATATCGAATATTCGATATTCTCAGTCTTTTTTAAAGACCTTTAACACGAGAAATTAAATTTGATCACATTACCTGGCAACCCTTTCAGTTGGGTGAGAGAATCGGATTTCGTCATTATTTAAAGTGTTTTCTTCGCCAAGGGCAAGTAAATGTTTGGTAGTTTTGTATATAGAATATTTTGTAAGTATTTCGGGTAACGTTTTGGCGCTTGGTGTAAATGTTTGGCGTAAGCCAAATATCAATATGGCTACTATAAGTTTTGGTGAGTTGAGAAATGAGGGTTTGTCTTTATATTCGGATAAAAGATGATCGATGGAGAGAAGAGGGAAATAGAACACGCGGGAAAAATTGGAAAGGATTAAATGTTGGGTAAATGAAAGATGTATATTGACGAATAAAGAAAGAAAGCAGGGCGAAGGAGAAATTAGAATAGAACCAAAAAATAAAAAAGAAAGAAAGAAATATGAAAGAAAGAAAGAAGGACGAAGGAAAATTAGAATAGAACCAAAGAATCAAAAAGAAAGAAAGAAAATGAAAGAAAGAAAGAAAGAAAGAAGGGTGAAGGAAAAATTAGAATAGGACCAAAGAATGAAAAAAAGAAAGAAAAATGAAAGAAAGAAAGAAAGAAAGAAAGAAGTGAAGGAAAAATTAGAATAGAACCAAAGAATCAAAAAGAAAGAAAGAAAAATGAAAGAAAGAAAGAAGGACGAAGAAAAATTAGAATAGAACCAAAGAATCAAAAAGAAAGAAAGAAAATGAAAGAAAGAAAGAAAAAAGAAGGGCGAAGGAAAAATTAGAATAGAACCAAAGAATCAAAAAGAAAGAAAGAAAATGAAAGAAAGAAAGAAAGAAAGAAGGGTGAAGGAAAAATTAGAATAGGACCAAAGAATGAAAAAAGAAAGAAAAAAGAAAGAAAGAAAGAAAGAAGAAAGAAAGAAAGAAGAGTGAAGGAAAAATTAGAATAGAACCAAAGAATCAAAAAGAAAGAAAGAAAAATGAAAGAAAAAAAAAGAAAGAAGGGTGAAGGAAAAATTAGAATAGGACCAAAGAATGAAAAAAAGAAAGAAAAATGAAAGAAAGAAAGAGAAAGAAAGAGTGAAGGAAAAATTAGAATAGAACCAAAGAATCAAAAAAGAAAGAAAAATGAAAGAAAGAAAGAAGACGAAGGAAAAATTAGATAGAACCAAAGAATCAAAAGAAAGAAGAAAAATGAAAGAAAGAAAGAAAAAAAGAAGGCGAAGGAAAAATTAGAATAGAACCAAAGAATAAAGAAAGAAAGAAAGAAAGAAAGAACGGCGAAGGAAAAAATTAGAACAGAACCAAAAAATAAAAAAGAAAGAAAGAAAAAATGAAAGAAAGAAAGAAAGAAAGAAAGAAAGAAAGAAGGGTGAAGGAAAAATTAGAATAGAACCAAAGAATAAAAAAAAGAAAGAAAAATGAAAGAAGAAAGAAAGAAAGAAAGAAAGAAAGAGGAGGAAAAAGAATAGAACCAAAGAATCAAAAAGAAAGAAAGAAAAATGAAAGAAAGAAAGAAAGAAAGAAAGAAGGACGAAGGAAAAATTAGAATAGAAAGAATCAAAAAGAAAGAAAGAAAAATGAAAGAAAGAAAGAAAGAAAGAAGGGCGAAGGAAAAATTGGAATAGTACCAAAGAATAAAAAAGAAAGAAAGAAAGAAGGGCGAAGGAAAAATTAGAATAGTACCAAAGAATAAAAAAGAAAGAAAGAAAATGAAAGAAAGAAAGAAAGAAAGAAAGAAGGACGAAGGAAAAATTAGAATAGAACCAAAGAATAAAAAAGAAAGAAAAATGAAAGAAAGAATTCAAAAGAATTAGGAAAGAACAAGAGAAAAATATGAAAGACTTGAGATAGAAGTTAAAAAAGAAGAAATAAAGATTTCGTAAAAAAAATGAATGAATGAATTGAATATTAAATAATGAAAGAATTCAGGAAGAATTAAGAAAAGAAAGAATGAAAGAATTTAGAAAATAAATAAAAAAGTAAAAAAAATATAATAAAGAATTAAAAGTGCAAGGGCGAAAGCAAGAATGAAAGGAAGGAAGGAAGAAAAAATGAAAAAGTGCTAAAAGAGAAAGAAAAATAATTAAAAAAGAAAGAAAGAATTAAGAATTAAAAAAGAAAGAATTAAATTTTTTTAAATTAATGAAAGAGAGAATTCAAGAAAAGATAGGATTCAAAACGAACGAAAAAAATATATATAAAAAAGAAAGAATTGAAAAAGAAAGAATGAAAGAATTAAGAAAGAATGCAAAAATTAAAAAATGAAAAAAAAAATGAAAGTGACAAAAGAAAGAAATAAACAAAGAAGAGAAAAATAAGAAAAAAGAATTAAAAATTGTATGAATGAATAAATGAAAAATTATACAAGTAGTCAAACAAGAACTTGAGCAAGAAAGACGGAAAAAAAAGAATGAAACAAGGGAACAATAAAGAAAGAGAGAGAAAGAAAGATTAAAAGAAAGAAGTGAATCAAAAATAAAAGAAATAGAGAAAGAACTAAAACAGGAACTAAGGAAATAAATGAAAAAAGAAATAAAAAGAGTTGTGTGAAGTATCTGGCCGCCATCCTTGGCCAGTTGTAAAGAACTTAAAGTAAATAAGTAAGTCCTGAGTTATAGAATCCTTTGGTAAGTGAATAAGTCCTGAGTTATAGAATCCTATGTTCCGTCGTCGACGAAGATCCAAGTAGTTATGAGTAGGTATGACCAGAACAGCCAGTATAAATAACAATATCAGCAACAGAGTACTGCCAGTGATTGGTCAATAGGTTAGTCACGTGTTTATCGGCGAGTCTATAAGTAAGAGTGGGCTTTTAACGCACGCCTTATATCTAAAAAATCTCAACAAGTTGTGAAACAGACAAGAATGAAATGTAAAAAAGTAAAATCATCGCGATGGCATGAAGTCAGTGTCAGCCAGACAGCGAGGGGGTCAATCTCCTTTTCACAAGCACTAAATCAAGGAGATTGTTTTGGCATCTGAGGTGTTGAGCTACACCTACCCTCTGCTCCTTACTTTACCGTACAGATCCCTGTGCTACTCATTCGCTGAGTTGGCGAGAACCGGTATCGAACTAGGAACTTGTGGTTCATAGTCCGACGCTCAACTGACTGAGATAAACAGGCAGTAAACTAAAACAATAAAGAAAGAAACAAACAAACAAACAAAAGAGGAAGCAGGAAAGAGAGAAATGAGAGCGAAAGTAAAAAAAAAGAAATACAACAAGATAGAAAGAAAGAAAGAAAGGAAGAAAGAAAGAAAGAAGGGAAGAAAGAAAGAAAGAAAAAGAAAGAAAGAAAGAATAAATTGAAAAAATAAATGAAACAAGAAAGAAATAAAGGAATGAAATAAGGAAGGAGGGAAGAAAGGGAATATACCAATAAACAAGATAGAAAGAAATAAAGAAAGAAAGAAAAAGAAAGAAAGAATAAATTGAAAAAATAAATGAAACAAGAAAGAATAAAGGAATGAAAGAAGGAAAGAGGGAAGAAAGGGAATATACCAATAACAAAGAGGAAGCAGGGAAAAGAGAAAAGAGAGCGAAAGTAAAAAAAAAAAGAACTACAACAAGATAGAAGAAATAAAGAAAGGAAGAAAAAAAGAAAAAGAAGAAAGAAAGAATAAATTGGAAAAAAAAAGAAGAAATAAAGGAATGAAAGAAGGAAAGAGGGAAGGAAGGGAATATACCAATAAACAAAGGAGGAAGCAAAAAAAAGAACTACAACAAGATAGAAAGAAATAAAGAAAGGAAGAAAAAAAGAAAAGAAAGAAAGAAAGAATAAATTGAAAAAAAAGAAAGAATAAAGGAATGAAAGAAGGAAAGAGGGAAGGAAGGGAATATACCAATAAACAAAGGAGGAAGCAAAAAAAAGAACTACAACAAGATAGAAAGAAATAAAGAAAGGAAGAAAAAAAAAAAGAAAGAAAGAAAGAATAAATTGAAAAAAAAAAAAGAAAGAAATAAAGGAATGAAAGAAGGAAAGAGGGAAGGAAGGGAATATACCAATAAACAAAGGAGGAAGCAAAAAAAAAAAGAACTACAACAAGATAGAAAGAAATAAAGAAAAAAAGAATGAAAGAAAGAAAGAAAGAATAAATTGAAAAAAATAAATGAAACAAGAAAGAAATAAAGGAATGAAAGAAGCAAAGAGGGAAGGAAGGGAATATACCAATAAACAAAGGACAAACGAGAATAAAGAAAATCGGCAAAAGATGTAATCTATGATTGGCGCCAACGGTTCAATAGGAAAGCTCTAGTTAAACCGCCGAGTTGTAATGTTTAGCAACACCATTCAATTATGACCATTCACACGTTAACTTCTTTTTCACCATTTAAGTCTCAAATTGCCGATCGGACAAGAAAGCTTTGAACATTTCAAATGCAATAAGAACTGCAATTGAAGCAGAATTAAATCCCTACGCAAAACACCAGATTCCAAGGAACACGGATACCTTTTATTCATAATTGGATTTTGACATTGACGAGAGATTTTCTCACCTGTAATCAGTGGATCTTACCATGGCTCATCTAGTCAATGGGTTACACGACAACAAACGTAGTTCCTTCTAATAAAAGCGAAATTCATTTTAACTCTTTTCTACGAGGGTGAGTCAAAAAGTAATACCATTTTGTTTAGGACAGGTATAATGACCAACACAGAAACATGTACCATACATCAAAATAAAGCTGTCCCTCGATGGATCACTTCCATACTTCTCTACATACTTACCGTTTCTCTCAATAGCAATGTTCCAAATGAGAGCATGTATCCCTACCCCGTACAATCCTGTTGACTGTTCTTTGAGCCACTACTTCACTAAAAATTTCACTTCCTCGTCAATGCAATAATGTTTGCCTGTCAAAGGCTCTTTCATGGGACCGAATATATGATAGCGATTATTATATGTACACAAACACACCACACACACACCATATATATATATATAATATACACATTATATATATAACACATATAACACATACATACAATATTACTATATATATATATATATATATATATGACACACACACACACAGACATATATATATTAATATATATATATATATATACATATTTATAAAAAGATATATATGAACACATTTATATATATACACATATATATATGTATAAACATATATACACAAATATATATACATACACATGTATACATATATATATATATATATATATATATATATATATATAGGGTGTGTGTGTGTGTGTGTGTGTGTGTGTGTGTGTGTATATATATAAATCACTACTGCAACGCTCGCTCGAACAACTACCATTCCTACAACCTTCTACTGCCAATGGTTATTACCTCCCACTTCTAATTCCTTGCTACTACTCGTTCTCGTTAAAAACGAGACACGAAATCATACCATCGTTTCCTACCTGAGGATGGCAAATTGTATTGCCGAAAGCGCTCGTTTTGAAACCTTTGGGAGACTGTTATACCAGTTACACTCCGACACCAGAAAGATGGCACGAAAATTGGAACGGATCAACGAAAAACTTGTCCGACAGGAATTGCCTGTACAGTTCAACAAAACTTGTATATATATTTGTAAACATATATATGTGCATATATGTGAATATATGTGTATATATATGTGTGTGTACACACATATATATACACATATATACACTCACACACACACACACACATATATAGCAATTTTTGCAAAATTATATACACATACGCACAAGCATGATATATATATATATATATATATATATATAATATTATATAATATATTATATATATATATATATATATATATATATATATATATTATATAAGCTTATATATATATAAGCATATATATATATATATAGGCATTATATATATATACATATAAATATATATTATATATATATAATATATATATATATATATATATATATATATATATATATAATATATATATATATATAAGCATTATATATACTAGCAAAATATATGCACCCTCCGGGTGCAAGTATTTAAGTTTTAATATAATAAATATCATATTAAATTAGAAAGGCTAATGAAACTGAATAAGAATGTAGATAAAAAGATTTGGAACAGAGGCGGTATGATTGAAAAATAGAACAACTTTGAAACTAACTCTTCAATCATTTTCTATTATTCCCGTCTTTCATTGGTACATTTTCCTAATTTAACTGTTTAGTTAAAATAGGAAGTAAAGAATAATATTAGTTATTTCTTCTTGTTAAGTGATTTCTTTTAAGATTTATTGAAGAGATTTTTGCTTATATTCATTAAGATAAAACCAAACAATTAGAAATCAATAATACTAAGCATATATTTATTAAAATCAAATTTTTAAGATCTATATGCAAATTAGCCTTCCCATTCATACTGTAAACAGCTATTTTGTTTTATATATAAATACATTATAAGTATTGTAAAACAATTTTATTAATAATTGAGGTTTAAATAAAAATAAGATCATGGAGAATGTGATGTAAATAACAAAGGGAATTGTGACTTTATATAATAATATAGTTTCGGTTACAGGCAAACAAACCCACAATCTCCATTATAATAAGATATATATATATATATATATATATATATATAAGCATTATATATATAAGCATTATATATATAAGCATTATATATATATAAGCATTATATGTATGGCATATATATATATAGCATAATATATATATATATATATATATATATATATATATATATATATATATATAATGCATATGCGTATGTGTATGAAATTGTGCAATCGCTACTTATCGCACTAATAGGATTTTCAACAATCTTACCGCTGGCAATGGCTACCGATTTGCATTGCATCAGCCTATACACTTTGTGAGATTCATTCCTTGGGCAATGAGCCTTTCTGAGTATATTCTACACCAGAGTGATGGTTCACGAGATGATGTTTCAACACCGACTCACAATTTTTGATGTACAGATCAAACACCGCGTGGAAAATATTTTCTCATTTTCAATAAAATAATGTTTGTGTTTTTTCTTTGTTCTAATTTTTTTCATATCCTTATTACTATTCGATGCAAGTTTTCCCTACAGCAAAATAAACATCAACAAGTCGTTACGTAAAAACTATGAGATAAAACATGTAAAAACTCTTTGATAATTATTTAAACATTCTCTCTCACACACACACAAACTCTCTCTCTCTCTCTCTCTCTCTCTCTCTCTGTCTCCTCTCTCTCTTTTTCTGCCTCCCCTCTTTCCCCCTCTCTCTCTCTCTCTCTCTCTCTCTCTCTATATATATATATATATATATATATGAGTAAAGAAATAAAAAAAAGACTTAGAGATTTAGCTTTATAGTCTATTTCAGGGAGCTTAGACAAATAGTCTAAATCTCCCGACTCATCAGATGCGAATCTGATGAGTTGGGAGATTTAGACTATTTGTCTAAGCTCCCTGAAATAGACTATAACGCTAATTCTCTAAGTCTTTTGTTATTTCTTTACTCATATATTTGCTCTGTGACTCTAACATTAAGAGCACACATTGAGCTCTCAAACTGCGACTTGATTTTGTTTAAATAAAACTCTTGTGTCGTAAGGAAGATTTCTTCTCTGGACTTTTGGATTTTATATATATATATATATATATATATATATATATATATATATATAAAGATAAATCTAATGAGTCAGATAAACCTACTAAAAGTTTCACTTAATGCTCTTCAGGTTTAAGATCCGACTCTTAAGTGTCGGATCTTAGCCCTGAAGAGCACTAAGCGAAACTTTTAGTAGGTGTATATGACTCATTAGTTTTATCTTTATTATTTGCTCTACTTAGGTATTGAGCACTTTTTACTTATTAGCTTTAGTCTCCTGGCGTGTTTGTATGAATATATATATATTATATATATATACATATAAATTGTTTTTTCTTTTGGCCAAATATTGTACCAATAGATTATTTTTGGTCGGTACGATTATCTTGGTCTTTTCTTTTTACCCCAAAAGTTTTTCTCTCAGGGTAATGTTTGGTAGTATATTTTTACAATCAAACTATTTGCTGTTTTTTTTTTCTCACCGCGAGGATTTGCCAATAAGTTTGGTATATTAAATATATATATATATTATATATAATATATATATATGTATATATATATATATATATATATATATATATATATATATATACCCCTGCAATCATATCGTGCATATAATGGGAGACAGAGACAGAGGGAAAGAGAAAGCAGGAAAGATAGGATGAGGGCTCTTACTTGTTGTGGCCGCCATATTTTTTAGGGCTGATTCTCGCTCTGTTTCTCCGAGTTGATTCTATTTCTTGTTGGGCTAGCTATCTCTAGTTTTAATGAATTAACAAAACGTGTTGTTTTTCTTTTAAGTCTATTGAACAAACCCAACCTAGGATTCAACCGCACGTTGAGATAAGCGACCCTTGAGAGTCGATGACAGCGTCACTTTCGGCTAACAACTCATCCTATCTAAACTAAATCGTCTCATACCTCTAATAGTGATTTTCCGGAGGTCAAGCGGAATGTCACCACCCATCAAGGTAATATTCCACTGAACACCCGTATTTTGAATATAACGAACTCTGATTAAAAAATATTCTAACTAATCACAGAACTTAAAAATTTAAAAATAAAATTTAAATAATAAAAACATTTAATCGTAAAAAAATTCCTTTAATAAAAGTCTTTTGAATTCCAACCGTCACATTTCTTAACACCCATCCCCTTCCGTTTAAATTGTTTTCGACTTGTTGCCAACATCTCAAAAATTCGCTACATTTATTGACAAAAGATATACATGGAACATAACCGACATATATATGGCGCGAAATGCCCACGTTGGTGAATATTGTAACGTCTTTCGTTTTTTGCAGTATTAAGGTTTTTGTTTTGTAAACTTATTTTGACTTTCCTCTCCGACCCAAACAACTACGGGAGTGAATGAGCTCTGATGATGATTTTTGTAAAATCGAAATATTGATCAATATCAGCTATGATTATATTATAAATTGTTTTCTTCTTTAACAGCATTGTGTGATGTTTTCATTCCACCTTTTCTTACTCATATATATATATATATATATATATATATATATATACACACACACACACACACACACACACACACACATATATATATATATATATATATATATATATATATATATATAAATAGGCATGTGCAGAGATGTGCAAAGGGAGGTAATTTTTTTTAATTTCTTAATTTTAAAACAATTACCAAAAATCAGGGAATTGTCCAATTTCAATGAAATTTCCACCAAATTATTTTCCCACGACTTAATTTTATAAGAATTAATTTATTTCATGAAAATATATTAATAAAAAAAAAAAATAAAAAAATAAATTCAATAACCTAAAAAAGTGATTTTAAAATTTAAAATTAATTTTCTTAAAACTCAAAAAATAAATAATGTAGCAAGTTTTTTTTTTCATAGTATTAAAAAATATAGATTTCTTTAAATTGATAAAAAAAAATAATTCTATCTAAGTTAAACTGAGTTTTTCACTACCTTAAAAATTTCAAGGTCAATTATATATGTGGAAGATTATTATGGACTAACTAGCAATTTTAACCAAAGATAGCCCAGAATTTTATCTTTGAAAAAATCTAAGTTAAAAACATCGCAAAACATGCTAACATATTTTAAAAGAATTAAAACGATTTTTTAAAAATCTTCAATTTAAAGTATGGAAGCCTAAAAGAGCCAATTATCTTGCTCTCTGACCACGTGAATTGTGAACGAATTCAACGCATCTCACAAGTTTGTGAACGAATTCAACGCATCTCACAAGTTTGTGAACGAATTCTACGCATCTCACAAGCTATTATAATTCATTCATTCAAGGAAGACTTATTTCAAAAAGTACATTGTTCTTTTATTTATTTATTTATTTTTTAAATTCCTTTCAAAAATAGTAAACTCGAAATTTATACCTAATCTAATTAAAAGAAAAAAAATTAAATTATTGAACACTGAAATTAAACGAATATTTTTATTTTAAATATTGTTATACTAACACTAACTAGTAAACATTTTTGTAGTTATATTAAAAAAAACAGCAGAACAAACAAAAAAACAACCAGAAACAAATAGCACTTTAACACTAACTAGTAAACATTTTTGTAGTTATAATTTAAAAAAAAACAAAAAAACAAACAACCTCAAACAAATAACACTTAAAGTTTTGTTAAATTTTGGCTCTTTTCATCTAAATTTCATTCGCGCTAACAGAAATTATTGGCAAATGAATTCTTTTTGTTAATGAAATTATTCGCTATTGAAATTTTAAAAGTTTCCTAATATCGTTTATTCTGTAATTGGTCAGTCTGGAATTTTTTTTCCGGTGCTAAAACCATAATTTTTATTTGGAATACAAAATAAATATCAATTTACAATATTAATTTAGGCCGAATTTTTTTAAGTTAAAACGTTTTCGGGTTAAATCGAACTCAACGGATCTAAATTTAACCATGGTTTTTTTCACTTGGCAGAAAGAAAAAAAAAATCAGGGAATTAAACGAATTTAATGAAATTTTCAGTGTTTATATATTTAATGAATAAAAGATAATGGACCAGTTATTTTATCTAAGAACTTTTTACAGTTTTTAAAGTCTGTCACGTAACTTTGAGGCGTAAAAAGGATTCTGAAAGGTATGTGATTAACTTACCTGAAAAATGCAAAAGTTTTTAAATGAAATAAATAATGCATTATAATATATTTTATTAATTAATATATCAACACTGAAAATTTTATTAATTTCGGTTAATTCCTTGACTTTTGGCAGGGTGACATACGACGATGGAAACTTTTTTTCAAGTCGCGTGTTTAAATTTGCACTTTCCCATCGCGTAGCTGGATATTTATTGTTTACAAGAATCAGACGACAACAAAAAAAAAAAAAAAATTTAAAAAAAAAAAAAAAAAAATGATTTTACGTGTTTTTTTTAACACTTAGCGCTTCTTTCTTAAACTAAAAATTAATCTTTATTTTTTATCATAATTGACGCAATACTTATAAAATTCATTATTCAACAATGTTTAACCGAAGTTAAAATCTGGGTATTTGAAACATACGAAATAGAATTATGTCACTCTAGATAACATTGAGCCTCCATATCTTTTTTCACCTATCGTAAATAAAACAGAAGAGTTGTCATCTTTATGGATAAGCGTTCATCTCAATCTTGCACATCCCTATATATATATATATATATATATATATATATATATATAACTTCTTGTGTAGAAATAAATACTGGTGATTGACCGTCAGTCACCGCCTTCTTGGACCTATATGATAAAAGTGATATGATAATATATATATATATATATATATATATATATATATATATATATAGATGACTTCCGCAGTTAACTGTAATTAACCAATATCTTGATGAATTCGGTGGAATTAACCCTGAAGATCCTTATGATGCTACTCGAGTAGGTTATTTCATTACACACTGTAATATTAGATAGATAATTTGTATATATACACACACACACATATATATATATATATATATATATGTGTGTGTGTGTGTGTGTGTGTGTGTGTTTATGTGTGTTTAGTATATTAAGAAAATTGAAAAAACACAGGTTTACATAAGTTGAGTGGTAAGTTTATTGGCCGACGCTTACCCCCCCCACACCTTTTTTCTCTTCACTTACTAAAAAAAAAAGAAAAAATTTCATTTGACACGCGTAGATATCTTTTTTCCCCTACCCCCTTACATAATAAACGCACACATCAACTTAAAATTTAAAAGAATATTTTCTCGCCACTTTAAACAAACATTTTTTCTTAATGAAAATCAC
>CM042158.1:28377096-28382096 GCA_023376005.1 Doryteuthis pealeii | reverse complement strand
CTTGATTGACCCTTCATATTCCTTATTCTACTTGCTTTTTATTAATAGTTTTAAATAGTATTATCCTTTATGTTCTTACTTGCTTTTCATTAATAATTTTAATTATTATTACTAGCAAATATATGCACCCTCCGGGTGCAAGTATTTAAGTTTTAAATTAATAAAATATTATATTAAATTAGAAATACTAATGAAACTAAATAAGAATGCAGATAAAAAGATTTGAAACATAGGGAGTATAATCGAAAAATAGAACAACTGAAACTTACTCTTCCATCACTCCCATCTTTCATTGTTATTTTTTCTAATTTAAGTATTTAGTTAAAAGAGGAAGTAAAGAATAAAATTACAGTTATTTTTTCTTGTTAATGGAGTTCATTTAAGATTCATTGAAGAGATTTTTGCTTATATTCATTAAAATAAAACCAAACAGTTAGAAATCAATAATACTAAGCACATATTTATTAAATTCACATTTTTAATATCAATATGCAAATTAGCCTTCCCATTCACACTGTAAACCGCTATTTTGTTGAATATATAAATACAATTATATGTTATTAGTATGTCGATATGGTCAACAGTCTTAATGATATAAAACAATTTTATTAATAATTGAGGTTTAAATAAAAATAAAATCATGGAGAATGTGATATAAATAACAAAGGGAATTGTGACTTGAGTAGTAAAATTGTTTCGGTTACAGACAGAAAAACCCACAATCTCCATTATAATAAGATTCTTTATCTTCCTAATTCTACTTGCTTTTCATTAATAATTTTACCAAGTTTTATATTCCTAATTCTTCAATTGTGCTCTATACTAGCAAAGTTAAGTCTCAACTTGTATTTCAAAACAAGTATATTTGGCAAGTATTATCTTTCACCGTCCTAATTCTTCTTGCTTTTTATTACTAATTTGAAATAGTATTATACTTCCTTATCCAAATTGTACTTGTTTTTTTTTTTTTAATTAATATTCTTGACTGGTATTATCCTTCATCTTCCTAATTCTGCTTGCTTTTTTTAGAATATTCTTTTCCAAAGAATGAAAATAGAGCACGTATCGGTGACATTTTTCGGAAAGCGAGAAGCATGAGACACATTTGATCATAGGGCGAACCATGCTACAAAAAGATTCATGATAATTTTTCATTGAAGGTACCTCAAGCATTTTCACAATAGAAGACCATACGAGTAAGTTCAGTGGCAGATTCTATGAGGAATTTCTACGTAAAAAAGTGTTGTAGGTGACTCACCTATGACACGAACATTGACTTACCCAATGGGTATGTATTTAACAGAGTAAAGCTACTCAAAAGAGAAGTAGCAGATACCTTTTCTCCGTGTAACTGTAACAAGGAAACCCTTCCATTGTACGTTGATATATATTGCTGAATACAATCTGTTCCCTACATTTTATAACCGTGTTGAGTTATTATTTATTGACCCTTAAACAGATCATAACAAAAAGGCACATATTTAGATTAGATTTTTTAAAATCATACATGTGAATAGGTAGATATTCTAGGCGAAACGTGACATTTTTCGGAGAGCGAGAAGCATGAGACACATTTGATCATAGGGCGGACCATGCTACAAAAAGATTCATGATAATTTTCGTTGAAGATACCTCAAGCATTTTCACAATAGAAGACCATACGAGTAAGTTAAGTGGCAGATTTTATGAGGAATTTCTACATAAAAAAGACAAATATTTAGATTAGATTTTTTTTAAAATCATGTATAAGTGAATAGGTAGATATTCTAGGCGAAACAAGACATTAGTATTTCTCTGAATGTTTGAGATGAGGCTTGAAGATTAGTATTATCTGCGTTATCCGGACTCTTGTCCCCGTCTGAAATAACAATGAAGATGGGGACAATAGTCCGAGTAACGCAGATAATACAAGACATTAGGTTTATTAGTTCCCAAAGTTCACACTGATTGGTCCAATTGGGCTCATAGCCTAGTGGGTAAAGACGTTGAGTTAAGACAGTTCTAAGTGACAGTTATCTCTTGACTGCCGGTTCAATCCTGGGCAGGGGAAGCAGTAACATAGAATAATAATTAATACAACTTAATACCTGTACCCCATCTATGGTTAGCGGAATGAGAACAGGATACCCCCGTGGACTGAATAAAGGGTTAGGTTCAAAGTTCCGTGATGGCTCCCAATTAGGACAAGATGGTTTCCGACTACGACAAGAAGGTTCCCTAGTTCAAAAAGAAGATCCATGAGTCCGAAAAGAAATACCTGAAGAAGGCTGAAGGGTACATTGGCCAAAACATAGTACTGATAACAATGAATATGAGGACAATAGTCCGAATAATCCAAATAATACTAATACTCTCGTGGACTGAATAAAGGGTTAGGTTCAAGGTTCCCATGATGGCTTCCGATTACGACAAGAAGGTTCCTGAGTTCGAATAGAAGATTCCCGAATCCAAAAAGAAGGTTCCCGAGTCCGAGAAAGTTCCCGAGTCCGACAAGAAATACCCGAATAAGGCCAGAGGGCATATCGGCCAAAACCTTATACAGATAACAATGAAGTTGAGGACAATAGTCCGAATAATCAAAATAATAATAATTATCAAGCCTCATCTATAAAAATCCAATAAATAAGATATTTAGAAATCTCTTCAGTAGAAATATTTCAAATATCTCTTCCTGCTTTTTTGTTATTTGTCTGAATCTTTTAGATGAAACCTGATAATTTATATTATTTGGTTACCGGAATGAGAACAATCTGTCACTATGGATTAAATAAAGGCTTAGGTCTTTAGCACACATATGATAAAAAGTGATAGAGGTTTGCCACAGAACAATACCATAGGGACAATTATATAAGTGCTAGGCGAGGACAGCCAATCGACTGGACGAGCCTCTCCGTCTGTATAACTAGACCGATTAATGGTCAAAAGAGAGATTGCATATCATGAACTGCTCCGCCACCATAATTCCATCCATAAGCATCACGAGTCACCACGTACGCACTACAGTTGGCCCAATTGGAAGGAGGTCATACTCCTCAGTAGAGCTGCATTTAGAATATTCTAGAGCCCCAGTTGTAGACTCATGTTTAATACTTACTTCCTTTTAATTATAACTGTTTAGGGGTGAAAAGGAAAATGAATTAAATGAATATTTTATCACTTTAACGCAAGTGGCAGTTAAGAAAAACAAGCAATTAAGAAATGAATGTAAGTTTTTGTCATATGTACAAAAAAGATTTTAGGAAAATAAAAGTATGTTTTAAAACACAAGTTGAGTGTTAGATTTTTAAAATAATATTTCAAATGTAAACAATAAAAAGCATTTCCTAAAAGACATTGTAATATACGAGTTCTTCTGCAATTTTTTGAATTTGATAAAATATTGTTCACTTACTCTCTCTCTCTCTCTCTCTCTCTCTCTCTCTCTCTCTCTCTCTCTCTCTCTCTATCTATCTATCTATCTCTCTTTCTCTCTCTCTCTCTCTCTCATCTATCTCTCTATCTAGTATTATAGTGTGTAAAGAAATAACCTACTCGAGTTGCACCATAAGGATCTTCAGGGTTAACTCCACTGAATTAATCTAGTTATTGGTTAATTACAATTAACTGCAGAGGTTATTTCTCTCTCTCTCTCTCTCTCTCTCTCTCTCTCTCTCTCTCTCTCTCTCTCTCTCTCTCTCTCTCTCTCTCTGTTGTTTCTAAAAAATGTTTTAGACCGGTCATGGACCGAGCACTTTTGCTAGTATACATTCATATATATATATATATATATATATATATTATATATATATATATATGTGTGTGTGTGTGTGTGTGTGTGTGTGTGTGTATGAAAGGTAATTCCCTGTTAAAACTATTTCTAATTTTCATGTACTTTTACATTTTTCTCAACTGTTTAATGTATGTTCCTTAATATATGACAATTAAATCTGTGTTTTTGTTGTTGGTGCATCTCCACATTTTGCTATTGTTCTTCGTGAATGGCTGAATCACCATTTTCCTGGGAGTTGGATGGACAGATGTGGTCTCCATGAGAGGCCGGTCAGAAGCCCTGATAAAACACTTTTTTCCTTGGGGTTGGTTGAAGGAGCAATTTTACTCTACGAAACCAACGACTTTGGAAGAAAGATTACGCAAATTTATTTCTGCCATTCCACAGAGTTCCTGTGATCATCAATTGATGCGATTCCCGATCGGCTTAAGAAGCTGAAGATGAATTCTTGTGCCCATGTAGAATCTTAAATAAAACTCACATTATGTGTTTCATCTCGTATTCATTTCTTGTAAAAATAATGACTCAGATATAAAGTATAGGATTTTTTAATAGGGACGGGAATTACTTTACAATCACCCTGTATAAAGATGAGGACAATTCTCCGAAAAAAAATGATTTAATACTTTTTTTAAAAAGGAGACTTGATTTCAAGCCAGCTTTCCGGAAGAAAATCATTAAAATATTTATTGTAAAATGGCAGATTTATTATATGGAAACCTTTAACTTTGTCTTCATTAATGCAAGTGGAGAGTGAAAGAATTCAATTCCTTCAATTTTGGCCGATGCTCACCAATGAAAACGCTGCAAAAGAAATACAAAAAGAGAAGAAAAAAAACAAACAAAAAAAACGACAATAAAAGCTGCGGTATTATCGAAGATGTGATTAAACTACGTTCACTTTCAAATTTCTAGGATGATGAAATTAATGTGCTTCCATAAAGAAAAGAAGCGATCGTTTGAAAATCGCTTGAAATAAATGCATAAACAGCTTAATGGAATCGACGCCCTGGAATTAAACGAATCAAGTGTGTCAGGTGAGTGGGCAATCAACAATAACATGATTCATCTTTTTTTTAAATCGCTAAATTTACGAGAAATATTTTCTATATAATTTTACATTCAAAATTTGCAGAGGCAATTTTTAAAAAATCACTACGTGCATTTATCAATCAAATATGTTTCAATGATATTTTGATTTGATTTTCTATTCTGGATATACAAACACACA
>CM042158.1:28339596-28372096 GCA_023376005.1 Doryteuthis pealeii | reverse complement strand
AGAGAGAGAGAGAGAGAGAGAGAGAGAGAACTAATTGTTACATAATTATTAGATTCCTAATATTTATGTACAGTAGTGTAGAAACCAAAATGGCTGTTATAAGTTCAGCCGGCGGCCTTGAAGGATTGAATGACAAGGCTTGGCCTCAGTCCTGATCCTCCTTCGGGTGGATACCGTGAGAATCGGTGGAGAAGACCCTCTTCCGGTTTAGATTAGAAAGAGATTTAGATCGGCCTAAGCCACGACGGTGGTAAGTCGTGTTATGCACGGTGTCGACTCAATCTGCGCAGGTAGTCTGGTGGGGATTTCGAAATAAAATATGATCTATGTAAATCGAAGACTTGTGTTATTATCTAAAAACTACAAATGACACAGGGCTTCTGATAAAGAGAAATCCCCTAGGGAAGACCAGACACGAAGTCCCCAAGACGAAGTCCAGACGCTAGAAGAGACGCTAGAAGAATAGAAGTAAGTAAGTAAAGAAAGAGAGTATACAACACAAGAATGTTTGTTTTTGACACGAGTTGAACGGTAAACTTTGTGTGTTCATAATATTTGTCTGTATATTCCGTTAAGCAAAGTTTCCATTTTAGACTTTAGAATCAAAAACTTAAATTTAAATAAAATTTCTCTTAAAAAAGAAATCATATCACTGAAATAAATAAACTGAAAACTTCGGACATTATAGCCAAAGTGAAAGTAAAAGTATCAATTTAAAGCGGGAAAAACAATGGATAGAAAAATAGCGAGAAACTAACAATCCGTCTGATAGAAACTTCGCGTCAACTAGAAAGGTTTCGGCTATTATAGTGTAAAAGGAAAGAAAAGAGATTTCTTATCGACAGACAAGGGTCTGCTATGATGAAGATTTTGAATCTATCATAGAAGAAGCCACTAAGAAATATTCATTTACAAATATCTATGATAAATCACTAGACTAAAATTGTTAATTTACGCAATTCTTTCTTAGACAAAAAATAAGTCTTTAGAATTGTTTTTTTTTTTTTGTCATTGATAAAAGAAAGAAGGTTTTCAGATGTAGAAGAAATACATGAAGAAAAAAGTATATTTGTTAAATTTTGAGATGAGGCTTGATAACTTTTATTATATGGATTACTAGGAGGACCTGTGGATATACCACAGTATCATAATTTAATTAATACAACCTTGGATATGTTTACTTAAGAGCTATTGCAAATAGTTCAATATATAAAAAATATAAATATCTTAATTTAACTCTCTCACTCATTTTAAGCCGACTTTCTATCTTTCCCATCCTCTCTTTCTTTTTCCTTCCTTCCTTCCTTCCTTTCTTTCTCTTTCTTTCTTTCCTTTCTTTCTCTTTCTCTTTCTCTTTCTTTCTTTCTTTCTTATATTTTTTCTTGGACGATTTGGACGGTCGCATTTGGAGACCATTTGGACAGGTTAAAATTGGATAAAAAATGGTAGAAATAACGATTTTAACGGTCTGATCAATAAAGTCTCCATCTATACTTCGAAACAGTTGTGTCTTTTTATTTCTCATCTCTTTCATATTCCCTATAAATTGGTGATCTACCGACGCGATTTATAAAAAAAAACAAAAAAAACAAAAAAAAAAACAAAACTTAAATGTTCATCGCAGTTTTTATTATCAACATATCACATCATGGAAGCCGCACCACATCGATGAGAATGTCTCCCACTACAAACAGCAACAAAAAATTGACACCGATGTATATGAAATCAAGAAGAAGAAAAGAAAGAAAGAAGAAACTAGAGAAAATATGAATTACGTAGAACTTACCGACAAAAGAAAAAGAAAAAAAAGAAAAAGGGGGCTGATAAAAAAAGACAAAATTAAAAAAAAAGGAAAAAAAAAAAAGAAAAAGGAAAGTAAAGAAAAAAAAAGTGAGTAAATAATTAATTTTTTCTTGCACATCTTATTATAATGGAGATTGTGGGTTTTTCTGTCTTTAACCGAAACTATATTACTATACAAGTCACAATTCCTTTTTTATTTACATCACATTCTCCATGATTTTATTTTTTATTTAAACCTCAATTATTAGTAAAATTGTTTTACATCATTAAGACTGTTAACAATATCTACACACTAATAACATGCAATTGTATTTATATATACAACAAAATAGCGGTTTACAGTGTGAATGGGAAAGCTAATTTGCATATTGATCTTTAAAATTTGATTTTAATAAATATGTGCTTAGTATTATTGATTTCTATTTGTTTGGTTTTGTCTTATTGAATATGAGCAAAAATCTCGGGGATAAATCTTAAATGAAATCGATTAATAAGAAGAAATAACAGTAATATTATCCTTTACTTCCTATTTTAACTAAATAGGTAAATTAGGAAAATTTACAATGAAAGACGGGAGTAATGGAAAACGATGGAAGAGTTAGTTTCAAAGTTGTTCTATTTTCCGATTATACCCCCTCTGTTCCAAATCTTTTTATTTGAATTCTTATTCAGTTTCATTAGCCTTTCTAATTTAACATGATATTTTATTATAAAACTTAGATACTTGCACCCGGAGGGTGCATATATTTTCTAGTACAAATAATAACACATAAAATTTTGTTACTTCCTTTATTGTTTCTTTTTCCCTCTTGACTATTCTCATTGCGGAAGTTAACCTTAAAAAAAACTTTAAAAAACCAAACAAAATATTTTTTTCCACATTCACAATATATATATATATATATATATATATATATATATATATATATATATATATATATATAAAAGAAAAATGTGGGTAAATAACATTTTTATATTTTTCCACATTCACCAAATAATTTTTTTTAAATAATTAAAAAAAGATAATTTTAAAAATAAAAAAAATAAAATGAAAAAATAAAAAAATTGAATGAACTCATGTAACTTACTATTTAATCTTCTACCCACTCACTTCAACCACTACTAGCAAGACTCTGAACACGCATTCATCTTACCCGACATGAAAACAAAAAATTAAAAATGAACCTACTACAATTGGACATAGTTCCGATATGGGAGAAAATGAACTGCTGATGTCTAAACGAGACACCTTCATGCTGCTAACCCATACACGGACCGAGGCCCAACCTAGCAGGGGATTGAATTCAAAAATAAAAGATCTAAAAGAAGGTCAAGTAATCATGTCTCTTTTGCGTCCATACTAAAGTTTGCACCAAAAGAAGACAGGAGATTAAAAAAAAAACACACCATCCGTACCTATCGGCCACTTAGACGTTACGTCCTCTAGACGGCACACAGTGACACCAGAGAACTGATGAATGTAGTTTTTTGCTGGTCGGATAACACTGGTATGTCAATGTGAATGAGACAATAGGAGAACATCATTAATGAATTCGTCCTTACTTCCCCAGTGGTTCCCAGTATGCCTTGCTAGACTTTCTGTGATTGTTTACGAGTTGGGAGTTAGACTGCTGTACAAGTACTGTTTAGTAGGATACTGCCTCAGGATTCATTTCAAAACTGAACACAACGCAAAAAGACATTTTACGGCGACTTTATATAACCGTTATTATTGTATTAATGGCAATAATGGAAGTCAAGAAGAATAACAGTAATAATACTAGAGTTTGCCTCGTGGCTGAGATTGCTGCATATTTCCTATTGGTACCAGATGACAGTGTTCGAGTCAAAGTCAAAGGCCAAGAAAATGTCCTAACAAAATCATCATTTTCAAATTGGATTGGAAATTGTTTTATTCCCTAAATTAGACCATTTAAACCGTATTGCTCAAATAGAAATCTCGTTATCATTTTTGGTGGGTTACGGTTACACATACACACACACACACACACACACACACACACATATATATATATATATATATATATATATATATATATATATATATATATATAAGTAATTGGTAATTTGCTTGAAGCATTGTTAAGTATGTTATAATATATTAATAATTTGAAGGCAATTAAAATGCGTATAAAAATAATAAAAAATAAATGATGAATAAATAATAAATAATAATAAATAATAAAAAATAATAAATAAAAACAAAGATCTTTTTTATTTTTATACGCATTGTAATTGCCTTCAAATTATATTATATATATATATATATATATATATAATATATATATATATGTATATATATATATATATATATAATGAGAATTTTAGTAAAATCTATAGATGGACTAGAAATCCAAATGATGTTTCAGACACTTGAATATAATATAGTTTCCATCGTTTGATAAGAATTCAAGTGTTGCAATTGTCCTGGGAGGGCTACACCTTGGAGGAATTTCCGTTTAATTTCATGAAAGAAAACATATTACTTTATGGTCCATAATCTTTTTAAAGCAGTCCACGCTTTACCTAAACTTATATTAGCATGGCTTTCAGTAGTTGATATATTGCGATCGAGGTATATGAACGATTCTACTAATTTCAGAGGTTTGTCATTTAATGGTACCATCACTATTAAAGTTCATGAAATCTGTTTGAATCTACGTAAAGAATAAATCCTCGCGTGGGGACAAATTAAAAAATCTTGAGCTTTTTGTTTTTTTTGGACGCGTGTAAACGATAAAAAAATTAAAGCATAATTCTTTGTCGTGACGACCCGAGCAAACCACACACACACACACACATACAGAAAGGACAAAAGAGTTGGACAATAACCCTCTTGTTTCTTTAAAGGATTCATTTGCACCAAAGAAGCCAAAGAAATAATCCAACGAAGAAATTAAGCGACGCCAAACCCCCCCAAAAAAAACAAAAAAGAACAAAAACAAAGCAAAAAACAAACCAAGTGACCAACGAACGAACGAGTCCTTCTACGAAACCAAAATGAAAAATTTAAAAATGTAAAAATAACACACAATTTTGACTCTCCCCATACATACAAAATTGATTTTCCACATACACAACCCTACAGAGGTATAATTGGTCCTTTCTAGCCAGGGAGGAATTCCCTCGCTACAGTCCCCTATGACCTCATTAAAATAAATCCTGATTAATAAAGCCAGCTCTGCCTTCTTACATACACAACCCTACAGAGATATAATTGGTCCTTTTTAGCCAGAGAGAAATTCCCTCGCTACAGGCCACTATAACCTCGTTCAACCCTGAGTAATAAAGCTACCTTTGCCTTACACACACCTTACAAAAACTCACTGATGCATCCTTACCGTAGCTCCGATACTCGGGTGGGGATGTATTGTGGTCATTTAAATAAAATGAAATAAAATTAAAATCAAATAAATAAATAAAAAGTGCTGAGCGTCTGGACTCTGGCGTCCAGAGTTAACGGTCTGATCAATAAAGTCTCCATCTATACTTCGAAACAGTTGTGTCTTTTTATTTCTCTTCATCTCTTCATTCCATATTCCCCATAAGATCACACAAATTTGGAAAAGTAAAATTATAGTAACGAAGAAATGACTCCTAACTTCAATAACTGGCGCGTCACCACCGGACAGAGGTTAGTGTGATACTCTAAACACTCTCACCCCTATTCAGCGGAAATAGTCAGAATAGTCTATACCCCACCAACATGTTGCGAAAACGTTTGACGATTATTTTCAGCCTTTTTCCGTATTTGTTGTTTTTTTAATTAAAACTCTTGTCGGTATTTGATAAATAACGAATGACGTCAGCCATTATTGAATTTAATCAAAGCTAAAGTCTGGCTAACAAGCTTAGGAAAGATAGCTAGTTGTTTCCTAAGCTGAAAAAAAAGAGATATCGAGCCTCAAATTTGGTCAGATAAAAAGAATTCAGGTTCCCAAGTCAGTGGAATCAATTTTCCAATGAATGGTATAAAAAGAAATAAACTACTTCAGTGTATTCAAATATATACAATGTGTGTCATAAAAGTATCGAGATTGAAGCTGTATTTCCCAAGATAGAAATGAACAATGAATGGAACGTTATTTTTTTCAGAATACAATGTGTGTCATAAAAGAGCTGAGTTTGAAGCTGTATATACCAATATAGAAATGAACAATGAATGGAACGTTATTTTTTCAGAATACAATGTGTGTCATAAAAGAGCTGAGTTTGAAGCTGTATATACCAATATAGAAATGAACAATGAATGGAACGTTATTTTTTTCAGAATACAAGGTGTGTCATAAAAGTATCGAGATTGAAGCTGTATTTACCAAGATAAAAATGAACATTGAATGGAACATTAATTTTCTCAGAATATAAGGTGTGTCAAAAAGTACAAAAGATTCGATACTTTTTTGATACATATATATATATATATATATATATATATATATATATATATATATATATATAAGTGTGTGTGTGTGTGTGTGGAATTAAAACAAAGGTAGGTCTCCTGTTTAAGGATTTTATTGGTGATCTTTTCAAGCTTTCTGGTCAACTTTTTTATATTTGGATGGAAATCGTGGATTAGTCCACCGAAGTTCATATCCCGAGTACTTTCGGCACTTCACAGTGCCATCATCAGGAGTGATGTGTTCCAGTTTTTTTCAAAGTATATTAATGGATGTGGAGGCTGGAAGTAGGAGAATCGATAGTAAAAGTGTTAAAGGCATTTTAAAATGTTAGTACTGTATTGAAAATTAATTTTATTTAAGGATGGTTTGTATTGTTTTATGTATAAAGCTTCTAGTATTTGGAGTTTTTGTTTATTTTTTTCTTTGTGCAGAATGTGCGTATTTTTCATTAGGATATTTCGGTAATTAGAGTGGGGGCATGCGTGTAATTTTAGATGTTGTGAAATAGAGCTATGATCTATCTATCTATCTCTCTATCTCTCTCACTCTCTATCTATCTATCTATCTATCTATCATATATATATATATATATATATATATATATATATATTAATAATTAATAATAATTAATAAGTCATCCACAGACACGTGTTTCGGCATATCATGCCTCCTCAGTGTGGCTAGACACAACTATCCTTGGGTAGGGTTCGAACTCAGACTGACCGTATGGTAGTCCGATATCTTATCCCCTCGCCCACTGACAGCTGATGCGGGACTAGTGTTTTTAAACTATTAAATACATAGAAAGTGTATGTATCATTCGGTCACTGAGAGATCAAATTTCCGGAGAAATGATCATTGCTTATTTGCTTAGTAGTGAGAGTTAATTTAAATTACCAATTAGAGAGCTCATTACCAAATTTATGGGAGCATATATATTAATAATTAATAATAATTAATAAGTCATCCACAGACACGTGTTTCGGCATATCATGCCTCCTCAGTGTGGCTAGACACAACTATCCTTGGGTAGGGTTCGAACTCAGACTGACCGTATGGTAGTCCGATATCTTATCCCCTCGCCCACTGACAGCTGATGCGGGACTGGTGTTTTTAAACTATTAAATACATAGAAAGTGTATGTATCATTCGGTCACTGAGAGATCAAATTTCCGGAGAAAATATACCAAGCGTGTTGGTAAATCCTCGCGGTGAGAAAAAACCCAGCGAATAGTTTGATTGTAAAAATATACTACCAAACCTCAACCGGGGAGAAAACAATTTTTGGAAAAAAGAAAAGACCAAGATAGTCGTACCAACAAAAAATGATTTATTGGTACAGTATTTGGCCAAAAGTAAAAACAATTTATATGTATATATATATGTATATAAGATATATATATATATTCATATAACCGCTAGGAGAATAAGCTAATAAGTAAAAAGTGCTCAATACCTAAGTAGAGCAAATAATCTTAGAGTCAGATCTTAGCCCTGAAGAGTATTAAGCGAAACTAATAGTAGGTTCGTCTGACTCATTAGATCTTTATATATATATATATATATGTATATATATATATATATATATATATATATATATATATATAATGACGAATATTTTCGGTCATCTTTCAATATTCGTTGATTTTAATAGCAAGACACTCTAGTCGGTATGTGTACAATTGTGGGAGACAGTGTATATCGAAGACAAAAATGAAAGCTAAGAACGTGCTAATTAGTAGATAACGAGTATTCTCTGAGACAATAAAAAAGATGTGATTTCAATTCTCACTGGGAGCATTGTCTCGTTTTTGATTTGTTTTTCGTTGTCGTAAAGATGACGACCGCAGAGTTTTGCGATAAAATTCAGCTAGACTAAAGAGATTACAAAAATATCAATTGAAATTAATACTCGTAATGTTTCACAATTGTTTAACTGGAAAACAAACTGTAAATATTGTCTTTAGTTTAAGTTTAGAAATATTTTGATCTGTAACATAACTAATTGATACCTTGATTTTAAAGACATGTCAACTCGTCAAGTGGTTAGGTAATCACCTTCATTGTACATTCATATATTAATTTGTAATTGTAATTTGCACACTCTTGTACAGTCTTAAGTAACTAATAATAATATTTCTTAGTCAAAATTAGAGCTTCAAAAAACTTATTATAATGGACATTGTGTGTATATCTATGTGTAACCGAAACTATATCAGTACCTAAGTCACAATTCCCTTAGATATTTACGTCTCATTCTCCATGATTTTATTTTTATGTAAACCTCAATTATTAATAAAATTGTTTTACATTATTAATACTTTTAGCCTTATCTACATACTAATAATATGCAATTGATTTTTTTAAAATACAACAAAATAACGATTTATAGTGAACGGGAAGGCTAATTTGCATATTGATATTATGAATGGATTTCAATAAATATTTGCTTGGTATTATTGATTTTTAATTGTTTGGTTTTATCTCATTGAATATAAGCAAACATCTCAGGGATAAATCATAAAAGAAATCCATTAACCATAAGAAATAACTGTAATTTTATTCTTTACTTCCAATTTTAACTAAATAGCTAAATTAAAAAAAATTAGCTATGAAAGACGGTAGTGATGGAAAATGATGGAAGAGTTAGTTACAAAGTTGTTCTATTTTTCGATTATACCCCCCCCCGTTTCAAATCATTGTATCTGCATTTTTTTATTTAATTTCATTAGTATTTTTAATTTAATATAATATTCTATTAAATTGAAACTTAAATACTAGCGACTGCAGGGCGCATATTCTTGTTTGTTTTTAATGAATATAATTCATAGTTATATGGTATTAAGTATTCTGCATAATACTAGTAATTTTCATCCAGTACTATTTGAGCGTTAAATGGGATTTTATCAGGTATTTCAACTTCGGTTCCGATTAGCCCAGTATAATGACAGATGAAGATAATGTTTGGACACTACGACGACGTACTTAGTAGAGGGAAATGTACCAACAACAACAAGGACAATGAAGGTGTACTTTGCACTTACCATATCTCCAGGACTGGAGCCTCACCATCAGATGATTTTTTTAACATACCTAAGTTATTGGTGTTGGGTCTTAAATCTCTGCATGAGATACAGTCAGCGTGTTCTAGTCCCTGTCAACATGGCGAAAAGTAAAGTCAGGATAAGTAATGGTAAGTGTGTTGCTCCACCTCATACGCAAAATCTATCCCGTGGACTAGCGCTAGTAAACAGGGGAGAGACACCTTCGTAGTCCGGTTTATACTGACAATAAGCCGCTCTGCCGACTTGAAAATAAAAACTAAGGGTGAGTCTGTAGAGTGGCTTATTGCTGGTATCAGACGAACAGTGAGGGAGTCTATCCTCTTTTCACTAGCACTAGACTAGACCAAGAAGATTGATTTTTTGTGGGGGGCATCTGCAGCTCCGCACTTCACCGCACTGAGACTAGCTGTGCTACTCATGCGCTAAGTTGACGAGGACCGGCTCTATTTTATATAATTCGATATGTACGCATTTGTTTTCAATTCTCCTCCAAGTAAACTACAGAAAACAGTGAATTAAACGGCTACCATCTGCTCTAGATGATTTTTATTCCACATTATGAATTAAATGACTTCTACGAAAGTCGTATATCAAACAAAATGTATAAGCAGGTGTTCTGAGGAATGGAACATAGGCTGGTAATTTCACTTGTCGTGTGACGTCAACTGCGTAGGAGGATTAAAATAAGAAACATTGGCGTTAACCACCAGGGGAATATTAATGTTTTTAAAGAAAAAAGATCACATGGTTTTATCTATATTTCATTCACTTTCTTAGATAGGAACATCAACATCCTCATGGGACCATGTAACAATAGGGACTAAAATAAGTTCATAAGTCATCTAGTACCTTAGAAAAACTTCGTTTAGTGTAGGGGTTATGAGATCGGCCTGTCAGCTTGGCAGTCCGGTTTCAAATCACGCACAGGGCGGTCTTCCGATCTATAGCTCTGCTGATGAGGCCTAATAGGCCGAAATGTACATACAGAGATTGATTTTTCTCGATTTGTTTAGCCATACATTTAATAGGTATTCCCGCCTAATTCATTATTAATTAATTAATTTTCAAAATTAGGTACGACTCCAATTAAGCACTTATTCTCCCAAAAATTATCGGCAAAAAGCCATTCTAAACAAACCTTGTTTACAACTTATCATATCGTCGTGTAATAAAAGTCACTAGAAGAGGAATATTAACCTACTCTAAATAAAAAGTTATATATTTTATCATCATCATCATCACGTCGCGCAATTAGCACATATATCCATGACAATATCTCGCCAACCCTCTCTATTATTCATCGTCCCAGAGAGGTCCTCCGCGCAGCATACAGTATCCTCACCTAGTTGGTCAATGTAGGTCCTTGGAGATCAGCCCACATTAGCATGTCCATGTGTTGGCTCCCACAGGAGGACATCGGTTATGAGCACGTCCTTGCTTCTCCAGCAGTGACCAGCATGCCTTGTCCGTCTCACTCGAATGGTTTGTGAGATGGGGAGGGACAGATGGCCGTACAGCTGCTTTCTTGTGGGGTGCTGCTTCCACGACTAGTTCAAGACCGCACGCAGCATTCTTATGCAGCTCCGATCTAGCTTATTCTCGAGGTGCTTCGTTAGGGTCCAGGTGGTCTAGGCATACAGCAGTACTGATATAACCATAGCCTGGAAGAATTGTCGGTATAACTTTTCAGTGAGATCGGATTTCCAAATGACTGATAATTTGTTTGTGGCCGACCATGCCTTTCCTATTCGTGTATTAACATGAAGCAGGCGATATCCCGCACAGACTGTCACATATGCAGACTACGCTGATGACCTTGCACTTCTTGCAGATACACTGGCACAGGCCGAGTCACTACTACATAGCCTGGAGAAGACAACAAAGAATATTGGCCTCTACGTGAACTCTGATCAAATTGAGTTCATGAGTTTCAAAAGAAAGAAGACATCTACAATCTGGACGGTAAGCCTTTTAAGCCAGTAGTACAATTCACATACCTGGGTAGTAATATCTCATCCACAGAAAGCGATATATTTTATAACTTAAACATTTTTTAATTTTTAGTAAAACTCAAAAATTGAACACCTAGCGTAGTAGATAAAGGCGTTGAGTTAAGACAGTTCTAAGTGACTGTTATCTCTAGACTGCAGGTTCAATCCTGGTCATGGTCAGTAACAGAATAATAATTAACACAGCTTAACACCTGTACCCCAGCTATGGTTAGCGGAATGAGAACAAAACAACTCCGTGGATTGAATAAAGGGTTGGGTTCAAAGTTTCGTCAGGGCTCCTGATTATGACAAGAAAATTCCAGAGTTTGAAAAGAAGGTTCCCGAGTTCGAGAAGGTTCCCGAGTCCGACAATAAATGTCTGAAGATGGCCGGAGAGCACACTGACCGAAACGTTGTACAGATAACAATAAATTAAGGACAATAGTCCGAATAATTCAAATAATACTAATTATCAAGCCTCATCTAAAAAATTCAGAGAAATAGTGAAAATAACAATAAAGATGAGGACAATAGTCCGAATAATCCAAATAATACAAATTATCAAGTCTCATCTCAAAAATTCAGAGAAATAGTGAAAATAACAATAAAGATGAGGACAATAGTCCGAATAATCCAAATAATACTAATTATCAAGCCTCATCTAAAAACTTCAGAGAAATAGGGAAAATAACAATAAAGATGAGGACAATAGTCCGAATAATCCAAATAATATTAATTATCAAGCCTTCTAAAAAAATCAGAGAAATATTACAAAATAAACATATAAAGAAGTCCTCTGACACTAAATAACCCAACAAGGTTGGCATGCTTTAAACTAAATCAAACCATATAAATAATAAAACTTATAAAATGATTGATTGATTTTATCGCTATGTGAATGAAAAAAAAACTGCCAGTATCCTACGTGGCAAATAAATTTTAGCGAGTTTGTTTTACGATTGATTGGTTGATTTGTATTAACAGCATGGAAATGCAAAAACTGCATCTATCTTAACTGACAACATTTAGCACAGGGGTCAGCTAATTACCATCCACGGACCGGATCATCCAAGACAAGGCTTGATAATTAATATTATTTGGATTATTCGGACTATTGTCCTCATATTCATTGTTATCAGTACTATGTTTCGGCTAATGTGCCATTCATCCTTCTTCAGGTATTCATTGTCGGAATCATGGATTTTCTTTTCGAACTAGGGAACGTTCTTGTCGTAGCCGGGAACCTTCTTGTCGTAATCGGGAGCCATCACGGAACTTTGAAACTAAACCTTTATTCAGTCCACAGGGTATCCTGTTCTCATTCCGATAACCATAGCTGGGGTAGTGTTAATCTGTGTTAATTATTATTCTATGATACTGCTGCCCCTGACCAGGATTGAACCTGCAGTCTATAGATAACTGTCTCTTAGAACTGTCATAACATAACTTCTTTATCCAGTTAACTTCTTTATTTAGCAGTTTTTTTTCTTATCGCAAAGGTTTACCAATAAGTTTCGTATATTATATATACTAGCAAATATATGCACCCTCCGGGTGCAAATATTTAAGTTTTAATGTAATCAAATATTATATAAAATTAGAAAATCTTATGAAACTAAATAAGAATGCAAATAAAAAGATTTGAGTATAATCGAAAAATAGAACAACTGAAACTTACTCTTCCATCACTCCCATATTTCATTGCTAAATTTTCCTAATTTAACTATTTAGTTAGATTAGGAAGTAAAGCATAAAATGACAGTTATTTCCTCTTGTTAATGTGTTTCTTTTAATATTTGTCCCAGAGATTTTTGCTCATATTCATCAAGATAAAACCAAAGAATTAGAAATCAATAATACTCAGCGCCTATTTATTAAAATCAAATTTTTAATATCAATATGCAAATTAGCCTTCCCGTTTACATTGTAAACCACTATTTTGTTGTATAAATGAATACAATTGCATGTTGTTAGTACGTAGATAATGCCAACGGTATTAATAATGTAAAACAATTTTTTATGAATAATTGGGCTTTAAATAAAAAATAAAATCGTGGAGAATGTTACGGAAATAACTAATAGAATTGTGACTTGGCTACTGATATAGTTTCGGTTACAGTCAGACTAACACACAATCTCCATTATAATAAGATGTATATATATGTATCTATAAACGTGAACAAAATTTTATTTTTGGTAAAGCATTCTAATGTTGTAGAGTGTAGTGATAAATATTACCGATTGATGTTCATGTTATTTATATAATGTTACATAAGAACTAATAGTCTTGTATATTCAATTTGAAAGAACTTAGTTTTTTTGTACAAGTATAAATCCTTTTCATTAGATTTTCCACTGCCGGGAGGAGGGCTGAGAATCCACTGACTGTATCCACTGTTAAGGGCTGAATTTCCCCTACCCAAAAAGCGGGGTCATGGGAATGATACTAAAGTGTATCTGAAGGTGAGTCTCCAGTTCTGGAGATTTCGGGAATATGCAATACCTATATATTGCCATTATGTTTTCGTCATACAATGTGTAATAAATACAAAGTGCGATAACCTGCCCTCGTCGGCGGCTAACTAGGTGGGATGACAAAGTTTCGGGGGCTAAAAGCGGGAATGCCACACCTAGTGGCACTAAGCAGCGTTTTGGCCACCGGTTCGAGTATTAAAAAAAAATGAACATAAAATGAATTAAAAAGATAAATGTGTAAATAACGTCCGTTCATCTTAGCAGTTTCAAGTTGAATGTATTTTGTGATTTTCTTAACGCTTTTATTTTCACCGTTGATGACATTAGGCGCATGGTTTAACCGTTATTAACTGTCCTTGACGTCACGCAATCACATGAGTAGCATGTTGATAGATTGTGGTAAATTTAGTATATATATGAAATCTATTCAAGTTTTTTGACTTCGAATTCCTTGATTGTTTAGAACATTTTCCAGCACGGTGTCGCTCTGCGATGAGGTCCAGAATTCTGTGGGGGTGATCCTGACTCTTAGCCTTGGTCGATTTACATTCACCGACAGGGGAACAACAGTGTTCGCATCGGCGTGTCTTATAGATCGTAAACATCGCAAGATATTTTGACCCGGAGTAATAGTACCCGTTAGGGTTTCATCTAACGGTTACACACACTTGATTGAAAAATGATATAATTATTCTATTTTTGTTTTGGGGTACATAGTTTAGAAGAACAATAACATTGGACACATGGCCTAATGGATAAGGTAGTTAGGTTAAGAGAGTTCTAAGTGACAGTTATCTCTGGATTCCGGGTTCAATCCTGAGTAGAGGCAGTAACATAGAAAAATAATTAACACAACTACTACCCCAGCTATGGTTAGCGGAATGAGAACAGGATACCCCCGTGGACTAAATAAAGGGTTAGGTTCAAAGTTCTGTGATGGCTCCCGATTACGACAAGAAAGTTCCCGAGTTCGAAAAGAAGGTTCCCGAGTCCGAGAAGGTTCCCGAGTCCGACAAGAAATACTTGAAGAAGGCCGGAGGGCATATCGGCCGAAACGTTGTACAAATAACAATGAAGATGGGGACAATAGTTCGAATAACGCAGATAATACTAATAATCAAACCTCATCTCAAACATTCAGAGAAAAAGAACAATAACGTTTAGTCGTTCGCAAATATGGATATGATTGAAAAATCAAGTCTTCCTGATTTTCTCTTGACTTAGAAGTGCTTATTTTGATTTCAGGTTATAGAATTCATGAAGAATCTGATGAGAAATCATGTTTCAGAATATTTGCCATTGGTTGCGATACTTGAAAGTCCTGTGTCATATAGTACCTAAAAGAGAACAATGGAATTGTCTGTTTTCTGTAGATAGTGAAACCTTGGACTAGAGAACAAGCAAGACTTCACAGACTTGTGAATGCAACCTGTCAATTCCATTTTTCTTTTCAACGTCTTCCTTTTTTTTCCTCATCCTCCACTCTATGAACGGTGAACTGAAGATTTGAAATACTGACCAATACTGACACTTACGTTTTCTTCCACTTTCAGGAAAATTGCATGCTTCTGTGCACACCAAGAATCTGTCTCGTCTTTCAGGTAAGAACATTTTTTATTATTCTGTCAGCTTTAATGTTCAAAGAAAAGGTACTCCATGGCCAGCATGGAGGGGTGTTTAACAATTGGGTTAGGTTTCATGTCATATTAGTGGTGGCGGTTTAAAAAATGAGACCGTCCAAATTGTCCAAGAGGAAATTCTAAAATGTAAATCCTGATTGTCCGGTGTCTCTTATCGGAATTCTTATTTTTTATGAATATCCTCACCTCAGCTAAATAGTTGACCATTCCGTTTTTTTATTATAAAGAAGGAAATGGAAGAAAAAGGACATGCTACACAGAAGAATATAATAAGAAAAAAAGAAAGAAAGAAAGAAAGAAAGAAAGAAAGAAAGAAAGAAATAGAGTAAGGCAAATATAGAGGTAGAGGGTTAGAGTAATAACACTAATCTGTTTCAATTGAACATAATGAGAAGATGAAAAGGTGGAAAGTAATTTAAAAAAGAGTGAGAGAAAGAGAGTTAAACCCTCGTCTTTTTAATAGTTATTTGCTCAAATGTAGTAGAAGACCTGGAGTATTGGGTATCCGGTGAGAATCGAATTCAGTATCAATTGTCTACTAAGTAATTATGTTCTAAGCTTAGCTAAGATGTAGCAGAAGGCCTTAAGTATGGATTATCCAGTGAGAATCGAATTCCCTATAGTCTACTATTCTAGCTTGCTAACCAATAGACCACGTGATGTTTTCTTCGATCATGCGCACTTACTTCCTTTCATTATCTTCCTCATTTTTCTCTATTCTTTTCTTTTTTTTTCTCTTAAACTTTTTATTCTTTCTTAAATTCTTTACTTTCTCATTCTTTTCTCTTCTTTATATCTTCACTCTTTTTTCTCCTTCTCTTTTCTTTCTTCGGTTTTTATTTCTTTTACTGTCTTCCTCTCTTTGTTCTGACTCTGTCTTATTTCATTTACTGACTTCTTTCACGTCTCCCAATACGGTTAAATCCTACTTAACGGACATAAATTCCAACATCGTATGTGACCCCGCCGAAAGAAAAAAAATACTAAAAATCTGGGAGTTAACCGAATTTAATGAAAATTTCAGTGTTGATATATTAATGAATAAAAGATATAATACATCAATCATTTTATTTAAAAAACTTTTACATTTTTTTTCATGTTAACTTTGAACCACATATGTTTGTGAATCTGTGTTACGCCTCAAAGATACGTGGTTCAAAGTTAACTGGCATGAAAAAATGTAAGAGTTTTCAAATAAAAACACTAATGCATTATATTGTTTATTCATTGATGTATCAACACTGAAAATTTCATTACATTCGGTTAATTTCTGGATTTTTAGTATTTTTCTTTTTTTGGCGGGGTGACATACGATGGTGGAATTTATGTCCGTTAAGTAGGATTTAATCTCCAATACTATCTTAACTCTGGATATTATTTCATCATTTTGCTCTGTAAAGGAATATGTTAACGGTACAAACAATGATTCCTCTGGAATGACTAACGAGTTATCGCAGATCGAGATTCCTGCAACTTCTTATGGCTAAAGTAAATTGGAAAAAGTGATTTATAACATGTACAAAGCAATAAAGATCCTGGAAAAGGAACATAAACATTTTGCAATATAGCCGGGTGTTAAGATACATCCACTGCAATTTATATTGGGGTATCCACCCCTAACAAAAGGGGTATTCTGAGTATGGCACTAAATTGCATATGGTGATGTGGTTCTAGATCTGGATCCCTAGGGAGTACGAAGTCACGACTTTTCTGACATTATTACCGGGACGCCTTCAGCCCAGAGCTGTCATAGCTGTTAGCGTCCTATCTGTGGGTCAAAAATATGTTTTAAAATAATCATATTAAGATACTGTATAACTGTGTGTATATTATTTGTATTAAAAATTATTAAGGATTATTATTATTGTTATTAATTACGTGAAACCTTATTATTGAATAAATAATCAGCACAAAGTCTTCTTAACAATTATAACTTTACTATTTTTCTCTGCAGGTGATTTTTGATGACACCTGAACTTTCATATTCTGAACTTAACATTTCCAGATCATCACACTCAAGCGAATTATATGTGGCTCCACAATCTACCGGAAGTCAATTTTCATAAAGTAGTATTGATAGAAAATATATTAAACCTGTCATTCTGGGGCTTCCAAGCAGGCTACCTCTTATTGGGGGGTTCAGAGCTAGCATGCACTGTTCCTGATTGCACCATACAACTGCTATATGTGATGAGTCTATACAATTCATTTAGAATAATGTCTTCATGATTTTTTTATCATATAAGTTCAAACACATTATGACTTTTCTTAGCAAAGGAAATTACGGTGGAGCTAAGAATATGCCAAGTACATCCTCGGAGAAAGGGTAATTACTTGTACGTCCGGGTGCAAGTATTTAAGTTTTAATGTAATATTGTAATAATATGACGTTAAATTAGAATGGTTAATGAAACTAAATAAGAATGCAGATAAAAAGATTTGAAACATCGAAAGAAAGAATAATTGAAACTCCCGTCTTTCATTGCTAAATGTTCCTAATTTAACTATTTAGTTAAAATAGGAAGTAAAAAATAAAATTACAGAATAAAGAATATAAATTTATTCTTGTTGATGGATTTCTTTTAAGATTCATCCCCGAGATTTTTGCTCATATACATTAAGATAAAACCAAACAATTAGAAATCAATAATACTAAGCACATATTTATTAAAATTCACTTTTTAATGTCAATATGCAAATTAGCCTTCCTGTTCATACTGTAAACCGCTATTTTGGTGTATGTATAAACACAAATGCATTCTATTTGTATGTTGATAAGGCCAACAGTATTAATAATGTAAAACAATTTTATTGATAACTGAGGTTTAATTAAAAGTAACATCATTGAGAATGTGACATAAATAACAAATGGAAATTGTAATTTGAGTTGTGATATAGTTTCGGTTAGTGGAAGATAAACACACAATCTCCATTATAATAAGATTAATAGTTACTTGAAGCTAGAATTGCTTACTAAGGATTATTGAGATTACTTAATTGAAACCATAAAATTTTGTAAATTATTAGTCAACCTCACGGTGGGACTTAGAATAGGGCAACGGCATCCTTTGATAAACGATAATACCCCCCACCTACAAAACAGGTATCCTGGGTAGGTATTTACCTCGCATACCACGTATGCGGGTGTGATACAATATCTTCTTTTCATGTGGGACCATCCACGAGCCGAGACTCATGGTTAGTAGAGGCAAAAACTGCGTTTGATCCCGTCTGCATTCCTCCTCAGGGGGGTGGGGGCTCAGACACTGGGCAAAAAAACCCAGATATTCCCCTTTAAATCAAGGAGTTGCATGGAGGTATAGCACCCTGGGAACAACTCTGTTAACATTACTTAACCGGTCCACAGCTGAAGCCCCGATCGAAACCAAAACTCTGGAGTCATTATTGCCATTACTCCCACGTCTAGTCGAAGCGGAGGCGGGAGGACTTGTTAGGGCCCTATCTATGGGTCAAATAGAGTTGTTCAAAGATACATTCTATTAGATAGGAATACTTGATACTATATAAATGTTAAGCGTACCATCCATTGCTACTGAATAGTGAGTTCGATACTCGTTGGATGTTACTTAGATGCAACTTTTGTTATATCATAACAGAAGCGAACGGGTTGCAAATTACTTGCATTGATATTATGTTCTTATAAGTAATTTTCCCAATGGGATGCAAGCATTGCAACACCACTGGAAGTAGTACGTGTACCACAAGGGTGACAATATTGTAAATTAACCTTGTTTGATATCATAACCTCTTACTATGGATAAATAGTAGGCAGACTTGGCTCTTTAGCTTTTGTATCCCAACCGATCTAAGAGATGGAAAACTCTGAGTTCAAGACTGTTGTTTTTTTCTATTATAATTTCACATTCATTGAACATTATTTGTACCAAAAGATAGTTTCCTATTTGCTCAGAACGAAGTTACAAAATTTTGCAAAAAAATTGTTAAAGTTTTGCACTTCAATTTTTCTAAAATTTTGTCCCTGTGTGGACTATCTTAAAGTTAGACAATTTCCAAAATTTTAGAATCGACATAACTTTCCATATTTGGATGGCGGGTCCCGAAATATGGTGAATTTTGTAATCTATATTTGTCTGTAAAATGAGTTCTAGAGCATTCCTACTCCTAAAAATTGGATGGCTAAAAACATTTTAGCCATAGGAATCCAGAAATGTTATCAAAAATCTTAACCGTAACCAATTTTAAGTATTTAATGATTTCTGATTTGCAACATTTTTACTGGTCTTGTAGCTTCGGTTCTAAGCAAATATCAAATTATATTTTTGATACAAATAATGTTCAATATATATGAAATAATAATAGAAAAAAATGCTATAGATGCAGTGCCACATATTATAGCGGGATATTGATCTTGCTATGGAAACATCAGAAATGATCAATAACTTAAAATTGGTTGACTTTAAGACTTTTATGATAGCATTTCTGGATTTCCTGGTCACAAATGCTTTTATAAACCAATTTTTAGTTGGGGGAAGCACTAGAATTCATTTTAAAATCAAAAATAGATTACAAGAAGTCATTTTTCTCCAACCCCACCAAATTTGGAGAGATAAAAATCGACATAACTCCGCCAATTGTTGGAATTGGAAGTTCAAATTTTGGGGATTGCCTAATGCTAACATAGATTAACTTGTATCACATCTGCTCGTGTGAAGGGGTTGATAATATATATATTATATATATATATATATATATATAAATATATGTGTGTGTGTGTGTGTGTGTGTGTGTATGAGAAGAAAATATCTTAAAAATATAACAAACACAGGATGTTATGATTAGGGGAAACAATTTTTTTTGTGTGTCAATACTTAAGCATTTCGGTATATTGTACCATCTTCAGGACACTGTTAAGTAATGTTTATGTGCGGGACAAAATGAAAGATGTTAAGTGTATATTTCATTTTGCCCCTCACATATACTTAACAGTGTCCTGAAGATGGTACAATATACCGAAATGCTTAAGTATTGACACAAAATAAAAATGTTTCCCCTAAGCATAACATCCTGTGTTTGTTATATTTTAAAAATATTTTCTCCTCATATTGTCGGATTAATTTCCTCACCGTCTTTCCATATATATATATATATATATATATATATATATATATATATATATATATATATATATATTATATATCCGTTGCGACATCTATCCAATTGGACAAAAACTAAGATATATTTTAGGCATATAAATATTTAGGGATTTATATAGCAATTTATACAAAATATTTCTTTCTTTTTGTAACAAATTAAGAGCTTGTAAATAAATACCATTAGAGTATCTTTGTTCGCCTCTGAACTTTTCAGCCAACCCTCGTACATGCCTGCCTCGTGTAAATATTCCAGCCTATGCTATCAGTACTTTAGTCAATGGGTTCATTAGATTCACACTCGCCGTCTTAAAGGAAATTGGGTCGCGTTCTTCACATCCGATGGAAAATTACTCCAAAATTGGGATAATTATTTAACTAGTACATAGAATCCCACCTTTTGAGTGTGGATCGTAATGGACGGCTTTTGTAATCGTGAAAGCTCTCCAAAAAACATTTCTGGCTAGACAATCTACTTGCGGGGAGACATACACCTCCGCCATTTTCAAGTTGATCAAATTGGTCTACTCAAAACTGATGACAATGACGCAAGTCTTCGAGTAGCTGTCCACCAACCTTAATTGGCATCTGATTTTCTATTGAGTGTTGATTGGTTTAGGAAGAGATTTTAGTTTAGCTATTCTACCGTGAAAACCTATATGATTAAGATGTATTGGTCGGGATTTGACACACTTTGCTAATGCGTCAGTCGATTTTCGCAACTCATAGAACAAAGCTGTCTAACATTGTGGACATAATAAGTGGATTGTATTATTACGCTGTTCTCAGTAAATAGTAGAATTACAAATATCTTTGTTAACTAAAGTTGACACAATACCTGTTGACCGGGGGTTGTAGAATACGCGAACTGCACTTCTACAGAGAGGTAAGACCCATGCAATGGGATGGCGTCACCTGTTGGCTGTAGCCCTGTCTGTGTGGCTTCAGAATACATCGATGCACCTCTGCATAGGAAATAAAACCCTCCTCTAATCGGGGCACCTCTTTGCCGTGGGTGGTGACCCGTGATGCTTAAGGATGGAAGTCTGCTAACAGAACAGTACTTGAGATGCTACACTTCGCTTGGATCCTTACTTAGACTAGACGTGCGGTCGGAGAGGTCCGCTCCATCCAATCGACTGGTCAGGTCAAGCCTTAGCACCTATACGACTGTCCCGGCCCTTTTGCTCTTCTCGCAATCCCAAAACTTTTCATCATATATGTGCTAGAAGGCAGCGACTGAGCGTCATATTGTTCTGGGTATGATATATTTATCTGATGTTCAAGTTCCAGTTCCTTCGCTCTGGGCAATATGGAGTACCCCTTCATCACTATTACTCTCAGGTCCACTCTGACCCGAGGTGGTAGAACATGTTAGGGTCTATCTATGGGTTAAAAAGAACAAACTGAGTTCTAAAAATGTGTTTAGAAAAAGTGAGTTTAGAAAAATTGAATGCCCTTCAAGAAGGAATAAAACTAAACGTTTTCGGCATAAGATAACCCAATTGCTGTAATGCCGTAAAATCCAAGAAACGAGCCAAGATTTTGGTCGTGGCTGGTGACCCATGATGCTTATGGACGGAATCCTGGTGACTGAATAGTCCATAACATGCAACACTCTATTTTAGTCGTTACGCGGGCTAGACGACACCTCCGATCAACTGGTTGTACCTGTCAGGGTTTTATGAATGGGTTAGACAATTAAAATTAGTTTAAATACATGTTTAAAAATGAGTTTAAAAATGTGAATACCCAACAAGAGTGAATGCAATAAATACACTTTCGGCTTATATATATATATATATATATATATATATATATATATATATATATATATACATGCATATCCTACACTCGTATATATATATAAACATGCACATATAATATATATATATGTATATTACTCAAAGCATATGCACACACATATGTATAAATATATATTTTTTTAATGCACATAGACACACACATACACATGTAAATATATTTAATGCACATAGACGCACACATACACATGTAAATATATTTTATTTGTATGTATACTCATACACACACGCACACACATCTCTCTCTCTCTCTCTAATATATTATATAATATATATATTGTGTGTGTGTGTGTGTGTGTGTATGTGTGTTTGTGTTTGTGTGTGTGTGTGTGTGTGTGTGTGTGTTCGGATGATTTAGGGGTCCATTTTGGTTTACTTAACGTACGCAGAAGTGTTTATATGAATACATGAATATCTGTGAATATATATCACGGTTAAAATCTCCATTTTTCTATTTACTTTATTTGCAACTCGCGAATTGATATTTATAAGCAAACTCTCTATGCAATTTACCCCCCCAAAATTCATCTCAATATATTTCGGCAGGGCACTTTAAAAAATCTTATCATAATCTTTTCTTGGGATTTTATGTTCAAGGGAATATCGACTGGATTTCCTGTTTGGCACTTAAAACGCCACACTCTGAGTAATTTTTATTTTTTTATTTTCCATCATTTTCTTTGGGTTATCGGCCATCTTTCTTTAACCAATAATCTTCATCCAAGCACGGAATGAAAAACTCAAAAGTATCTCCCGATTCCCTACGCATTTAGTTATTTTATTAGTTTTCTATTTTCTGTACAAAATTCGAACAGTCTCTATCATAAACGCAATGTTGAATAATATGACGTTTAACATATTCTTTTTTCTTGACACCAGTCCCTAGAGACAATTATTGAATAATTTAATCTATACATTCAACTCGTGCTCCTTAAAAGAACAACCGTTATCATCTTGCAAAATCAGGAGATGAAGTGCAAAAATCTAAATCCTGATTTCTGGAGTTGCTTATCCGCTGAATTCTTATTTCTTATTAGGGTCATAACCTCAGTTAAATAATTGATCATTCCGTTTTTTATTATAAAGAATGAAAGGGGAGAAAAAAGACATGCTACACAGAAAAAATAAAATGAGAAAGAAAGAGTGAGAGGGGGTTGAATTAGAATAAGTGATAACGCTAATCTGCTTCAATAGAACATAAGGAAAAAACGAAAAGAAGGAAAGAAAGAAAGAAAGAAATGTATGAAAGAGAGTAAAATCAAGATTATTATACTTTTTACATAATGGTATATATTCCAATAGCTTTTGAGTAACCATATCAAACGTTGTAATAATTAAATCATTATATTGTGAAATACCCACAGGCTCTGCTAGTTATAATTCTCCATCTCATTTCTGTCTGTCTTTTATTCTATGATTCTTGGTATGTTAGAATCATAGCTGTCAAAACTGATATGACAATTCATTGTAGCGTGGTCATAGCGCCATAAAAGGCTTAATTGGTCTAGTAGTATGACTGGTCACCTAATTAGGTCCCGCACAATAAGCAGTGTTCAACATAGATTGTAGGTTCCAATAATTAAAACATACAAAGAATAGTAGGTTGAAGATTCAAAGGGGTTATTTACTTCTCACTCGCCCCTTGGGATTGTTTTCAGAGAGGAAGAGTAAGGTCAAACTTTTCTATCATAAATTCCATCCCTACCACTAACTGGCGACTCACGGTCGGTCAATACAACCCCCCCCCCAGCGGAGCAAAAAAGTGACGTCGTCTTCTCGTGAGGCACCTAGCGAAAAGAGTTTTCTTTACTTCCGTTTGTGGATCCGGTGTGGTAGAAGGGATATATCCGTCTCCGCTCTTCTGCAGAAAATTTGGGGCTTCATTTTTTTTTTATCTAGTTTAGGGGTCATTTTTTCGGTCACTGGCTGACATACATTGAGTGCTTAGAATCTAAAAAAACTTTTTTGTTCGTTCTTATTTCTTTTTTCTCTTTCTCTTTCTCTTTCCCCAGAAATTTGATTGCCGTTTTCTTTTCAATTGAAATTTTCTCAAGACCGTTTTAATTACATTACACACATAAGCATTCTTTTACATAACTTAGTTTTGGAAGTTTAAAAAATCATTTACCTTTTAAACAAGCGATTCTTTCTATAATGTACGAATAGTGCTAAATGCTTCTTTTAGTTTCACTCTTTGCCGAAGGACATATCGGCTCCTATTTCGTCTGGGCACATAAAATTGTAAATTTTATCTCTCTGTGAGCTTTCTTTAATTTAATATACTTTTTCTGTCTAACCACTCCTCTTCTTTGTAGCATGAAAATAAAAGATGAGTCTTATTTCTCTTACAGCATGTTAGGATTGTTTGTTTTAGTTGTTACTTTTTGAAAAAAATACTAAATTATTTTGTCTGGTATTTACATAATTGAAATGTATAAAATAAGTAGATAAAAGCCATTCACTTTTCTTGAGAGATTAAACAGTATTATTTTACTTCATTCATTATTATAACTAGTACAAAATAAAAAACACCTGCCGGGCGATGTAAAAATAGATTTTTGAAACATATTGCCTGAGGGGTGGGAGTACAAAATTCAATGTCAGCGAGTTTGTACCCTAAGTAAGTAAAACCATCAAATTCATTAAAGGATTAAAAAATAAAACTATTTGAAATGTAAACTTTAAATATGTATTAAAATAAAACAAACTATATATAGATATATAATACCAGTCATGTATTTATTAAAACTTGTTTTAAAAAACAATAAGGACTGTCTAATGTTGCATGTTCAAATTTTGAGTGTATTTATTCTATGACGATTTTGGGTAATGTGACGTAAGCAGTGACGTAATGTTTGTTACAGACAAAAACCGGAACAGAATCTGCATTATTAATAGATTAGGTTTAGAGTTTTGGTTTTAAATCATGTCAACTGTTTTTATGTTATTTGATACCGAAATCAGTCTTTTATTTAGAGAGGAATATATAAAGAGAGAGAGAGAGAGAGAGAGAGAGAGAGAGAGAGAGAGAGAGAGAGAGAGAGAGAGAGAGACGCGCATATATATATATACAAGGTGTGTCAAAAAAGTATAGAGATTTTCGGTACTTTTTGACCCACCATGTATTCTGAAAAAATTAACCTTCCATTTATTCTTCATTTCTATCTTGGTAAATACAGTTTTAAAATCCCCACTTTTTGATACACCGTGTATTCTGAAAAAATAACGATACACTTATTGTCCATTCTATCTTGGTAAATACAGCTTAATCTCGATACTTTTTGACACACTTTATACAAGCACACACACACACGTACACACACACACACACACACACACACACACACACACTCATATATATATATATATATATATATGAATAAGATATAATGAAAAAACAAACGATGTTTACAACTGAAATAGGCTCATCATAAGAGAAAGTGTGCAAACCGTTTCGGGGCCCAATTCTCTTGACAGTTTAAAAAGCAACACTCGGCCATCCTCAACTAATATGAGGACCCCTATTGCATTATAATGTATCGCACGTGGGTCAGTCATCAACAAAAAATAAGACGGGAAAAGACGTTAGTAAAAACAAACGCTGCTAGTCAAACGTTGGAATTAATCAAAAAAAAAAAATTGTGCTGTCTGTATTAAAAATAATATCAATTTTATTTAAAATAAAATGAATTTTATTAAAAATAAAATGAATCTTCATTTTCAATTTTGAAATAATCAGAAGCATTATAGTAAATGAAATAAGACTCAAAAAGTCTGATGTAAAGTCATAGAAAAGTGTAAAATATGTATAAAAAGTGTATATGGAATATCAAAATTATTGTAATATAATAGCAGAAGTACCCGGTCTATGACTTATTTTTAGCAAGTTCAATTCTCGTTGCATACCTCACACTTGCGAACTTTAGTCACATCCTACCTGTATTTAGTGATTCGGTTGAATAAGGAATATGGTGAACGTGTTGAGTAAACAATGATTGTGTCCCATCGTTGTGGAATGGTTATATTTTGATTTTAGCAGTATGTCCCTTACTTGTGAACTCGTGTCACATCCTACATATGATGAGCCGGTTTCATATCTATCTATCTATCTTTCTCAATTCGTTCCTATCTATATATATATGCTTCAGTCTGGTCATATCTATCTATCAATCAATCTATCTATCTACCTACCTACAAACCTACCTATATATCTATCTCAGTTTGTTCGAATCTATTTATTTATCTATCTGTTTATTGCCTTCTACAAAATAAATTACGAGTAAGATAAAAGTGTTTATCACACATTCTAACATTGACACGATTTTTTATTGATTCTCTTACATTTTCATGAAGACTTAACAAGCAAAAACAGCATAGGACAGAACCATACACTCACTATATAATATTAATATATAATATCTTAACGTGAGTCCCTAACCTCTAGGCATAAAAAAACCCTAGATAGGTTAACATGTAATTAAAATCGATTAATCAACCAACAATTTTCGTGAAATCTTGATTTATTCTTCAGCTCGTTTATGAAGATTTACGTATATATATATATATATATATAAGTCACATCATGTTATAGTAGTTGCGCACTTATGATTGACAAGTTGATTTGGCGAGTTTCATGTGTGGCGTGTCCGGTTGGCCTAGGAGTAGAGTCTCTGACTTTGTGTCCTGGGTTCGCCGGTTCGATCTCTGTCGGGGGGAGATCGTAGGTATACACTGCTGATGAGACCAAAATTAGGTCGAAAACAGCTGTACAGTGTTTCCTCACGTCGCACATGGTATTCGCCGAATTTTGCTTGTCATGATTAATTAAAATTATATAAATAAAATTTCTCTCCCACAAAAAATTTAAAAAAAAAAAAAATTATCTATACTTCTTTGCCTAGCATGGTTGTGAGTACGTGGATGCGTGCCGTCATGCCGGGAAGACGTGACTCTGCGAGAGGTAACGAATACGATGCGGAAAAAAGTCACATCATGTTATAGTAGTTGCGCACATATGATTGACAAGTTGATTTGGCGAGTTTCATGTGTGGCGTGTCCGGTTGGCCTAGGAGTAGAGTCTCTGACTTTGTGTCCTGGGTTCGCCGGTTCGATCTCTGTCGGGGGGAGATCGTAGGTTATACACTGCTGATGAGACCAAAATTAGGTCGAAACAGCTGTACAGTGTTCCTCACGTCGCACATGGTATTCGCCGAATTTGCTTGTCATGATTAATTAAAATTATATAAATAAAATTTCTCTCACAAAAAATTAAAAAAAAAAAAAAAATTATCTATACTTCTTTGCCTAGCATGGTTGTGAGTACGTGGATGCGTGCCGTCATGCGGGAAGACGTGACTCTGCGAGAGGTAACGAATACGATGCGGAAAAAAGTCACATCATGTTATAGTAGTTGCGCACATATGATTGACAAGTTGATTTGGCGAGTTTCATGTGTGGCGTGTCCGGTGGCCTAGGAGTAGAGTCTCTGACTTTGTGTCCTGGGTTCGCCGGTTCGATCTCTGTCGGGGGGAGATCGTAGGTATACACTGCTGATGAGACCAAAATTAGGTCGAAACAGCTGTACAGTGTTCCTCACGTCGCACATGGTATTCGCCGAATTTGCTTGTCATGATTAATTAAAATTATATAAATAAAATTTCTCTCCACAAAAAATTAAAAAAAAAAAAAAAAATTATCTATACTTCTTTGCCTAGCATGGTTGTGAGTACGTGGATGCGTGCCGTCATGCCGGGAAGACGTGACTCTGCGAGAGGTAACGAATACGATGCGGAAAAAAGTCACATCATGTTATAGTAGTTGCGCACATATGATTGACAAGTTGATTTGGCGAGTTTCATGTGTGGCGTGTCCGGTTGGCCTAGGAGTAGAGTCTCTGACTTTGTGTCCTGGGTTCGCCGGTTCGATCTCTGTCGGGGGGAGATCGTAGGTATACACTGCTGATGAGACCAAAATTAGGTCGAAACAGCTGTACAGTGTTCCTCACGTCGCACATGGTATTCGCCGAATTTGCTTGTCATGATTAATTAAAATTATATAAATAAAATTTCTCTCCACAAAAAATTAAAAAAAAAAAAAATTATATATATATATATATATATATATAGGGGGTAAACTATAGACACGTGTTTCGAGGTATCACCTCTCATCAGTATAGTTATACAGTTTTAGCAGCTGCCTCTGGCTGGGTTCGAAACCCGAACGAACTTACGCTCGCCCAAGCTTCTTACCCACACATCCACAGTCAGTCGCCAAGTATAGCAGGCTATTTAATTGCTATATTTCTAAGGGGAAATGACCTTCACCTAGAGTTCTCAAACTATGTAAACAAAGTGAGATTTGGCCGAGCCGAATACGGTGAATCTGCAATTATATACCTTCTAAATAGAGTGCTCAACCGAGAACGGGAAGCGTATAAAGGGGGTAAACTATAGACACGTGTTTCGAGGTATCACCTCTCATCAGTATAGTTATACAGTTTAGCAGCTGCCTCTGGCTGGGTTCGAAACCCGAACGAACTTACGCTCGCCAAGCTTCTTACCACACATCCACAGTCAGTCGCCAAGTATAGCAGGCTATTTAATTGCTATATTTCTAAGGGGAAATGACCTTCACCTAGAGTTCTCAAACTATGTAAACAAAGTGAGATTTGGCCGAGCCGAATACGGTGAATCTGCAATTATATACCTTCTAAATAGAGTGCTCAACCGAGAACGGGAAGATATATATATATATATATATATGTATGAAAAAGATGAAATGAAAACACCACACAATGCTGTTAAAAAGAAAACAATTTATAACATAATCATAGCTGATATTGATCAATATAAAAACTCCGTGGCGTTTGTGATTGGAGATAAACGTCAAATGAGTTCAAAACAAAAAATCTTGATTTTGCAAAAAAGAGAACGAAGGTTGTTACATTATTTTCCAATGCAGGTATTCCCGCCGTATTTTTGGCGGTCACCACGATTATATATATAGTGGGAGAAACATCTACATCTTTTAGAATAAGAATGAAAACCACAAATCCACAATAAAACTCAAATCACCCTATAGCACGATAGCACTTCACTTTAACACCCCACCACACAACCTTACACACCTCAAATTTATTTTAATAGGCCACGCATTTGCAACAACACACTCTCGAAAACAAGCTGAGATAAAAAGGATTTTAAAACTACGAACTCACGTGAGAGGACTAAACGCTAAAATCGGAATACTCCGTTATTAAAAATATTTTACAGACGCGGCCGTTTTCAATAACAACTAAGATAAAGGATCCGTTCAACTGGAGGGACATTCTTTTGAGGAAAGGAATCTAACGATCCCGAAAATTCATGAGAATAAATAATAAAAAAATAAGTGAAGCCTGTACTCCACAACATCGAGTTCCTTCATTCATTTTTTAATTTTTTGATTTTTTAATGCTTCATAATAACGCCCAACTTCAACATAAAAAGAATTATAAATATAAATATATATTAACAAGTGGGTTACACATATGCTTCTTATATGAATATACATTATATAAATCTCATGACCAATATATGGCAATAATGCTAATAACTAAACGTTGAAAATAATGCTTCAAATCCAACTTAAGATATATATATATATATATATATGTTCACCAACCCCTCCGCACGAGCAGGATGCGACACAAGGTCAATTTCTTAAGCAGAGTTTAACGGGTTTGAATTTAGAGTTTTCCTTCTCCTAGACCGGTCGCCTAACCATGGTTAAAGTGTCCAGACTTCCCTACTATTTACCCATAGCTAGAGGGAGATTAGGATTCATACCTTTCCCAAGGGTATTAGCGCTAAGTGAAATGCAATTACCAAGTCCAGGATTTGAACTCGGGGCGACTAGTCCATTTCCCATGACTTTAACCATTACACCACGCGCTTTCAACTTAAGATATAAGTACCATTATGTTTTTGTTTATTCCAACGTTTTTTTTTTAGGTATTAGCATTAATTCCATATTTGACATGTCATTTTTTATCAAAGTGTCATGGTGAGCAAGATAGTCTTACCGATCCATTACTACTGAATAATGAATTTGATCCTTGCTGGATTCTCCGTATTTTTGATCGCTGTCACATCCTACGCGTGGTCAGCAGTTTGTGTAAAGATTAAGACTGTCACATCAAAGTGTAGTTGTTAGCAAGCTAGTCTCACAAATGCATTACTACTGAATAGTGAGGTCGATCCTCGGTGAATGCCTTATACTTGCGACTTTGTGTCACATCATACCCGTAGCGAACGAGTTATGTATACCTAAAATTTAAAATATTTAAAAAATTACCCGAAACTTGTAAATGGTTTGAACCAATTTTATTTTACTTGAGTTACAATGTTCGAAAATCTATTATTTTAATTTACTTTCTTTTTAACCCCATCAAAAATATAACAATAAAAAGAATTAAAAATATAAATTTTTTCTCTTTCATTTTTTGTTGTTGTTGCGGGGGGAGGTTATTTAGTATAGTACTTCAAATAAAAGTAACCATTGGTCTTAAAGATTTTCATGGTTTTATTTTAGTTATCAAAGAATTAAGCTCTTTTCTTACAATTAGTTCTGAATTCAAAAAAAACAATTTCTGTTTGAATGAGGAATTGGAATATTTCATCATCGTGCGTTTTAAGACGTTTTTTTTTTTTTTTTTTTTACTTATAAAGAATTGTGGCAAGTCCCGCAAACCGATTAATATTAATTATTAAATTGTCATTTAATCAGTAAAAAATCAAAAACTAAATTTGTACTACTCCTCATTATAAACATGTTGAAATTTTATCTCACAATGACAATTTCTGAAGTATAACTCGACTCCTAAGATAAGAACCATTACTGTTGAGTAGCGAGTTTGATCCCCGCTGGATGCCCTCACATGCAAACTTTTGTAAAATCCTACCTATGGTGAACGAAACGAGTAAATAAGGAATGCATCCCATTTCGGTGTAATAGTTGGCAAGTTAGTCTCGCAGATTCATTATTACTACTAGCAAATATATGCACCCTCCGGGTGCAAGTATTTAAGTTTTAATATAATATTTTTAATATAATATAAAATATCATATTGAATTAGAAAGGTTAATGAAACTGAATAAGAATGCAGATAAAAAAGATTTGGAACAGAGGGGGTATGATTGAAAAATAGAACAACTTTGAAACTAACTCTTCCATCATTTTCCATTACTCCCGTCTTTCATTGGTAAATTTTCCTATTTCAACTATTTAGTTAAAATAGGAAGTAAGGAATAAAATTACAGTTATTTCTTCTTGGTAATAGATTTCTTTTAAGATTTATCCCCGAGATTGTTGCTCATATTCATTAAGATAAAACCAAACAAATAGAAATCAATAATACTAAACACATATTTATCAAAATCCATTTTTTAAGATCAATATGCAAATTAGCCTTCCCATTCACACTGTAATCCGCTATTTTGTTGTATATATAAATATAATTGCATGTCATTAGTATGTAGATATGGTCAACAGTCTTAATGATATGAAACAATTTTATTAATAATTGAGGTTTAAATAAAAATAAAATCATGGAGAATGTGATGTAAATAACTAAAGGGAATTGTGACTTGTATAGTAATATTGTTTCGGTTACAGACAGACAAACCCACAATCTCGATTATAATAAGATATAAGTTCAATTCCACTTTTTTTCAAACACACAGTGTGTTTATTTTTAAAAAAAATATTACAAAAGATACATTGATATAAAGGAAACACATTTTATCGGTTTGTGTTAATGCCCTTGGCAAAAGCACAAATCCCTGTTCTCTCTCCAACTATGAGTAAACAGTAGTACAGGTTGTGCTCTTTAACCTATGTACTCCATTACTACGGTATAGTGAATTCGATCCTCGCTGAATACCCAATACTTCCGACCTTGTGTAACATCCTACCCTTAGGGAACGGGTTAAGGAAATACCAATCTTTTCCTTTTAGCAATATTTGAAATGTAATCAATATAGTCGAGGATCAGAACTCGGGACCCCGTGCCCATTTTTCACGATGATAACCATTACAGTACCAGCGCCTTTATAAGAAATGAAGGTATAATGGATGAGTGAACGGAGAAGAGAGAGTTCTTGTTGGA
>CM042158.1:28332096-28334596 GCA_023376005.1 Doryteuthis pealeii | reverse complement strand
CAAATTAGGTATGACTTCAATTAAGCACATATTCTCCCAAAAATTGTCGGCTAAGCCATATCAAACAAACTGTTTGCGTACTTTCATACTGTCGTGCAGCAAGTCTCCAAAAAGTAGGATATATGAGTTTATAAACAAAGCGAGAAATATTGTAGACCAGCTAGTGTAACGGTTAGAATCTCCGACTGTCAGTCAGGCAGTTAGGGTTCGAATCACACACAAAGCGGCTTCCTGTCTATAACTCTGCTGATGAGGCATAATAGACCGAAATATATATACAGAGAATGACCTTTTCTCAATTTGTTTACGCTTCACATTTAAACAGATATATTTGCCTAATTCATTAATTATCAACTAATTAATTTTCAAATTAGGTATGACTTCAATTAAGCACATATTCTCCCCAAAATATATGTGTTGTTTTTCGTTTTACTCATTTCTAACAGCATCCTTAATCTTCCGACCCTTATCATGTTGCAACACCCTCTGGTTAAAATGAGACCGAACAAATCGCCCCAAAAGTGTAAATACTGATTATCTGGTAACGCTTAATTTCCGAATGCTTAGTTTTGATGAGTGTCGTTACCTCGACTAAATAATGGACCATTCCGTCTTTTACTAGAAAGAAAGAAAGAAAGAAAAGAGGAAAGGAGGAAAGCCAGTTGGGGAAAGATAGAAAGTAGGGCTGAGCGCAGGAAAGCAATAACGCTAATCTGTTTCAATCGAACATAATTAAAAGATGAAAAGAAAGGGAGAATGAAAGAAAAAACAGTAAAAGAATGTTAGATGAAGATTATTATACTTTTTGCCAATTAAACAATTTGCATATTAAACTTTAAAAAAAACTATTTTGCATATTAAACTATATTAACTCAAAGGTCAACATATCAAATGCTGTAATAATTAAATTATCATAGTATCTTTATAAATGTTTATGTATCTATGAGCATATATCTATATACACATCAATACACACACACACACACACACACACACACACACACACACATATATATATATATATATATATATATATATATATATATATATATATATACTAGCTAAAGTACCCGGTCCATGACCGGACTAAAATGAAATTTGGATCACCAGGAGTGAGAGAGAAAGTGGAAGACAGTAGTTAGAGAGGGGTAAGAGGAAAATAATTCTTGAAACTAAAATCATTGAGAATTTGTATATTTCAGGATTTGTATTTTCTGTTTTATAGTTTTAAATTATTTAATATTATTATACAACAAATTGAAAGTATTCGTTTGTATATTTGTTTGTTATTGTTTTAAATTTTTTGTACATGACAACAATTCACATTTAGTTCTTAATTGCATGTTGAGTTTAAAAAGAAGCTGAGAATCGAAAATTTAAATTCTTCGTATTGCAATATCTATTTTTGCTAAACCTAAGATAGTATTATAGGGACCACCAATTGATCAGTTTAGGCCATCTTGAATAAAACGGAAATATTTTGTTATTATTATAATTAATTGATTTTTCATAGAATTTAAAAAAACTCTTATCGTAACTTGTTTTTAGCTACGTTAATTTTCAGTTGATTTAACAGTGCAAAAATGAAAACATTGTTTTTCAATCATAATTTTTATTATTTCCGTAAGCTGAAAAAAAGTTTAAAAAATCATCAGGAGTTTATTTAATGTTTTTTCTTTCAAATGGGAAAAATTTTTTCAAGAAAATATTAATTTTTCTGCAAGTTTCATAGTGTTAATATTAGGGGGGGGGGGTAAATTTCACAGGGTAAAATTGGTGGTACCTAGTATTTTAAAACACTGTTTAAAAACGTTTTGGTGGATCTGATTATCTGGACTCCCCCCATCTATTTTTTCCATCAGTTGATTATTATCGATTACACACCAATCTATCAGATTGAAAAAAAAATTCTTAAAAGTTCTTTATTATTTGAGTATTCACGGGTGCTCATTTCCTCGTATAAGTTTATAGTAAATTGATCCCCCATATCGGAACCGCTTGAACGGAACCCAAATTATTTATTTATTTTCCCATTAAACTAACCCCAACCCCTAACCCTAACCCTACCCCCCTAGTTAAAATTAAGTTTTATTACAAAAATTTGTATTAATTACAAAACATCAATTTTCATAAAAGTTCAAATGTCACTATGAAATCTCTATTTAAACATGCCAATTTTCAGAACTGAAAAGTTGCACTATAAACTCAGCGATGTTTATTGACTTCACAATGAAGAGTAAAATCATAAAACTTAAAATTTAATTGTAAGGCAAATTCTGAGGAATATTTTAAATTGTATTTTGAATAATAATTTAAATGTTGGTTGTTATTGTTTTGTTTTATCAACTTTTCGGGTAATTTACTAACGAATCATGTCATTTTGATAAACAAAGCGCTTACAATTTTTCGTACTTACATATAAAAATTTTTTTAAATGTTCCAATAACTGGATATTGTCAGATAAACTTGAAATAAATTTCGTCTTACAAATAAATTGACT
>CM042158.1:28309596-28327096 GCA_023376005.1 Doryteuthis pealeii | reverse complement strand
TCTTCTTCTTCTTCTTCTTCTTCTTCTTCTTCTTCTTCTTCTTCTTATTATTATTATTATTATTATTATTATTATTATTATTATTCCTTTTGAGTTTTCACATCAGTGTTAGCTGATGGTCTTTCACTGGAGTCTGAGTGACAGCAAGTCTCCTCAGGTCTCCAGGACTTTTCTGAGTATTCTGGCAGATTGCAGCAGTGCAGTGTTCTGAATGGTTTCAATCCTTCCTCTGATATCCAACTTTCCAAACCCTTTTCTAATCCTTTTGGGACTGTTCCTAGTGCACAACTACAATTGGTATCACTTTCACTTTCATATTCCATAACTTTTTCAGTTCTCTGGCAAGGTCCAGATATTTGTCAATTTTTTCATTTTCCTTTAACTTCACCCAGTGATCCGCTGGCACTGCAAAATCCACCAGTTGACAAGTTCTTCTTTTTTGTTAATCAACACTAGGTCTGGTCTTCTTGCTGGGATAAGGTGATCCGTTTTAATTTCAAAGTCCCAGAGAATTTTGTGCGTTTCGTTCTCAAGAACAGATTATTATTATTATTATTATTATATTATTTATTATTTACTCCTTTTGAGTTTTCACTTCTGCATTAGCTGATGGCCTTTCACTGGAGTCTGAGTGACAGCATGTCTCCTCAGGTCTACTGATAATTATTATTATTATTATTATACTCCTCAGGACTCCTAATTATTATTATTATTATTATTATTATTATTATTATTATTATTATTATTATTATTATTATTATTATTATTATTATTATTATTATTATTATTCATTTTTTAAATTTCTACCTTTTCATCTTTTTCCTTCTTTTTTAATTTCTACCTTGTCATCTTTTTCCTTCTTTTCGGATAATATCAAAATGCACTCAACGTTAAGTGAAAAAGCATCAGTCAAAATTGGTGAGAAAAATTCCATCGGAATAAAAATGTAACAAAATTATTTCCATTTTTATTTTTTTTCACAACTAAAATTATTTTACGAAGTAAAATAATTAGACCAAAAATAACTATGACATAAATTTTTTAAAAATTAAAAAAAAAACAGAACATAATTTAAATAATTACATATTACCAAAGACAACTTTATGTCTGGGAAAAATAGCACCCGTCTTTGAAAAAAAATCTTTTGGTTTCAAAATGACGAATGTATTTACTCAACCCCTCCATACCAGCACGATGCAACAACATGTCTATTTTTAAGCGGAGTTTAGCAGGTCTGATTTCAGATTTTTCCTTTTCCTGGGTCGGTTGCCATAGCAATATTAAAAAGTAGAGTCTGTCCTACTATTTACCCATAGCTGGAGGGAGAGTAATTGGATGCATAACTTTTCTAGTAGTATAAACCCTATGTGAATTGCTGTCAGACTCGTAATAAAGTAAATCAGGAAAGATTTGGTTTGTTTTGTTTTACGGCATATCAACCTCAGTGGGTCATTTAATGCCGATAAAGTTTTGAAATAAATCAATTCTTAATGGATAATACAATTTTTTTATAAATACATTTTTCTATTTAACCCATAGATGGGACCCTAACAGGTACTACCACTCCGGATCAGAGTGGACCAGGGAGCAATGGTGATGAAGGGGTGCTCCACATTCCCCAAACCTCCAAAACTGGAACCTCACCATCAGATAGAGTTTAACGTCATTCCCAGGACATGTAGACCCGCAGCCACCGCCTTCTAGTACCCATATGATAAAAAGGGTTGGGGCTTGCCATCAGGGCAACAGGGTTGGGGCAATCATATAGGTGCTAGGGCTTGACGTGACCAGACAATTGATCGGAGGGGGCCCTCCGACCGCCCGTCTAGCCTAAGATAGGGCCAAAGTGGAGTATTGCAAGTCATGAACTGCTCATCCACCTGGGCTCCATCCTTAAGCATCACGGGTTGCCACCACGGCCAACAGGTGGCCCCATTGGGAGTCTTACCCCTCTGCAGAGGTGCAGTCGGTGCATTCTAACGCCCCAGCCGACAGGGCGGAAATCAGGAAAGAACTGTATATAATTTAGTTTAAGGAATAAATATTTAATTCCTGTCTAATCCCTTCGTTGATAATCAACTTAATGCTTTTGCATTAATTACATCAGGAATGGTTTAGCTTAGTCGGTAGGGCACTTGAAGGTTCCTGGTTCGGTACCGGCCCTCGCCAACCCAGCGAATGAGTAGCACAGTGGTCTGTGCGATAAATTGAGGAGCTGATGGTAGATGTGGCGCTCCACCGCAGACGCCAAATAATTTCCTTGGTCTAGCGCAAGTGAAAATGGGATAGACTCCCTTCTGGCTGATACCGACTTTGGGCCACTCCGAAGACTTTACTTTTTTTAATGTTATACTATAAAAGATATCAGATAAAAATTCAGCTTCTTAACTTCTTAATACATCACCATAGTTATGTGTCTGTACTTTTTAGATGAGGCTTCTTATGAATAATTTTGATAATTTCGGACTGTTGTCTTCATCTTTATTGTGGTATGTATAAATACAAGGTTTTAGCCGCTGCATCCTCCGAACTTCCACAGGTGTTACCTGTGTATCCGAGCATAGTAATGACCCTGGGAAAACATTTCTAATATGGTGGACTGAAAAGGTCATATGAGGATGTCATATATGCTGTTAAAATTAATTTACCAATGGGTATCAATCACTGCAACACCAATGAAAGAAGTGTTGAAAAATAAACCCTATGGTCGCATTCCATTAGACTATCTTAGTAAAACTATGAAATTTTTGCAGTTCGGAAGAATCTAGTGTGGCTCAAGGTTAACTCTCATCCAATTTTGTAAGTATTTCTAGTTTAAATAAGGAAGTCGTCGGGGTGGTCTAAAGTCGGTATAAGCCAATCAGCGAGAAAGTCTATCCCCTTTTTCCAAGCACTAGACCAAGGATATTGTTTTTTCGTCTGACGTGGAGCTCTACACCAACCGTCAGCTCCTCACTTTATTGCAGAGATCCCGTGCTACTCATACGCTTTGGCTGGTGCCGGTATCGAACTAGGAACCTTGTGGTTAAAGGTTTTCCAAAATAGAATGTGTGTTTCTTGTTGTCGATTACTCAGCAAATATTCTAGTATTTTCCTTTTAGTTTTCAAAAGAGATACTGGGAATTTTTTTAAAAGTATTTCGATAATGTCTGTCAAGGAATAAAAAGAGCAGTGAAATTTCGCTTTAGCAATGAGCTTAAGTAAGTTAAGTTGTTATGGGGCCTGTTTATTTCAGCGAAAAGTGAGAAATTCAATCTAGTTATAGTGTATTTTGGAAAATCCGAATTCACCAATTTTGTGGCAAATTCGGATCTTAAGAGTTTTTATAGCAAAAAAAAAAAAGAAAATAAATAAAACTGAAAAAATATATAAAACATAAAATTGCAACTAGAATTTAAAAAACGGCTAAATACGAGACTTAGAGGAGGAAAAACGAAAATGGAACGAAAGAGTTTTACGGTGAGAAGACGAAATAAAGAAGGAAGGAAAAAGAAGCAGAATAAAGAAAATAATGAAAGTAAAGAGAAGAAGAAGAAGAAGAAGAAGAAGAAGAAGAAGAAGAAGAAGAAGAAGAAGAAGAAGAAGAAGAAATATAATGAATAAACAATGAAAGAATAAAAGACAGATGAATAAAAAAATAAGAAATTGATAAAGTTCTATAGACAGAAGAATAAAGGTAATAAATGGGTACTCCACACTCCAAAGTGTTCCCGAATTGGAACTTCACCATTCGATGTGTTTAACGTCACACTCAGGACACTAAGATCCTCAGCCACCGCTTTGTAGCATATATATATATATATATATATGTATATATATATATATATATATATATATAGAGAGAGAGAGAGAGAGAGAGAGAGGTGGAGAGAGAGAGAGAGACGTTTTTTTAAAAGCGAATGTTATAAAATATTTATAACATTCGCTTTAAAAAAACGTATATTTAGCTCTTTTTATTGAGCACTTTTTAAATCGATTTTTATTAACTTAGTAAAGTAAATTTATTTGCTTCGTGCATTAGCTAAGATCCGTAATATATATATATATTATATATATATATATATATATATAATATATTAATATATAAGTGATAAAAATGATAAAAAGCTTTTTTGCAAGATATATGATTTGAGGCTTGCCATAAAGGCAAAATGATTGGGACAATCATATAGGTTCTAAAGCTTAACGTGACGAGCCGATTAATTGGTGGAGACGCTATGACCACCCATCTAGCACAAGCAAAGGCCAAAGTGCAGTGTGGCATGTCAGGGACTGCTCAGCCACCAAGGATCCATCCTTAAGCATCACGAGTCACCACCACAGCCAACATATGGCTATATTGGGGAGATTTTACCGCTCAGAGGTGCAATTATCCCATTCTTCTAGGATGTGTATGAATAAAATTGTTGGGGATTGCCATAAGAGTAATAGGGGTGGAGATTTGCCTTCAACCCCACTTGTATGGGCTGGGCACAAGGCCTCGTTTTAAAGTGGGCCCAACCACAAGCCGAAGCTGATGGGTGGGAAAGAACAAAAATTGCGTCGATCCCTTCGGCATTCCCTCAAGGTGGGGCGCCTCAGCGCTGAGCAATAAACCCAGCCCTGCCCCAAAGCCATCTGGGATCGATGCTATTATTTGTACTTTACCGGTCTAGTGGCCGAAGCACACTGGACCCCTCAGATGGGGCAGGCAAAAGAGTCAGCTAAGAGCATACGAGTAATAGGGTTGAGGCAATAATATAGGTTTTAGGGATTGACTTCACCAGATCCTAGGGGGTCCCCTCTGACCGCCCATTTAGTTTTAGCGCCATAGCTGGGAAGGAAGAAGTAGATTTAAGGGAATTACCAAAAATGTACAGGTTAACCTAGGGATTGAACTCGGTTCATTGAGTCCTATTATCCCCGATATTCTTTAGAGCATCACACCGATTGCTTTATTTTAATAGGATGCTAACCCTTCTGGGTTATTCTATGACTTGAAGTTAGAGAATTACGTTCATTGAACGTTCATATTTACATTCTTGTGTAGTTTTTTATTGTTTTTTTTAATACATGGTTTTATCGATTACGAAAAATCTTTGAACATGTGTAAGTAAAGTAAGTAAGTAAAGTCGTCTTGGCGGCCTAAAGTCGGTATCAGCCAATCAGCGAGGGAGTCTATCCCCTTTTCACTTGCGCTATACCAAGGAGATTATTTTAGCGTCTGAGGTGGAGCGCCACACCTACCGTCATCTCCTTACTTTACCGCACAGATCCCTGTGCTACTCATACGCTGAGTTGGCAAGGACCGGTATCGAACTAGGAACCTTGTGGTTTCTAGCCGAACGCTCTACCGACTGAGCTAACCCGGCCCATATTAAGTATTTTACCTATATATAGGAAACCGAAAAAGTATAGCACTATAGACCTGATAATAATAACAATTAAGGGATACCACACCCCCAGAAGTGGAGCCTCACCATCAGATTTAGTATAGTGCAATAGCCAGAGCACTGTTTTATTGCAGTGGTTTAACCCTTTTCAGGAGATAAGTAGTAAAAGTAAATTTGGAGTTGACTATTATCGGTATCAGCCAGAGAGCGAGAGAGGGGTCTATCTCCTTGTCGCGAGCGCTAGACCAAAGAGATTGTTTTACTGAGACGGACAACCACACCTACCAACAAATCCCCCACTTTACCGCACATACCAGATTACTCAATCTGTGCTACTCTTGCACTGAGTTGGCGGGGACCGGTAGTGAACCCGGAAACTCACAGTTCCGAAGTCTCGCCGACAAGGCTGGTTGCTTCCAAATATATTTCACCATAAGTAGGATGGCACCAGAAACAGACGCAACACTGTCGGCTGGTGATTTAGAATGCACCGACTGCACCACTTCAAACGGGTTAGATACCTCCAAATGGGGTCACATCTTGGCCGTGGGTGGCGATCCATGATGCTTGAGACAGAAACCTGGTAAATGAGCAGTCCATGGCATAAAACACCCCACGTTGACTCTTATTTTGGCTAGACGGGCGGTGAGAGAAGTCCCCTCCGAGCAATCGGCTGCTCACGTAAAGCCCTAGCACCTATATGATTATCACAACCCTACTGCCTCCATTGCAAACCCCAACCCTTTTTATTATATGAGTGCTAGAAGATGGTTACTGATGGTCTTCATGTCCTGGGTATGACGTTAAACTCTAACTCATGGTGAGGTTCCAGTTCGGAAGGTCTGAGGAATTTGGAGCCCACCTTGATAACCCCTGCTCCCAGATCAACTCTGACCCGGAATGGTAGTACCTGTCAGGGTCCAATCTATGGATTAAGTAGGAAATATATTTAAAAAGAATAGTGTTTTTTTTTATTCTTCCAAAGTATTGCTACGAATCTTTCAAAACTTTGCCGGTATTAAATGACCCACTATGGTTGATATGCCGTAAAACAAGACAAACATACAAACAAACAAACAAACAAACATAACCAGACGGTGGTTAAATCGAAGCAAAGAAGGGAAAAGGAGACAAATACAATAAGAATAATTTGAAAGAACTAATATGTTTATTGTAGCGATGAATCGTAATACGCCGGAATAATCGCTGCATATTGACGCTGAACAGGAGATTGTCTATTGTCTTGCTTTAACAATAGATAATACAGGTCAAGTTTATGGCTTTATTGATGGGCTGTTGAACTCTATTCATGGTTTAGATTTCAAAGATTCTATCTATTGAAAATGTCTTCATCGATTCTGTCTCTCTGAAGCAATTATTCAAATTCAGGTAGAAGTCCACAAGAAGCCATTTTAACTGGAACTACTATTTCCCATTCATCTCGTCGATTGAATTAGCTGAATTATTGGCAAGTTTCACTCAATTCAACTTTGTTATTCATCCATCAAATCGCTGGCTTTCCTACGAACTCTTTCAGATTCTTTGATAACCCTATGCTGACATTTGAATAGCTAGGAAGATGACTTTTTTTTCTTCTTCTTCTTCTTGCAATATGGTGAATGCTGTTCGGTCTTGCCCTGTAAAACTTAGAAAATCTATAAATGATCTAAAACGGTGTTTCTTAACCGCGGCGCCATTAGGTTGCTAGCCACTTTAATAATATATACGTGGATAATAAACGGTGTATGAGCTTTATAAAACGGCACACATAGAAATTGCCATTTAACGTCGTCTCTACTAAAAGTCGATCCTAATGGAGACTCATCGAATACAATGGCAGAGGAACCTTCCAATGGGAAGCGTGTCGTTACAGTCTTAAAAGTGAAGGGTGAAAAAAAAAGTTTTATATCCATATATCTATATCAGCAATGCCATGGAAACTAATTTAAACTGTCACTCAAATCTGAAATAGCTGGAAAAAATGTTATAAAGCACTGCGTACAGGGATCTGTCCATTGTAACCGTTAATTGATCTTATTAGCCCAGTCGGTTGGGATTCTAAAATACACCGTTTGTATCTCTGCATACGTATATGATAGGTAAACCCCCCAAAAAAAAATCGTTGACTACTTTTTTAAAAACGAATTAAAATTAATTAAATCTATTATTTAAGGTTAAACTTTTGTCTAAATCGATAAGTAGTAACATAATGACCATCATTAAAAAAAGAAAAATATCATTACATATGCAGTTTATTTTTTAGATTTAAAACGATTTGTTTTGGTCAATTTCGACGCGATTCGCCATTTTGTTTATTTTTCAATGGTTTTAGGCACTTATTTACAATTTTAATGTAACATTCGCGATTGCAAAAAATTTACCAAAAATCAGGTAATTATCCGATTTTAATGAAATTTTCAGTATTTTAGGGGGTGGGCTAAAGTAATTTTGTCAAAAACGCAGATTAGCCTCATTTTGGGTATACCTAGTATAAGACCTCCCCTAATGGGAAAACATGTGGTGTCGTCCCGTGATGCTTGAGGACGGAATACTGATTGTTGAGCAAACTATGACATGTACCAGTTCACCTTGGCCCTTACTTAGACTAGTTGGGTGGTCGGAGAGGCCCACTCCGATGAAAAGGCTGATCACCTGTAAGATATTCCCAACCGTATTGCCATCATCGCAATTCCCCAACCCTTTTTTATCATATATGTGCTAGAACGAGTAGGTTTAGGGACAGTGTCCTGGCAATGACGTTGAAGCGCATCTAGTGGTGAGGTTCCAATTCCACAGCTCTGGGGAGTGTAAGTAAAAAAAGTAATGTCGTCCGGGCGGCCTAATGTCGATATCAGCCAGGCAGGGAGGGAGTCTATCTCCTTTTTACTAGCGCTTGACCAAGGAGATTGTTTTTGCGTCTGAGGTGGAGCGCCACTTCTACTATCAGCTCCTCATTTTACCGCAAATATCCCTGTGCTACTAATACTAATTTACTGACTAAAAATATATTATTTAGTATTTTAAGCTTTATAACAGTTTAATCAATAACACAAAATAATAAATACACTTTTTACAGAAGAATTAACACGCAAAAAAGACGACCTAAGATTTGTTTACAAAAAATAAATGACCGAGAGAAAATGTCATGTGACATATCTTTGTATAGGAGATAGTTGTTGATGAAAAACAATTATAAAAAATATGGGAATTATCTGATGTTAATAATTTTCTTATTTTGACTTATTAATCAACGGATATTTCATTTTTTAATTGATGAATCATTTCAATAATAAGTGATCAGAAAAAAAATCAAAGTTTTCAAATAATAATAATCAATAAAATAAACAAAGAAAATTTCATTAAAATCGAATAATTCTCCGATCTTTGCTATTTTTTTCAATCGGGGAGAGGGGTTAAATTTATTTTGTAAAATACAGATTTGACGTTATCTTTGACAATACCTACCTAATCCCAATTATCTACCGAGAGCTGAATGGGTGACCCAACGGGTCACATTTTGTCTAATATATATATATATATATATATATATATATTATATATATATATATATGTGTGTGTGTGTGTGTGTGTGTGTGTGTGTATAAAATGCCTATAACAATTTTCCTACCAATTCCCTTCTTTCCAGCCTCTACACCCCTTAGTATAATTTCTACGATTTCCCCTCCTAGTTACTCTTACTACTATTAACTTGAAAAAAAAACTGGAACACAAACATGTCGCCCCTGCTGATGGCACTTCGAAGTGCCGAAAATACTTGGGGTAAACATTTCGGTGAATTAATCTACAGATTCCATCCAAATGTTGAAAAAAGTTGGCCAGAAAGCCCGAGAAGATCATTAATAAAATTGTTAAACAATTAATTAAATTGTTCAATTCTCTCTCTATATATATATATATATATATATATATATATATATATATATATAGAGAGAGAGAGAGAGAGAGAGAGAGAGAGATAATATACCAAACTTATTAGTAAATCCTTGCGGTGAGAAAAAAAACACAAATAGTTTGATTGTAAAAATATACTACCAAACATCAACCGGGTAGAAAAGAATTTTTGTAAAAAAGTAAAGACCAAGATAATCGTACCAACAAAAAATAATCTATTGGTGCAATATTTTGCCCCAAAGAAAAAAACAATTTATATGCATATATATATAAGATATATATATTCATATAAAACCGCCAAGAGACTAAAGCTAATTAGTAAAAAGTGCTCAATACCTAAGTAGAGCAAATAATAAAGATAAATCTAATGAGTCAGACGAACCTACTAAAAGTCGTTTTAGTTTGGTTTATGCTAATTTAAAGGATTTATTTGAATCACGGTGGTAAGTACTATATTTATTGCGTTTGCTCCCAGTCTCTTTAGTCAGATCTCAGCCCTGAGGAGCATTAAGCGAAACTTTTAGTAGGTTCGTCTGACTCATTAGTTTATCTTATATATATATATATATATATGTATGTGTGTGTGTGTGTGTGTGTGTGTGTGTGTGATTCAAATACGTTACATTTCCTTCCCTGGTCTTTAGTTTCCTCGTAAAAAAGTCTTCATCTGATATGCAACTTCAGAACAGATTTGTCTTCTTTTATTGGTGGGATTTTATGTGGGGAAGGGTTAAAGTTTTATAGACCCACCTCTACAAGTTGAGATTAAAAAATGTTGTTTTTTTTCCCGATACAGGTAGTTTCCCCTTGCTAAAAAAGACGGTTTAGAAACTAAATGAAATGGCCGGATTTATTTATTGAAACGTCAATAAACGGGTTGCCATTCTGCGGTCAAGAATCTCATTCAGCAAATAAACCTTTTGATAGAAAGGAAACGAATGGTTGCTCAATGATGCCAATCCATCCGTTTTTCTGCAACTGTGCCAATCACAAATATGGCAGCAAGTCAGTGATTCATAGCACGGATGTCTGCATTTTCCGTTCATCCGAAATAAAAAGGCAAATGTGTTTCTTTAGACGGAATATCTCAAGCCATATTCGGAAAAGACACAGTGTATCGACTTTGTTCCAAATATAGTGATAACCGAAGTAATAAAATCTAAGTTATGGGAAGTCTGGCCAAAGTTTATATTTAGGCACTGGGAAAGTTTTAGTATTTTAATGTTAACAATGATGTCCTCTAAAATGTGTAGTGTTCAGTGTATGATTTATGACGTGTTACGATCAGAAACAAGATTTGATCAAAGAGGTTCAAAATTAAACAAAAATATAAACGTCTCACACACTTACCCCACAATCCTATATCTGTCTCTGTCCTTCTGTCTTTCTAGCTGCCTGTCTATCTGTCTGTCTCACTCTCTTTCTATATCGCCCTCCTCTCTCTATCTGAAGACATTCTTCGTAGCGTATTGGCTAACGTGCTGGACTGTCACCACAATCCTACATCTGTCTCTGACCTTCTATCTGTCTGTCAGTATCACTCTTTCTCTCTCCCCTCCCTCTCTCTCTTTATTCCCCCATCTCTCCCCCTCTCTCTGAAGAAATTCTTCGTAGCATATTGGCTAACGTGCTGGACTGTAACATTGTAGTAAATGAGTTTTATCTCTAGTCGCGCTTTTACGTTGACTTTCTGTGTAATGCGCCTGAAAACCCCATATCTCTCCAGCTATTGGTTAAATAGTACAACTAACGTACTTTTACAATTGTACTTATACTTGTAATAAGCCCTGGTGTTAATTCTTTGATAAGTCTTTCTGGTAGAATGTCCCACCATCATTTTCGCATTAAATAACCCATTAATGTTGATATACCATTAAGGTGGTATCGTGAAACATATTTTATTAGGGTTCATATAGCTCCGAACTCACACTCACCCCCTTCGTGTGCGACAATGCCTAGTCCCCATTTTGATGGTTGATGGAATCTGATTGACAGAATTTTAACTATGTTCATTAAAAAAACTGATGAAGCGTAAATTTACAATATTGGACCATATGATCTTTAGGCACCCCTTTTTGATCTCGATTAAGAAAGGACATGTTTTTTCATTTATACCATCAATATCCGGTTATTTTAACAGACTATTTTTTAGATTTAAAAAAATGATAAAACTAACATCTAACCCTAACCCCTTACCCTAACCCCAATAAACAACTGGCTATTGATGGTGTAAATGAGAAACATGCCCTTTCTTAATCGAGATCAAAAAGGGGTGCCTAAATGTAATATGGTCCACAATATTTAACAACGAGAATATAAAAAATGCGTCAATAAAATAGGAGAAAGGCCTCGATGAGTTATAAAAAACGTATTTATTATAAATAAACGGAATGCCTAAATTTCTTGTGTGGTTGATACAGAAAAACAAGTAAAATAATTGCACCTTGAGTAACTTGTTTACAATATGAAAAAAAAAACAACAAAAAAAACAAAATAAGACAAGAATATTGCGAATAACAAATTTCTTCATTTTTATCTGTACCGTATAGTGGAGAATATCATGCAAGTTCAGCATATTCATTTTTTCTCGAGTTTCTTTCAATGGTGCCAGTAGTGGAAAAAAAAATTGTTTGTTTGTCTCTTTGAAAAAGGACGCTAGTGGCATATTCCTCTCAAGACAAGAAGCGTTCGATCTGAAAGGCGCCAACAACACCAGGATCTAATCTGAAACAATACGTCTTAAACCTCTCTTCTCACACTTTAAGAAAAGCGTTATTAACACTTCTCAGAAACTACTGTTTCTGAAACGTAAACTGTTAAGTTTCTCTCAGAGAAACACTAAACACTTATTCAAAGACAAGAGTTGTTTTTAAAAAGAAGTTTAATTTAATTTACAATAATAATACGTACGCTTGCTCCAACTCTACAGTAGACCTTCTAGGCTACACAATATCTGAGGGTTAAATTAAACCAGACCGGGACAGACTTCGACCGCTGTAAGAACTTCTCATTTCTGTGATATCTATTGTGTTGTCGTGCGTTGAGAATATTCTCTTATTATACCCAGAGGATTGCCAAGTATTCTGGAAAAAGTGTCCACCTCGTACAAGACAGTCCTCTATCCAGGACTGCTGAAATACCTAATGTTGATGTTGATGTAAAAAATGCAATTGACAAAACCGTTCATTTTCCGTGCAGACCAATGTTTCATTCCACGGTATTGTAGTCTCATTGAACCAACCTATTAGACCAGTAGATTTTTTTCGAGGACTATTTAAAGTCCTCGAAAAAAAAAATCTGGTTGACAAAAATATTTTTTGTCTGAGGCAAGAATGTGAATATGTGTTTTTTTTTTTACTAATTTGGGTGTGCTGAATTCAAATTTATAAACAGTTTTGCTCTATCACCTCTAGTTTTCTGTCTTTTAAATAGTCTCATTTTAGTATATACAGACTATATACGTGCTTATTTCAACAGTTGCAGCAACTTATTACAGATAAAACAGGATAGATAAAGAACATTGTCGGAATAAATATACTTGGATGACACAATGTACACAATTCAGAAAGAATTGGCCTTGCTGAAGCATCTTGATGTTTTGACAAGCTTGAAGCCATTAGAGAATATGAAAAAAAACAAAAAAAACAAAGTAAAATTAAATCATATGTAAGACAATAAAATGTGCGTCGTTGGAAATTGTAATACAAATATATACCCAAAAGATTGTGAAACATAATTTTCGAGTGACATCTTCCTCCTGCGCTACGAGGGACGACAACCTCCTGCGATGACTGCCAATTCACTACTGGCTGTTGATTGAGACGTGTTGGCTACGCTTAACTGCCAAAATCCGTCTTGATATATAGCTATATATATATATATATATATATATATATATATATATATATATATATATATATATATAATTTAATGCTATCACTTACATTTATTGCATAATAACTAAAAAAGAAAACATAAGTCACAAAATATTAGAAATTAACTCTGAATGCATATACGCATTTATGTACAGTATGTGTACAAAATATACAGTATGCATATCTAAAAAAAAACTAGAGGTGATGAGTACAAACGGAAAATCTGAATTCAGCACCCCCAAATTAGGTTAAAACAGCTATTTTTGTGCTTGCCTCAATTTCTTTGTAAACCAGTGATACCAGCGAACAAAAAACGTTCTTCTAGAGAAAGGGAAAGCCAAGCTATCGTCAAAGCCTTGCATAAATGGAGACACTACGTCACTTCACTCTACTTACTGATCAGAGCTAAGTTGCATTCATGTTGGATTTAAAAACAAATGCATTTCTATAGTAAATGATTTCCAGTGAATTTCTATAGTAAATGATTTTCAATGCATTTCTATAGTAAATGATTCCCAATGCATTTCTATAGTAAATGATTTCCAGTGAATTTCTATAGTAAATGATTTTCAATGCATTTCTATAGTAAATGATTTCCAATGCATTTTTATAGTAAATGATTTCCAATGCATTTCTATAGTAATGATTTCCAATGCATTCCTATATTAAAGGATTGCCAATGTATTTCTATAAATGATTTTTTATGCAATTCTATAGTAAATTATTTAAAAACAGGCAGGGAAGAAAAAATGATAAAATCCAAAGCAGGAAGGTTGAATCGCCTATAATACTTTCGAAAGTAGATACCGGCCGGGTACAGAAAATCTTACTCCAGATACGTTATTCATAGCATATTGTTCTGCTGTAAGTTTGGACTCACTAGAGAAATTACAGAACTCTTTGATCCTCCATATTACAAAAATGAGGCATTTTGTTAGGTTACGATTTTTCTGGCCATCCATTATGCTTCAAGCAAGAGCGCTTGTCCAGCGGAGATCCTTTGTGTTAAGCAGAGCGCGATCCCTAGTGTAGAATCCTTTGGTTGTTCCTTGGTGCTCCACATTCTTGCAGTTCGTTCCTCAATGATTTCAAATGGGCATCTCTAAGTATCAGTGATTAAGTAGTTAACCAATCACGTATTCGATCTGCTGATTGGCTGAGGTTTAAACCATTTGAACTCGCTCAGTCTATTAATTCATGTGGTGTATTGCAGCAACCTTATATACCAAAATAATCTAGGAAGCGCGTGGTGTAATGGTTAAAGTCATGGGAAATGGACTCATCGCCCCGAGTTAAAATCCTGGACGCGGTAATTGCATTTCACTTAGCGCTAATCCCCTTGGGAAAGGTATGAAACCTACTCTCCCTCCAGCTATGGGTAAATAGCAGGGCAGACTGGGTTATTTAAACATGGCTAGGTAACCAGTCTAGGAGAAGGAAAACTCTGAATTCAAACCTGTTGAAATCCGCTTAAGAAATTGACCCTGTGTCGTATCCTGTTCGTGTGGAGGGGTTGGTAAATATATATATACCAAAATAATCCAACAGAGGAACCCTCCATTCTTTTTGGAGGATGTAAATAGGATATCTGCATTTTGCGATACATGTGCTGAAGCCAAACCTCGATTTTACTGACCAGAAACTTTGCTGCTAATAAAATCAACCATGGCTTTTTAGAGACTCAATGTACTCTGATATAGATGCATTCGAAAGGGACTCCAGCTTAATGTAGACTGAAGAGAAAATCTTCGTACATGGGCACAGAATTTCAACTAGCCGTACCACTCCATATAATCCACAGGGTAAAAAGCAGTGCGTGAGTTATACTGGCATATAATGGAGATCATTAGCTGTAGCACTCAAAACACAACATCTAACTATAAATCAATAGGAAAATGCTTTGCTGGAAGTTTTACATTCAATCCGCACACTATTTTCAACAGCTACGAATGCTACTCTTCATAAACGGCTATTCAACTATACTCACCGATCCATGAGTGGCTCTTCTGTTCCAACAAGGCTATCAACTCCAGTAAATGTTTCTCTGAAACAATATGTGAAACAATCGTTGTACGACTCAATTGTGGAAGAGGCAGAACTGATAGAAGGGTCATTTCATGTCAAATCATTCAGAAAAAAGTAAAATTGTCACCCAATCTCTTCAATTTTTCTAATTTTTGTTACCAGGTATGGACTATGTTAACATTTGAAAATCCCAAAAATTTGAACTTCCAATTCCAGAAATTGGCGGAGTTATGCCGATTTTTATCTCTCCAAATCTGTCGGGGTTGGCAGAAAATGGCGACTTTTTGTAATCTATTTTTGTCTAGAGCTTCCCCTTTACTGAAAATTGCTTTATAAAAGCATTTTTGCCCATGAAATCCAAAAATGCTATCAAAATTATTTTTAAAGTCAACCAATTTTAAGTTATTGATGATTTCTGATTTTTTCATAGCAAGATCACTATCCCGATGTGGCACTGCATCTATGACAATTTTTTTGTATTGTTATTTCACATAAAGTCTAACTGAGTTAGATTTGCAGAAAAAACTGTCCGTATAATCAATGTATTTAAAATACTCATATATGTTATAAATCTCTAAGAAATAAAGGTTTACATTGTTCATAATGATGGGAATGATTTGATATTATTAACATTAAAATAAGAGTAATATTTTCATAATCGTTCTTATTTAGTTTCGTTAGTTTTTCTAATTTAATATAAAATTTTATTATATAAAACTTAAATACTTGTGCCCAATCTTATTATAATGGAGATTGTGTGTTTTTCTGTCTGTAACCGAAACTATATTACTACTCAAGTCACAATTCCCTTAATTATTTACGTCTAATTCTCCATGATTTCATTCTTTTAAACCTTCAGTTATTAATAAAAATTGTTTTACATTATTAATACTGTTGACCATATCTACATACCAATAACATGCAATTGTATTTATATATACAACAAAATACCGGTTTACAGTTTGAACGAGAAGGCTAATTTGCATATTGATATTTAAAATTTTATTTTAATAAATATGTGCTTGGTATTATTAATTTCTAATTGTTTGGTTTATCTTAAGAATATAAAAAAAATCTCGTGGATAAATCTTAAAAGAAATTTATTTACAAGAAGAAATAACTGTAATATTATCTTTACTTCATATTTTAACTAATAGTTAAATTAGGAAAATTTACAATGAAAGAGGGGGAGTAATGGAAATAATGGAATAGTTAGTTTCAAAGTTGTTCTATTTTTTCAATTATACCCCCTCTGTTGCAGATCTTTTTATCTGCATTCTTAGTCAGTTTCATTAGCCTTTCTAATTTGATATGATATTTTATTATATCAAAACTTAAATACTTGCACCCGGAGGGTGCATATATTTGCTAGTATTAATAATGATAATAATAAAAGCAAGTTTCTTGGGCTTGTAAATAGTGATCTCACCATTTGGTATAACCAACATTCACACGAATGACACAATCCTAACGCCTTCTTAATCTGTTCATTAATCTTATTGAAGGCGGGAAATCTAGCTTGCCAAACCAAAATGAACTCCCACAATGTTATCTCTGGATTAGATCAGAACTTGCAGTCAACGGATAAATGTCACTGGTGTTACGCCGCAGATATTTCTTAAATGAAGGTGCACTCTGTGGACCAAGATTGCTATACATACAGATGGGACCTGATACCAGTGGTAGAATTATTTTAAAAAAAGATAGGATGATGCTTTGAAGGACCGGCTCCGGATATATCTGGACGTTGCCATTGCTTGTAAGAACACCACATTAAACTAGCATTAAGATGAGCAGCTAACACACGTCATAGCTGAGCCACCACATAATTCTTTTCCTGGTTGTCCTGGTGTATTAAAGTTTACATGGATGCCATTGTAATATAGGGATAATGGAACATTATAACGAGATATATGTGCATAGATTAACTCTTTGCTAACTATAAGCTATTCACAGCAGCTATCACACGACTACGCATACCAGACGCGACTTGTGGATATTATACAGTATAGTAATCCCATAATTACAACGTGTGATATGTTTACTTAGTTGCTATTGCAAAATAGTTCAATATAAAAAAAAGTATAATAATCTCTCTCTCTCTCTCTCTCTCCTCTCTCTCTCTCTCTCTCACATACCACACACACAACACACACACACACACACACACACACACACTCAGTCACTGTTTTTTTTTTTTATCTTTCTTTCCTTCTTACCACCATCGATTGAAATAGATTAGTTTCATTGTTTACGCGTTCTCACCTCCTCTCTCTATCTTTCGTCTATCTTTCTTTCTGTGTAACATGCCATTTC
>CM042158.1:28284596-28307096 GCA_023376005.1 Doryteuthis pealeii | reverse complement strand
TGTAGACTTTGCGAATGTAGCAAACTAGCACAACGAGAATACAAAACTAGACACGACTGGGTTGGGAAGGTGATCCACTGGGAATTATGCAAGAAATTAAATTTTGACCACACAACAAAATGGTATATGCATAAACCAGAATCTGTTCTTGAGAACGAAACGCACAAAATTCTCTGGGACTTTGAAATTAAAACGGATCACCTTATCCCAGCAAGAAGACCAGACCTAGTGCTGATTAACAAAAAAGAAAGAACTTGTCAACTGGTGGATTTTGCAGTGCCAGCGGATCACAGGGTGAAGTTAAAGGAAAATGAAAAAATTGAAATATCTGGACCTTGCCAGAGAACTGAAAAAGTTATGGAATATGAAAGTGAAAGTTATACCAATTGTAGTTGGTGCACTTGGAACAGCCCAAAAGGATTAGAAAAGGGTTTGGAAAGTTTGGATATCAGAGGAAGGATTGAAACCATTCAGAACACTGCACTGCTGCAATCTGCCAGAATACTCAGAAGAGTCCTGGAGACCTGAGGAGACTTGCTGTCACTCAGACTCCAGTGAACGACCATCAGCTAACACGGATGTGAAAAGTCAAAAATAATAATAATAGGCACTTCAAACGACAAATCGCAGAGGTTTCACATGAAAAGACCTGGACATAGTTAAAAAGAGGAAACCTCAAGAGAGAAACTGAATCACTAATAATTGCCGCACAAAATAATGCCTTAAGAACAAATTATATCTAAGCAAAAATTGACGCAACAAACAGTAAATGTAGACTATGCGGTGACAGAGATGAGACTGTAATCCATGTATTAAGTGAATGTAACAAACTAGTACAACGGGAATACAAAGCTAGGCACGACTTGGTTGGGAGTGATCCACTGGGAATTATGCAAAAAAATACATTTTGACCATACAATAAAATTCATAAACCAGAATCTTGAGAATGAAACGCATAAAATTCTCTGGGACTTTGAGATAAAGATGGATCACCCTATCCCAGCCAGTAGACCGGACTAGTGTTGATTAACAAAAGAAAGAGAACGTGTCAACTGGTGGATTTTGCGGTCCCAGCAGATCACAGGGTGAAGCTGAAGGAAAATGAAAAGATTGATATATACCTGGACCTTGCCAGAGAATTGAAAATGCTGTGGAACATTGAGAGAGAAAGTGATACCAATTGTAGTTGGTGCACTTGGAACGGTCCCAATAAACTTGGAAAAAAGACTGGAGGATCTGGAAATCATAGGAAGAATTGAGACCATTCAGAAGACTGCACTGCTGCAATCTGCCAGAATACTTAGAAGAATACAGGAGACCTGAGGAGACTTGTTGTAACTCAGACTCCAGTGAAATACCATCAGATAACGCTGATGTGAAAAACTCAAAAGGAGTGATAATAATAATAATAATAATAATAATAATAATAATAATAATAATAATAGTAGTAGTAGTAGTAGTAGTAGTAGTAGTAGTAGTAGTAGCAGGATATAATAATATGAAAACCCAAGAAAATAAATCAAACATAATAGATTAAATAAACTAGTAAGAATATGCACCCTCCGGGCGTCAGTATTTAAGTTTTAATGTTATGAAATATATTAAATTAGAAAGATTATCCAAACCAAATAAGAACGAATTTTAAAAGATTTCACTTGTAAGATTCAAAGTCATTAATTGAACATACAATTCCGACAAGTTGTGAGACAAAACATTTAATATATATAACAGCACATGGAAACGATAAGATACATAATGTACAGGGAATAGAACATGTAAATACATATACAATATTTAGGTATAAACAAGATACCCAAATGTATCTAACATATAAATGTTACAGACATGGAACTAAAGGATAGTCCATGCTGTATAAAGGACTTACAGTAATGTAAGGGGGAGGCAAAAGCCCCACCGAGAAGGGGGTAGATAGATTCTAGCCCATAGCAGTTTTTGAGAAGATCCAACTAAAAAGAGGAAGCAGCGTTTGAATTAACGCGCTTAAATACCAGAGGTCCCCCTAGTGGGAACAAACAGCAACGCAGCAAGAAGATAACTCTTCCGGCAAAAGGAAGATAATCCCCTATACACTTATTCTAATTATATTTTAATTTGTCTCGATATAAATTATTCATAGGATTTATTTTAATATGTTGGAGAATAAAACAATAATATTATAGATCAATAAAACCATGCAATTATTCATTAAACCCGGGTTTTTAAAACCAGTATGCAAATTAAACACTCCATATATTATGAAAACCATTATTTCTCAGGGGTAAATAAGACACGTTGCAGGAATTTAGATGCACTAATCACACGGCTTCGGCCACTAGACCAGTTTTTTTAATTAACGGGTGTGATTCCTGGGGGCCATCCCCTAGGCAACACCTGGCCCCTTGATTGAAAGGGGCAGTGCTGGGTTTATTGCCAAGTGCCTGAGCCCACCCGTGCATTTTTTGCATTAACCATCCGATGAGCTTCGGTTCGTGAGTGGTCACACATTAAAAGATCTTGTGTCATACCCGCATACCTGGAATGCGATGTAAATACTCTAATAAGATTGGCCCCCAGGCCTGTGTCGAGTGGTTTCAGCCACTGGACCGGTGTTACATTAACGGCGTGATCCAAGGAGACCAATCCCCTGGCATCACCTATCCCCTCGATTTAAAGGGGTAGGGTTGGATTTATTTCCCAATGCTTGAGGCGCTCTCCTTGAGGGGGTATGCCGACGGTATCGACACATTTTTGTGCCTGCCACCCCATGAACTGCGGTTTGTGAGTGGTCCCACATGAATAGGGCCTTGTGCCTGACCCGCATACATAGGATGCGTGCAAATACCATTAAAAATATGGGCTGTTTGTCGGCAAATCTAAATCAGATTTTCATAGAGACCACGTTAATAAATAGAATTTATTCTATTCTATTCTTGAATGATTTTGACTATAAATTAAATAATCATTGATAAACGTAATTTCTGAGGGTATTATGACGTAAGTGGTGACGTAGTTTCGGTTAAAGACATAAATACACCGAATATGCATTATAATAAGATTAACAAATCACAAAATTGATTTAATATAGCTCCAGGCAGTATAGAATCGAGCTCCCGTTCCTAGAATGCCTTTCAAACTAGACTACCTTTCCCAGAGTAAAAAGAGTGAAATGTCAGTGAGTGACAATGGATTTAAGAAACAGCTTTGTTTGCTGTAAGTTTAATTGCGCATTTTGTCCATTAGAATTCCACAACTTGTTGAAGCAGATGTCAAAAGCAAACATCGCCATTGATTTCATTCATTCGGGTTAATTGTGCATTCTAACCATGCAGCAGCAACACAATGATTGTTTAATGCATTTAGTGTAGTTTGGCACAAAGTCAGAAAAAAAATCAACAACCAAGTCACGATCCAACTGGCTACACAAGCAATCTTCTATCTACACAAACTTGTTAATTACAGTCCAATTCTTCAATTACAAACTTATAATTACATTCAGGGTGGACCATAATGATAGGACACATTTAAAATACGATTTTCTCAGATTATAAAAACGACACAGAGTTCTAAGTGAATTTATTACATAACTGATACACAGGAGTTTTACATGTTATCTATGATTTGAATATTACCTTAAGGTTTTATTACTTTCAGGTATTGATTTTGGTGATCCTCATAATGTCGTGGAGTCTAAAAGAAATTGCATATGTAGTCGAAGAATAATTCGCCAGCCAAACATCCATCGTTGCAGCATAAAGAAATAATTTTAGATGTGATTTTATCAGACTGGGTATACGCAGGCAGGCTCCACACGTCAGGGAAACTGAGAACAAGCATCCGTAGAGAGATAACAGCTATTCCAGTTGATATGCTAAACCACACTTTACGTGATATGAGAAATCGAGCTCTCGAATGTTTTCATAATGATGGTAACCATTTCAAGGACATAATATTCAAATCTTAGATTACATGTAAAACTCCTGTGTATCAGTTATGTAACAATTATATTTAGTACTCTATGTCTCTTTTTTAATATGAGAAAATAACATGTCAAATCTGTCCAACCATTATGTCCACCCTGTATGTGTGATATATGCTCATTAGAATGAGCTCGACGTGTAATGGTTATCGTCGTAGAAATTGGACACGTCTACATGAGTTCAAATCCTGAACGAGACTGTTTGAATTTCATTCAGCACTAATATCCTAGAGAAAAGGTAGGCATCTACCCAAACCTTTAACAACGGGTATAGCACAAGGTCGCAAATATTATACAGCATTATATAAACGTCATATGTCGTATATCTGGGCACTGCATATATATGGTCTCGTCAATTTCTTGGGAACAGGTATTCACTCGATATTATTAATTCAGCTTGCGATCCGAGCGTTTTCATCACAGACATAGCTTTACCGATATACTACTTTATTTACAAACTTATAATTACTTATCTTATAAAGGCGCGTGCTTTAATAGTTAGAATCATCGGAAATAGACTCGTTGACTTGAGTTCAAATCCTGAAAGAGGGTATTTGAATTTCACATAGAGCTAATACACTTGGCAAATGTACTCTCCCTCCAGCTATGGGTAAATATTAGGTTTGACTGGGTTGCTTAACCCAGGTTAAGTAAACCTGTCTAGGAGAAAGAAAACTCCGCTTAAGAAATTGACCTTGTGTCGCATCCTGCTCGTGCAGCAGGGATGGTAATATCTATATAATTAATTTGTATAGCACATGGTCATTAGACAGTAATGTCTGCTGGGGCTTTAGAATACACCAATGAGGCCACCTGTTGTCGTGGGTGGTGACCGTTATGCTTAAGGACGAAATCCTGGTGGATGAGTAGTCCATCACATACAACAGTACAATTTGGCCCTTACTTGGACTAGACGGGTGGATGGTGAGGCCCTCTACGATTATCTGGCTGATCATAGCAGCCGTAGCACTAATATGATTTTCCCGATCCTAAAGCCCTTATGGCAGAGCCAGCCCTTTTTATCATATATGTGCTAAAATATGCTAGCTGAAGGTCTTAGTGCCCTGATTATGTTGTAAAACTGTCTGATGGTAAAGTTCAATTAGGGGGCTTTGGATAATGTGGACCACCCCTACATCAACATTGTTCCCAGGTCCAACCTGACCCGGAGTATTATGGTCCGATCTATGGGTTAAATAGAAGAAAAAAAAATAGTTTAAAAAATTGTTTAAAATATTGATTTTAAAAATGAATAGTCATGTGTGTAGCAAACTACCATAATAAGTATATATATATATATATATATATATATATATATATATATATATATATATATTTACCAACTCCTCCGCACGAGCAGGATACGACACAAGGTCAATTTCTTAAGCGGAGTTCAACAGATTTGAATTCAGAGTTTTCCTTCTCCTAGACTAGTTACCTAGCCATGGTTAAATAACCCAGTCTGTCCTGTTATTTACCCATAGCTGGAGGGAGAGTAGGATTCATACCTTTCCCAAGGTATTAGCGCTAAGTGAAATACAATTACAACGTCCAGGATTTGAACTCGGGGCGACGAGTCCATTTCCCATGACTTTAACCATTACACCACACGCTTCCGATATACACCATAATAAGTATATAAGGTTAGGAACGGCTGAGAAAGGTGGACAATGGGAATTTGCAAGAAATAAATTATGACCTGACAACAAAATGGTATATGCACAAACCAGAATCCATTCTTGAGAATGAAACGCACGAAATTATCTCGGAATTTGAGATCAAGACGTATCACCTTATCCCGACCAAAAGACTCGTCAGCAATGACCAAATTACCGGCTTTGTTTTAAGAAAGCAAGAGAAATAATAGGAGTAATAACCCGTTAATATTGCGTCTCATTCCCTTTCATTATTGATAAATCGGGTTTGAGATTAACAAATTTCTCTTGTAACATATTCTCAATAGCCAAATAGAAGATTGGTACTTTATGCAATGGTGATCAATATGAGATTTAAAATTTATATTTAAACAAGCAGGACCTGTGGATATACCACAGTATGATAATGTAATTATTACAACATTTGATATGTTTACTTAAGAGCTATTGCGAAATAGTTCAATAAGTAAAAAATATAATAATGATAATCTAACTCTCTCTCTCTCTCTCTCTCTCTCTCTCTCTCTCACACACACACACACACACACACACACACACTCACATACACTTTTCTTTCTTTCTTTCTTTCTTTTCATTTTTCCTTATGCTGGATTGAAACAGATTAGGGTCATGGCTTCCGCCCACTTAGCCCACCTTACTATCGTTCTCCTACTCTCTTTCTTCCTTTCTTTCTTCTTTCTTTCTTTCTTTCTTTCTTAATATATTTTTCTGTGTACCATGTCCTTTTTCTTATCTTCTTTATAATAAAAACGGAATGAATGATCACCATAAAAATCATAAGAAATAATAATTCAATGGATAAGCAATAGCAGATAATCAGGATTTACATTTTTGAATTTCATCTTGGACGATTTCGACGGTCTCATTTTTAACCAGAGGACGATGCAAGATAATAATGGTCGTACAATTAAGGAACACGGGGTTTAGATTTAGACAGATACTATATAAAACGGAAAATGCTGAGAACATACAGAGAGTTAATGTTAAATCATTAAAACCATTACGTACTTGAAATCATATAGCCTGATCTGTTTGATGCATTAAACATGTCAGAATAGTAGGTAATATTCGCAGAGTTCCGTCCCGGCCTCCTTCCTCAAAAATCGCTAGCTGGTGGCTGCTGAAAAAAAAAACCCAGCTACGATTGAAGTCCGTATCCGAATCGGTGTTACTTGAAAAAAAAAAAAAAACAACTCAGGGCGTTTTTCCCGAAAACCCAACCCCAACCCTAACCCTAACCCTAAACCCTAACCCTAAACACCTCTCGTTAAAATTAACAGTTTTATTACACAATTTGTGGGTTCTGTTTTTCTGGGTCATCCTGCATTCAGCCCAAATTATTTATTTATTTTCCTATTAAATTAACCCTAAACCACAACCCCAACCCAACCCTAACCCTAACTCTAAACCCCATTTGTTTTTAGCAGCCACCGGCTAGCGGTTTTTGTGGCAGGAGGCCGGGATGGAACTTTGCGAATATACCCGAATATTAAAACCAACTAAAATCAACCAACCATCCAACCATTAGAAATGTTCTTATTTCTGCTCGGTGTTTTTTTGTTTTATTTCTATGGTTTTTGTTCTTTCTGAACCTAAATATCGTCATTCTACAATTGTTCGAAAGGAGTAGTTATCTATTTTGGCTTTCCACAAGGCCAAAATGTGATACACTGTCTGTTTAATAATGGAGAAGCAAGCCTCACTTGTGCGGTATTGCTAATAAAGCACACGGCTCCATGTCTAGCCACTTATTTCGTACTTGATTTTGACTTTGAAGCAATTATCAATAATAAATATTTGTTACTGCTAATCTTAATTTTTGATATTGAAGCTTAATAATTTGTAATAGTTGGATTTTCGGACTATAGTCATTATCTTTATTGTTGTATAATAACAAAGAATATTTAACATAGCTTAAGACTTGTACCCGGTCATGGTTAACAGAATGAGAAATGTCTTCCACGTGGATTGAATAAAGAGTCAATTCAAAGTTCTGTGAAAGCTTCTGATTAAAAGCAATCATTTTAAGGTAAACTTTAGAAAATACCATTCTTCCAGTTGTTATCGTTAACTTATGGTTTTTCTCTGTTTCCAATATTCTTCCACTGTTATTGATTTATTTACCTGTTGCCCCTTGCATTCTACATACTTATTTGTATCTAATACATAGGGTGATGATGAAAGAAATCGAAATGATAGACAAGTACTTGGACCTAGCTAGAGAATTGAAAAGAAAACTGTGGAATATGAGGGTCAAAGTGATACGAATTTTAGTTGGTGCACTTGGAACAGTCTCCAAATGTTTAGAAAAGAGATGAGAAGAACTGGAAAGAATTGATACCATCTAGACAAATACCACGTATCTTTGAGGCGTAACACAGATTCTCAAATATATGGGGTTCAAAGTTAACTGACCTGAAAAAATGTAAACGTTTTTAATTAAATAACGGTGCATTATATATTTTATTCATTAATATATCAACACTGAAAATTTCATTAAATTCGATTAATTCCCTGTTTTTGTTTTTGTTTTTTTTTTTTTTCTTTCGGTGGTGGAATTTAGGTCCATTAAGTTCAATTTCTTTGATTTTTTATACGAGCTTGATAATTAGTATTATTTGTATTATTCGGACTATTGTCCTCATCTTCATTGTTATCTGTACAACGTTTTGACCGTGTGCCTTGCGCCCGAGTCTTCTGCTATCTAAATACAAAGTTGTAATGCTGTTTGTAAAAACTATTTATTTGCAATAAATTTCAGAGGATTCTTTTGTTGCTAGACCATATTTTCCTTTGTAAACTTCTCGATTTCTTTCGGGTCCCTCAACGGCTGAACGGTGTCAGCACAGCTGCAATGCCTCAAACGGTATCAAAGGGGGCAGTCGGTGGCACAGAAAAAATTGTCTCGCTGGAATCGAAAATGACACTAACGATATTATATTCGATTTACCGATCGTCGACTATGATCGCCTTCGGCATTATTGGTCACAGGAGTGATATGTTTGTAAATGCCTGATATTCACATTTAATACGTTTGGCTTCCTTGGTTCTGTTGGTACTACTCGGTGAGGACGTGATCGATGACAATAGACGAATACACCAAAAGTATTAATATGTAGTAGCAAAGCCTGCGGATATATCACAGTATGATAATTTAATTGTTACAAAGTTTGATACGTTAAATTAAGAGCTATATCGAAATAGAAGGCGCTTTGTGTATTGGTTAGAGTCGTAGGAAATGGACTCGTCGACCAGAGTTCAAATCTTGGACGAAGCTACAGTTCACATAGCGCTAATACCTTTGGGAAAGGTATGAATTCTACTATTCTCTTCCATCTATGGCTAAATACTAGGGTAGATTGGGCTCTTTAATCTTGGTTAGGTAACCAGTCTAGGAGAAGAAAAGTTCTGAATTCAAAGTGTTTAAATCTCCGCTTGCGGTAGTCACAACTAGAATAGGCTCAGTCCTGATTTATTTAAATGTTTAAACATATTTTTATTTTAATTTCATTTAGTTCAATATATATAAAGTATAATAATCTTGATTTAACTCAGTTTGTTGTATACTCTCTTTACTTCTATTATTCTTCTGCTCATCTTTGGTATCTTACGTTCTTCTTCTAGTGTCTGGACTTCGTCTTGGGGACTTCGTGTCTGGCCTTCCATTGGGGATTTCTCTTTATCAGAAGCCCTGTGTCATTGGTAGTTTTTAGATAATAATCCAAGACTTCGATTTGCTTTAGATCATATTTTATTCCGAAATCCCCACCAGACTAACTGCGCAGATTGAGTCGGCAGTGCGCTTAACGCGACTTACCACCTTCGTGGTTTGGTCGATACTGAACTAAACTCTCTTTCTAATCTAAACCAGAAGAGGGTCTTCTCCACCGATTCTCACGGTATCCCCAGAAGGAGGATCAGACTGAGGTCAAGCCGATTCACTCAACCCTTCAAGGCGGCCGGCTGCAAATTATAACCGCCATTTTGGTTTCTACACTAATGGTACACAAGTGTTAGGAATCTAATAATTATGTAACAAGTTCTCACTCTATTTTCTTTCCTTTTTTATCTTTTCATTATGTTCCGATTGAATCAAATTAGGGTTATCGTTTCTTTCCAATCACCCACCTCTCTATATATTTCCCCATCTCTCATTCTTCCAAATATTTTTCTGTGTAGCACGTCCTTTTCCTTCCATTTCTGTCTTTAATATTGAAAACGGAATTGTCCATGATTTGACGATACTTATATGAAATTTTTAAAAAATTCGACAGGTAAGCAACGCCAGATAATTAGGATTAACATTTTTGCATTCGATCTTGGATGATTTGGATGGTCTCATTTTTTACTGCGAAACTAAGGCACATGACTGTTAATATGTAGATATTTTCGACTTCGCCATGCAATTTTCATATGATCATCGAACCAACTATCGAGATATCACGGAATGAATTATATTTTGGCACTTCGAAGTGCCGAAAGTACTTGGGACATGAACTTTGGTGGACTAATCCACGAATTCCACCCAAATATTAAGTTGACCAGAAAACTTGAAATACTCACAAATAAAATTGTTAAACAGGAGATGTGTCTTTTGTTTAATTCAACATGCATAAATGAAAAAAATACTGTCCAAATACACACACACACAAACACACACACACATACATATATATATATATATCATCATCATCATCATGTCATGCTAACAGCACGGATATCGATAACAATAATTCGTCTACTGTCTCTATTCATTGATCGATCTCGCTATTCAGTCAGTAAGGGATGTGCGAGATTAGCCAACTCTTTATCGATGCTCGTTTTTTTGAGTGCACGTAGCATTTGTTGTTTATGATTTCGCAAGAGCAGTATGATTGAAAAATGGCGTCACACAATTTAATTTTCTTCGCAGCAGTCAAACTGTGCAAGCAAACAGCCTCGAGGTTACTAAACACACCCGATGCACATATGCAAATCTGCTAAAATGCAACTATGCATATAATGTCGCTGTAAAGTTAGAAAACCTTTCAGTAGTATTGGATCCCAAGACAAGCTTACTTTTCTTTTTTTACCGTTGTTTTTTTTTTTTTTTTTTTTAAGTGCACGTTACATGAGTTGAGTCTGAATACGCGATATCAGTACACGATGTGCAATTGGTGTCATGCAATTTAATTTTATTCACAGCATGCAAATTGGAAAAAAAGAAGAAGAACCGCGAGGTTGCTAACCAAAGTCGATGCAATTATGCAAATCATGTGAATTAACAAATAAGTGATTTTGGGCACTGTATTTTTAAAGGCTATTATCTGCTCCAATTGTTAAAAGTGAGTGCTTTCTTTGGTATGTTATATACTAATCTTTTCACAGTACCAAATCTATATAACGTTGTATACCTTTCTTACTTCTTACTCTGGTCGTCTTTTCTTCTGGCCGGCTTGGTTCTATCTTCTAGCATCTTGGTCTGGTCTCTTCTAAAGGTCTGGTCTTTCGTGTATGGGGATTCCGGGTCTCGTTTCTATTAGGATCACTCCTTATCAAAAGCCCTGTGTTATTGTTAGTTTTTAGGTAATAAACACAAGACTTCGATTTACGTTGATGTTACTTTATTTATAAATCCCCAAACCAGACAATCTGCGCAGATGACAGGATGCGCATAGAAATGCGACTTACACCTTCGAGTTCCTACCTGCTAACTGACTAACTGAGTTGCTTACTCCTTAAACCGGAAGAGGGCCTTCTATTGCCTTCCGGTTCTCACGATCCATCCCCGGAAAGCAAGGTCAGAGTAAGGTCAAGCGCTGTCACTCACTCTCAAGGCCATCAGCTGTACTAATCGCCATAATGATTTCTACAATACCTTATAAAAGCATTAGGGATCCAATAATTATGTAACAGGTATCAATGCAATCAACGCATCGAGATATATCAGAAAAGATAATAAAATCGTCACCTACAATTTTCACGAAAATAAGTGATTTTGAGGCACTGTCAGCTCCTATCTTCTCCAATTCTTTGAACTGAATACTTCTTTGATATCAATGCAATCTACACATCGAAATATATCAGAAAGGATAATAAAATCTTCAACTAAATGTTGCAAAAAATAGGCCCTTTTTAAGGCATAATTGGGGTGGGGGGGGGCTATGAATCCTCATATCACCGTCAATTCGCTAAATTAAGTGCTTTCTTAGGTATCATTTTAATCTACGCATCGAAATCTATCAGAAAAGTCAATAAAATCGAGACCGAAAATTGCACGAAAATATCTGCTTTTAATGCATTATTGGGTGACCTTTGAACTGTCATATATTCGTCAATACCCAAAATTCAGTAATTTCTTTGCTATCATATAAATCTACGCATCGAAATCTATCAGAAAAGCTAATAAAATCGACACTTAAAATTTGCACGAAAATAGGCGATTTTTAGGCTCTATCAGTTTTTTAAACGCTCAAATCTTCGAAGTGAGTGGGTTTTTTTTATATCATATAAATTTACGCATCGAAATCCATTAGAAAAGCCAATAAAATTTGACAAAAATGCAAGACATGGTGAAATGTTCTAGACCCGACCACGAAAATAATGACACTATTTTCCTTATCTTTTTGTTTATTTTAAAATTAAAAAAAAAACACTCACTAAATAAACACTTGCGCCCTATCACACAAACCATCCGAATAAGACAAGCAGGACATACTGGACACTGGGGGAAAAAAAAGTAATTCATGTGACGTTTTTCAGTATATAATGGATATAGACACCCTCGTGTGGGCCGACCAGCAAGAACTTACAATAATCAGCTCTGTGTGGATTCTGTTTGCTGCACAAACACACACACACACACACACATATGTATATATATATATATATATATATTTGGAGAATATGTGCTTAATTGAAGTCATACCTAATTTTGAAAATTAATTAGTTAATAATTAATGAATTTAAGCGGGCATATATGTTCAAATGTAAGGCTAAACAAATTGAGAAAATGTCAATCCCTGAATGTACATTTTGACCTATTAGGTCTCATCAGCAAGGTTATTGTTTACTTACCCTCATACTGTCGGGTAGCAAGTCAAAAAAAGTGGAATATAAATAAGTTTCAAAACAAACGAAGAATCTGGAATGGCCAGCTAGTGTAACGGTTAGAATCTTAGCCTGTCAGCTTGACAGGCGAGGTTTCGAGTCACACACGGAGCAGTCTCCATGTCTATAACCTAACACTTTATTCAGTCCACGGAGATATCTACAAGTTATATGTAGCACCTGGTTTGTGCAACGAGCTAATTCTAGGAAAAGACTGGCTTAAACAAAATAGGACACAGTTGAAGTTTACCCCCCCCTATGTTGTCAGTGGAGGTGTCCTATGGACGGTGGAGAAGAGGTAGTACGAATACTAGCCAAGGAATTCATAAAACATCCGGCCAGAACGATAGTGGCTAGTAAATGTGTAGTGAATTACGTGAAAGAATTGCTAAGCTGAATCCATCAAGTTACTCCAATACCAGATAAGATCGAAGAATCAGTGGGGGAATCGATTATAGAGGGAGGTGAGGTAAAAATCCCGTATGGGGTATATAGGTGAGAAGCCAGTAGCACAGGGTAGGGTGGCTGGTGCTCATAGTCGTGAACTAAGTGAAGAAGAATCAAATGAGTGGAAGGAGGAGGAATTATTTTTGTATATAAGGTGTGCTCCAATTCCCCACCTGGATTTAGATACTAGCCGTAGTCACGTGGTTTATTCCTTTACCAATCACTAGTCATACTGCGTGGCCGATGCACTACTTAATCACTGATACTGGCCAGAGTTCTACTAGCACACATTGAGGAGGGACTTAGAATACACAGGACTCTTTACCAGAAGAACCAAAGGATTCATTATTAGAGGATTATCAAGGACCCAATTCCACTGGACAAGCGCTCTTGCTTAAGGCCTACAGGGTGGCCCATAAGATTGTAACAGAAGTAATACCTATCTTCCGACTACTAGAGGGATTGAAGGAAAAGAAGAGAGAATAAAAAAGTGAGACTGAGTTACTACTTAAATTGAAGCTAAGGGAGCACAGGTGTTAAAACCTCAGGGGTTATAGTGTCAACCCCCAACACTGAATAGATAGGTGATGCAAAAGTGGTTGCTGTCTTAGGTTGTTCGCGTATACTGTCGTTCGTGTGGAAGAGCCCCCATGCGTGGATGGTGCTCACGGGTATTTTAAGACTGAATACACCAAGCATTAGGGTAGGTGACCTAGGAGATATATATGAATTAATAGAAATACTGTTTGTAGTTTCCTATAAGTAAAACAGGGTAACCTTTCGTCTCTTGCAGAGATGGATAAAAAAAAACTAATGATCATACTACTAGTGGCAGTGACCGTGAGTGCATGGACGCGCAGTCAGAATACCATATTCAAGAAAAGAGGTGAGGTGATCATAACCAGATCAAAGTGGCTGATAACGTTAGTAATAGATTTAAAGCCATATAGGGAGCTGTCGACCAAATTGGTGAAGGAATTGCTTGAACTTAGGAAAATTAAAGGAAAGGTTACTGGGAGATATTCAGATAATGACAAGTACCTAAGATTGTTTTATTTCTTGGAACAATAATATCATACAATGTGAACTTAATTGTGCTTGCGCATTATTTGAAATGAACTTAATTGTTATGAAGAACACGTTCTATGATATTTTCGTGTTAAAACATGCAGTTGTATTGATTCGAACAAATTCGTATTTTCAGTGTAGATTTACCAGGAAATAAAAATGGCTGACCATAACATTCGTCTAATGTCTAATGGATGGTGTTATGTGTTTATGGTCCGGATATCTTAGATATCACATAAAAAGAGAATTAATTAGCAGAACCTATGGATATACCATAGAATGATAATTTAATTACAACGATATGCTTACTTAAGAGCTATTGTTATAGTTCAATATGTAAAACGTATAATAATCTTGATTTAACTCTCAATCACTCTTTTTTCTTTCTTTCCTTCTTTTCATCTTTTTATTATGTTCGATTGAAACTATTAGCGTTATCCTTCTGCGTGCTCACCCCATCTCTATATCTTTTCCTTACTCTCTTTCTTTGTTATTATATTTGTCTGTGTAGTATAACCTTTTACTTCCCTTACTTTATATTAAAAACAGAATGGTCCATTATTTAGCAGAGGTGGCGACACTGATAAGAAATAAGAATAATATATATAAAGACACAAGATAATCAGGAATTATATTTTTGCATTTCCTCTTGGACGATTTGGAAGGTCTCATTTTTAACCAGAAGGTGTTGCAAGATGATAACGGCCGGAAAAAGACAATATAAATAAATCAAATTGAAATGTTGATTTTAATGAATATAATTATTTATTGAATTTTTAAATTGTGTTGAAATCTCATCTTAAAGGATAGTACGTTAGTACGGTAAAATATATGCGTCATGATCGTACAATATGCATTCTATCTTAGATATCACATAGAAAGAGAACCATAACGGAGGATTGAAATCTCAACTTAAAGAATAGTACGTTAGTACCTCACGGTAAAATATATGTCATGATCGTACAATATGCATTCTATCTTAGATATCACATAGAAAGATATCCATAACGGAGGATTGAAATCTCAACTTAAAGAATAATACGTTAGTACCTCACGGTAAAATATATGCATCATGATCGTACAATATGCATTCTATCTTAGATATCACATAGAAAGAGAACCATAACGGAGGATTGAAATCTCAACTTAAAGAATAATACGTTAGTACCTCACGGTAAAATATATGCATCATGATCGTACAATATGCATTCTATCTTAGATATCACATAGAAAGATACCATACGGAGGATTGAAATCTCAACTTAAAGAATAATACGTTAGTACCTCACGGTAAAATATATGCATCATGATCGTACAATGTGCATTCTATCTTAGATATCACATAGAAAGAGAACATAACGGAGGATTGAAATCTCAACTTAAAGACTAGTACGTTAGTACCTCACGGTAAAATATATGCATCATGATCGTACAATATGCATTCTATCTTAGATATCACATAGAAAGAGAACCATAACGGAGGATTGAAATCTCAACTTAAAGAATAATACGTTAGTACCTCACGGTAAAATATATGCATCATGATCGTACAATGTGCATTCTACGATTAATATCGATTTCGCACTGTCGTCGATTTAAAATTGAATTTTTAAAAGAATCTCTAATGGATAGCATTATGTGCTTTTGGGCCGGAAGCGTGCGGTATGAATATTACGTTTTGTTTCTAACAAACCCTTTGGCAGTAACTCTTAAAATCTCTTAGAAAAACTCTTTTCTAAATATATAAACTCATTAGAGAAACCATTCTTTACTTTCCTTTGTTTTGCTATTTTCAATGGTTTCTTTCGTTCACAGAACAGGCAGGTCGCTTTTACAGTCACGCATGCGCACTCGATTCCATTTGTTTCTCCGCGGGGCACAGCGAAAAACTGAAACCAAGAGGTCTGCTATTGAGAAGAAGCAATAGTAAGTGGTAAGTTTTATGCGGAATAACAAGTCACTGCTTTTGAAGCGTTTGATTTGAGACTTTTTGAAATAATCTCGACTTTTCTTATATATTTACTAAGCCAGTTCACGAAGTTCTTATTACAATCAAGTCCTCCTGAAAGCACGGGTTCCCTCTAGATCACTGAAGTTAAGCAATGATGACCCTTTTCAATGCTTAATTGGGTGACCATGTAAGGAATAATTGGTACTGTAAGCAAACTTGTACCCATTTTTTTACAATACAGTTGATAATGTTTTTATAAGTTCGTTTATATTAAATGGGTTAGCTCAGTCGGTAGAGTGTTCGGCTAGAAACCACTAGGTTCCTAGTTCGATACCTGTTCACGCCAACTCAGCGTATGAGTAGCACAGGGATCTGTGCGGTAAAGTAAGGAGCTGATGGTAGGTGTGGCGCTCCACCTCAGATGCTAAAAAAATCTCCTTAGTCTAGCCCTATTGAAAAGGGGATAGACTCCCTCGCTGACTGGCTGATACCGACTTTGGGCCGCCCCGTCGACATTACTTACTTTACTTTTATATTAAATGTATTGTAAATGTTGGCATATTCAACTACGTAATTAATGTCGAGTTGAATAATTCAGTTCACTTCCAAGAATCAAAAATCCAGGGGGTAAAAAAAATCTTGAGCATCCGAATCACACGACGGGCGTCAAAATAACAAACTTGAAATCCTCATTAATTCTACAGCAGCATTCCACAAACGACCATTTCTGAAGGTACCAATTCCCACGAGATCCCCTGCGTTAAGCACTGATGAGACTCTTCCATACTTAATTGGGTGACCTCTTAAGCATCATCAAATAATGTAAACAACTCTTGACGTTTGATTGATGAATTCGGGTTTAAATGATACAAAAAGTGTTGATATTCGGTAAAACAAAATCTCAAATCACAAATAAACCAACCTCGTGCCCGATACTGAGTACAACAAATTGTTTGTTCTCTCACTGGTGTTCTTTTATTGTGCGGCTGATTTTCGGGAAAATTGCATATGTCACAACCACCAATTATTATCGTTGTATAATCATATCTCTTAAATTTTGAGTTCGGCGATGCCGTGTTTGTTTTATGTATTGAATAGGCACTCGCTGCTTAACGGCGGTGATCTAGTGGGAATCGGTGCTTTTAACGTGACTTGAGCGTAATGGGTCGCTAGTGGAAGGTTGCTGTTGTGAATTTATGGAATAGAATTTTGTAGGTGGACTTGTGATCTGGACGCATAATATTTAGTTATGTTCATTGGATCCTCGATAATGTTTGCCTCTCAAACCTTCTTTCATGGGACTGAATAGATGATAGTCTGAGGCAAACATTATTCCATTGATGAGGAAGTGAAATCTGTAGTGAAGAAGTAGCTCAAAGTAACTGTCACAGAATTATACGAGGCAGGGATACATGTTCTCATTCAAAGGTGGAACATTGCTATTGAGAGAAACGGTGACTATTTGGAGAAGTAGTGATGTGATCCACAGAGGACCAACCTCATTTGGATGTATGATACATGTTCCTGTGTTGGTAATTATACCTGTCCTAAACAAAATGACATTACATTTTGACTCACCTATGGGAAGAAGTAGGGGAGTGATCCACAGAGGACCAGCTTCAGTTGGATGTATGATACATGTTCCTGTGTTGGTATTTGTACCTGTCCTAAACGAAATGACATTACTTTTTGACTTATGTATATTTGAAATTGGTTTATTTGGGCAGCTTCTTAATTCAAACAAATTTGGTTGAAATTAATAAAATCTTCATTGCTTTGTGATTTTGTGTGGTTTTTTTTTGTTTATTTTTTACAGTTTTCTAACAATTTTTTAAAACACCAATCTTTTTCTCGAATGTTACTGTTTTATATAATGACAACCTTTTAAAATTTTACGAATTTAATCCTGAAGCAAAATGAGTTTAAACTCTGAAAATCATTAAGGACTTCTTTCTGAAAGATAAAAATAAATCTTTAATTTTTATCAAAAGGTTTATTTTATCCTCCAAAAAAGATGCCTGCAGTATATTTTGTGAAAATAGATGAATTAACATTTTGCAAAATAAAAAAAAATGTGTTGTACGATTTTGGGCAAATTTTCTATAACTTCAGAAATGTTTTTAAAAATATTAAACTGATTAAAATTTCCCGAGGAATAATCTTTATCAGTTCGAATTGTTTTTTTGTTTTTTTTACCTTCATAAAATCAAATATATGGAAGTTGACTGACAGTCGTACGATACATCTTATGAATGAGTACAGGTTGTCGTCAGTGATGTACTAACTTCATCCCCAATTACGTGTTCTTGTGCATCATATCGGCTCCGATAGCAACCCCAACTTGAATCCAGAATCTTCAAATTGCCACCCTGTAAGCTATATACTGCTAGTCTTGACATTTTTTGTTATAAATGAACTACACAAAAACTCGACCTCTTAAATTGTTAAACCACAATCAGTGTAAGCCAATAAAAAAATCCATTTCCCCTACCACTAATATATAATGGAATTTTAGTTTTAGTTACTTCAGTGATCTAGCGGGAACCGGTGCTTTCAGGAGGACTTGATTGTACTAAGGACTTGGTGAACTGGTTTAGTAAATATAAAAGAAAAGTCGAGATTATTTCAAATAGTCTAATATCAAACGCTTCAAAAGCAGTGACTTGTTATTCCGCATAAAACTTACCACTTACCATTGCTTCTTATTTCTTTAATCCTAAGTAATCTACGGTTGGCTCTATAGGGATTCATTGGCTGTCGGGTTAAAATGGAAAGAGGCTCTGAATGTTTTTTTAGTCACTTTTGCAAAATTAAATCAATTTTTAATATTTGGGTTTTTCGGGCGATATGCCTTCCCGCGTTCGTCAGGTATTTCTGGTCGAAACCGGGAACGTTCTCATTGAACTCGTGAACCTTCTTGTCGACATTAAGAACATCCTCGTCTAACTAGAAAGCCTACATGTCGCATTCGAGAGCCTTGACGGAACTTCAAACTGAACCATTTATTTAACCGATTGGGGTAGATTGATTGTATTCCGTTACCCGTGACTGGGCACAAGTGTAAAACTAAGTTAATTATTCTATGTTATTTTAGCCAGTAGTCAGGACTGAACCTACAACCTCAAAATGATTGTCACTAAGAAGTATATGAACTCTTAATCTTGTCATTGTCCTCGTTCGTTTTTATCTACAGCCTTAATTAATTAAGTGATTACGTGTTCAGATTAAGAACAACTCAGGCATATTTTATGTGCACATATGTTATTTCTTGGTGACAGTATTTCTGTATTAAGTATAAAATTTCAACAGCTATGTACTAAAATTAAAATGTAACACATTTCGAATAAAAAATAAAAGTGCAACACAAAACTGCAAAGCATCTGTAAACAAAAATGATATTGCAACACCTCTGTAATACAAAATGAATTACAAAACCTCTGCAATACAAATAAAATTGCAACATTTCTGTTATACAAAATAGATTACTAAACCTATGTAATACAATCAAAAGTGCAACACTACTGTAATACAAAATAATTTACAGAACTTCTGTAATACAAATAAAATTGTAACACTACTGTAATACAAAATAATTTACAGAACTTCTGTAATGCAAATAAAATTGTAACACTAGAGTAATACAAAATAATTTACAGAACTTCTGTAATACAAATAAAATTGTAACACTACTGTAATACAAAATAATTTACAGAACTTCTGTAATGCAAATAAAATTGTAAACTAGAGTAATACAAAAATTTACAGAACTTCTGTAATACAAATAAATTGTAACACTAGAGTAATACAAAATAATTTACAGAACTTCTGTAATGCAAATAAATTGTAACACTAGAGTAATACAAAATAATTTACAAACTTCTGTAATACAAATAAAATTGTAACACTAGAGTAATACAAAATAATTTACAGAACTTCTGTAATGCAAATAAAATTGTAACACTAGAGTAATACAAAATAATTTACAGAACTTCTGTAATACAAATAAAATTGTAACACTAGAGTAATACAAAATAATTTACAAAACCTGTTATACAAATAAAATTACAACACCTCTTTTAAAGGAATTAAACTCGCAACATCTCTGTAATAAAAAATAAAATTGCACAAAGAAGAGGTGTACTTATTGGACTAGTAAATATTCATTTTATTTTTTTTCAGCTTCGATATTGAGCATTTTGGGAATAAGTGAAATCTAATAGTCTATCTTGACAAGAAACAATACAATCGTTGTATCTGTGATTGACAAGAAAATATACTTTAAATTAGAAAAAATAACTTTCCATTGTCATTTACAGATATGAATCAGAAGAAATTGGCTTCGTGTGACAAGATGCACATGTTTATCTCATGACAGTAAACGTTTTAAGCGTATAATTAGATTATATGTTAAAAAACAATTGTATACATATGTTATCTTATACTATAAAGATTTGGAGAACCGAGAAAACACTAGGAACCGTTTATGGATGTATACTTCTTTTTCATAATTCGTGCTAAAAAATGGTTGGCTGGTGGGTTGGTTGTTTTTTACGGCATGTCAACCCTTGTTTTTAAGACATTTATGTTTTTTTTTCATTCTTGTTGGGTATTAATACTTTGTAACTTATTTTTTAAACTCATTTTTATCTATTTGACCATTTTATAGGACCCTAACAGGTACTACCAAACCGGATCAGAGCGGACATGTGAGCAATATGAGTGAAGGGGTACTTCACCCCCAACCCGGGGCTCCAGAACTGGATCCTCACCACTGAAGAATAAAAATGATAGCCAATTTCTCCTCCATGCGTAAGAGACAGAATTTATTACCTGATTTATAATTGTTTGATCCTTTTTTTTAATAATTTGACGCTTTATAATATGATCTATGACTTATTTATTTTCATTTTCTAGACATTGAAAAGTACTGTACACTAAATATATTCTATATTTACGAAGCTAGTTTTATGGTTATAAAATCTGTTTTTGAAAACACCTTGTGAAAATCATAAATAGATGTTTTAAAATTAATACTTTTCTCATTAATTTGTAAACTAACTGTAAACAATACCAACATGGTTTATACATTGATCTAGCTGTTTTCTTTTATAACATCGTCAGTTCCTTTCGTTTGTACCTCAGTTTAATTATTTTTCAATTTCTTCATTCCTTGAATTATTTCTTTATTTTTTTCGATTATTATTAATTTCGTTTGTACCTCAGTTTATTTTTCAATTTCTTCATTGCTTGAATTTATTTCTTTATTTCTTAATTTTTTTTCGATTGTTATTAATTTCGTTTGTACCTCAGTTTATTTTTCAATTTTTTCATTGCTTGAATTTATTTCTTTATTTCTGAATTTTTTTTTTTCGATTGTTATTTATTTTGTTTGTACCTCAGTTTATTTTTCAATTTCTTCATTCCTTGAATTTATTTCTTAATTTCTTTTTTTTTTTTTTTCGATTGTTATTAATTTTCTCTCTTCGCACTTCAATTTTTGCTTTCATTATAATGTCACAACAAATTAATTTTTTTTTTCATTGGTCAGTTTTCGCGTCAAAAGCCAAAAGCTAGACAACACCATTTGCATCTCAACATCCCCAGCAATTTCCTTTGATTTTATTTTTGAACAGATTCTGTCATTTCAAACCCGCTGGGTGAAACTTGATAATTGCGGAACGGATTTGTATGGAAGGCCGTTTTGTAACACTGAGCAACGGATATAATTCATTCGAAATAGCCGTGTCATCGATGACGCCTACAAAACAAATGAATGATGCAGACTTATAAATGAAAGAATAATAATCTTTAGATTGACCTCCTACTCCTCCCCGTCCTACTCTTTAATCAGCCATCAATTTCTGATGTTTAGCATCCATGAACAATTTAGAGAAACGAAAACAAATTAATGTTTATTGAATTCCTCTCTTGTTAACTCTTGATCTAATCTCAGCCATTTCATTATATATTTAATTGGATTACACCTCCATACTAAATATAGCCCCGGCGGCTGCGATTCTAGGATCAGAGTATAGTATCTGTATATTGCATTAAATGTCTTGAAACATAGAGTATATATATATACTAGACAAAACGTGACCCGTTGGGTCACCCATTAAGCTCTCGCTAGATGATTAGGGAAAAGAGTAGGATCTGCCAAAATATCATCTGCTTTTCATTTTTAAAAACGAACTAACATTTATCAAATTGATTATTTAAGGTCAAATTGTTGTCTAAGTCGAAAAGTAGTAACATAATGAGCATCAGTAAAAAAACAAATTAATATTACACAT
>CM042158.1:28254596-28274596 GCA_023376005.1 Doryteuthis pealeii | reverse complement strand
TCTTAATCGAGATCAAAAAGGGGTGCCTAAAGGTAATATGGTTCATAACTGCATAACTAGGCATTAAAATAGTTTTCAATCACCGGATTGGTTCATTATTTATCTGAGGTAATGACTTACCTCAGATAAATAATGAACCAATCCGTTTTGTTATGATTTTGTCGTGATTTTAGACGTTTAAGTCTCCTATTGGAGAAATAGTCGATTACAGACCTTTCCAAGTATCAGTATTATTTGGATTATTCGGAATATTGTCCTCATCTCCATTGTTATATGTACAATGTTTCGGCCGATGTGCCATCTGCCCTTCTTCAGTTATTTCTTGTCGGACTCGGGAACTTTCTCGGACTCGGGAAACTTCTTTTCGGACTCTGGAACCTTCTATTCGAAATCAGAAACCTTATTGTCATAATCGGGAACCTTCTTGACGTAATCACAAGCCATCGCAGAACTGTGAACCTAACCCTTTATTCAGACCACGAGGATATCCTTTTTCTCATTCCACTAACCATAGCTGGGGGTACAGGTGTTAAGCTTTGTTAATTATTATTCTATGTTACTGTTGCCCCTGACCAGGATTGAACCTGCAGTCTAGAGACAACTGTCACTTAGAAATGTCTTAACCTAACTCCTTCATCCACTAGACTATGTGTCCAATTGGATCCTTCAAACACTGAAAAGACTCACTGATACTTTGGGTCTTCTCTTAGAAATCTCCGATCCAATTTATCCTAAACTAGTTCAAAATGAGAGAGGTCAGGAGAGGTTAAGAGAGGTCAGGAGATTGTGGCGGCCAAGGCATAATTTTACCTTAAAAATTCCATCTTTTTTGGCTCAAGGTAATTTACGTATAATTTAAAATAATATTTTCGATCTTTTTGGTGATCAAATGTTTTTTTTCTACATGTATTGATAACTGTGCTTAATTCCTCTTGACAGCAACCAGTGTCGCTATCAACTGTTAAAAATTCACTTAGATCAGCCGGGCGTAAAATCCCTGTTATGTAAAGTTAATATGCAAAAAAAATTTTTATGTCCAAAAATTGCATCATTGGGCATTGAAATAGTTGCATATTTGAATCAATAGTCATCACCTCAAATAAATAATGAATCACACCGTTTTGATACGAATGATGTTTGCAAAAGAAAAGGTCTGTCAGCTGATACTGGTTGCCGCGGGCAAGACCTGTCAGGAGCGATAGCTTATACGGACGGGTGGTAAAAGAGTTTCATAGGAATCCGTACTTTCAGCGCTATCTGAATATATATATATATATATATATATATATATATATATATATATATATATATATATATATATACTGGAAGGAACAACCAGAAGCCAGCAACACTACTGTCGTTACACAGTCTGAAGAAGGGAGCTATAAAAATCCTGAAAATTTACTATTACTAAATAAACGAAGACCCTTTCTTCCGTTTGAAGAAAGGGTCAGAATCATCCTAATATTAACTTAACTGGTAACCCATCTACGGATATATATATATATATATATATATATATATATATATAATAAAATAATCCTAATGAGTCAGAGAATATCTACTTAGGTTTTCCCTTACGGACCATCAGGATAATTCTGACTTTACTATTTAGGCTTACAATATTATTTATTGGCTCTACTTTTTGTATTGAGCACTTTAGTATATTTAACTTAGGCAACTCTTGCCCTATTTTTTTTATTGGTCATTTCTTTTTTTTATAATTTTTCCCCAAAAGTTTGTACTGTTATATATATATCCCATTTTGGTTAATATATCTAGCTTTTACCGTATTTTATTTATTAGATAACGTTGGTGTCTGAGTCTGTTATCCCCGTCATATGTTTTCACACACACACACACACACACACACACACACACACATATATATATATATATATATATATATATATATGTGTGTGTGTGTGTGTGTGTGTGTGTGTGTGTGCAAAGCACTCTGGGGACATTTTTCTTCGTCGGAGTAATTCATAAGCCACATTACACTATAAAACAAATTCTTATCATCCAATCTTGAACACCTTTTGATCTGATTTGAGTAACGCACGACTAGAATTATGGTCGACATTCCTTCCAGCAATATAACAAGAAGTTATGGCATGGAAAGTAATTTCTCTTCTGATCGAACCTTTTAGTTAATATCTTAAGAAACTCCATTGGAAAATATTCATCGTTTATTCAAATAGGCGTCCGTCCCAGTATTACTACAGAGACGCTTATATCTTTAAGTGTTTCCTGAATTTGATATTGAAAAGAGAATATATTCAGGTCGGATGGTTTTGATAGTAACTTTTTATCTGTTTATAGAAGAAGCTTTCCTTATTCCTCTTTTGGTATGTGGAACTAAGTCGACTAAAATTCTGTCCATGGCTTTCTCTGATGTGACACTGGTAATTCATTACCCGTCTGCAATAGAATTCTAACGGGTAGGGTTATACAAAATGCAAGGCGGAATGCTTAATTGTCTGAACACTTCTTTAATGGCTAAAATAAATTTTCACCCCGTCAGTTGCTTGTAGAAATGGTATTATATATATCTATTATTATACTAAAGCTGAGTTTATCAACCTTCTCCAGCTAAAGGATTTTTTTCTATTTATGTTATGGACACAATATTTATACTTAGATATTCCTTGGTGTTAGCACTACAAAGTGTATGAAAAAAAATTCAGTTTAATTGGCGCTAATTAGGCGTAATTAGCAAGTAAGTCAACGACCGACCAATCCCTGTTTCACAGACTAAGTGTCGCTCTTCCCATCTCCGTCAGTCAGTTAAGTTAACTCTCCCACTTTCTATTTATCAGTTAAGCAGAGTGAAAAAAAAGAGTAAAAAATCCAGCAGCCAGTGATTACCCCACCCCCACCCCTAACCCACAGTAGATTCACCCACTTCCCTTTCTCCAGGCGAATCTTATTCAAATGAGCAAACCGATTTATATTAAAACAAACCAAAACGTTTGTTTTAATATAAATCAAAAGTATCTTTTTACGGCATGATTTCAATTTTATTTGAGCGTAAATTTTACGAAATTGAAATCATGCTTTAAAATAGATTTTTTTAAATTACTTTAATTATTAATTCATAGAGTATTAAACTTACTTTAAAAAATATTTCATGTTGGGTAAAAAAAAAATAGTTATATATTTAAATATTATGGAATTCAAATGAGCAAACATTGACTACTCCCACTGTTTAAGTTTTCTTCGGGCTTAAAAAATTGTTTTAGTTAAAACTAAAACAAACCAGACTGACTTCTTATTTAGGTCGGTAAAATTAAAACGGAAAGTTTTTTGCTGGTACCAAATGACAGTTTAACTGCAGTCGATGAATTAACATTTTGCGAATTTGGTTACGGTATTAGGGGATTAAGGTTGTTTTTAATTACGTATTGCTTAAAAAAATAAACAACAAAAAACACAAATTACTATACATTTAATGTTGAAAAATATTTTCTAAACTAAGTTTAATTGAAATTATACATTGCTATATTAACACAAACAACTGTCTCAATAATAGATTCAATAATTAATTTCAATGGTTAATTAAATGTATAGTAATTTGGGGTTTTTTGTTGTTTATTTTTTAAAGCAATACGTAATTAAAAACAACCTTAACCCCCTAAAACCGTAACCCAATTCGCAAAATGTTAATTCATAGAATGTAGGACTGACTTCTGACTTAGGTTGGAAAATTAAAACGGAAAATTTTTTGCTGGTACCCAATGACAGTTTAACTACAGTCTATGAATTAACATTTTGCGAATTGGGTTACGGTTTTAGGGGATTAAGGTTGTTTTTAATTACGTATGGCTTTAAAAAAATAAACTCTGTCTTTAGTCTTTTTATTTATGTAGTATAGTATCAATCAAATATATACCACTCCGATATTACAGTCTTAATAATACAAATAATTTTAATCTTTGCGGAGTTCCGTCAAGGCCTCTTGCCTCAAAACATGCATGCCGGTGACTGCGGAGAAAACAAAAAAACAAAAGAAAAACACCAGCTACGATTGAAGTCCGTAGCGGAAGCGGCGTGAAAAACAAAAACAACTAAGGTTTAGGGTTTAGGATTTGGGGTTGGGTTTAGGTTTAGTTTAATGGAAAATAAATAAATAATTTGGGCTCTGTTTTTTCTGAGTCACCCTGTATACAGGGTGACCCAGAAAAAACAGAACTTTGTAATAAAACAGTTTGATTTAACTAGGGGGTTTAGGGTTAGGGTTGGGTTTTCAGTGGAAAATGCCCTAAGTTGGTTCTTTTTTTTTTTTTTTTCAAGTGATACCGCTTCGGATTCAGGAAGCCAGGACGGAACTCCGCAAAGATTACCATTATTTGTATTATTCAGACTATTGTCCTCGTCTTCATTGTTATCTGTACAAAGTATCGGCTGATGTCCCTCCGGCCATCTTCAGGTATTTCTTGTCGGACTCGGGAACCTTCTTGTAATTGGGAGCCATCACGGAACTTTGAACCCAACCCTTTATTAGGTCCACGGGGGTATCCTGTTCTCATTCCACTAACCATAGCTGGGGTACAGGGGTTAAGCTGTGTTAATTATTATTCTATGTTACTGCTGTCCCTGACCAGGATTGAACCTGCAGTCTAGAGATAACTGGCATTTAGAACTGTCTTAATCTAACTCCTTTATCTACTAGGATATGTGTTCAATTGGACAATCCAGTGTGAATTTTTTCAATTGCAACAGTTAAAAATCATTTTGTAAAAACGGATTTTAAGTAGCCTCTTGGCAGGCATCTTGATCGAAATGGACGAAAAAAACGTTTTAAATATATCAAAAATAAATTATGTGTAATATTATTTTGCTTTTTTACTGATGCTCATTATGTTACTACTTTTCGACTTAGACAAAAATTTGACCTTAAATAATCAATTTAATAAATTTTAGTTCGTTTTTAAAAATGAAAAGCAGATGATATTTTGGCAGATCCTACTCTTTTCCCTAATCATCTAGAGAGAGCTTAATGGGTGACCCAACGGGTCACGTTTTGTCTTGTATATATATATATATATATATATATATAATATATATATATATATATAAGTCCAACTGATAACCTACTCGAGTTTCACCATGTTGAGGATCTTCAGGGTTAACTCCACGGTGTAAATCAAGATGTTGGTTGATTGTAGACAATTATATGTCTTTTGCAAAAAGAAATTCATTTAACTAGAAATGCCATAACAAGACGACTTCAGTTCTAGTGATCTTTTGAAAAAGAGATTTTATCTCGAAAATTCAAGAATAAAATACAGGTTGACACACAACACCATTGTTACCTTATTCTTTACACCTGCACTGTGACAGCCTTCAAAATCAACCTCCAAACCAATATATACACAATGCTTAAAGCAAATTATAAAACATTCTTATATATATATATATATATATATATATATATATATATATATATGTGTGGTGTGTGTGTGTGTGTGTATTTATATATGAATATAAGTCGGCGATAGATGTGATGCTCTACCTCAGACGCAAAGACACCCTGGACTAGCGTTAGCGAAGAGGATATAGACACCTTTGAATTTTGGTATGTGGAATTTAGTTGACTAAATTCTGTCCATGGCTTTCTCTGTTGTGATACTGGCAATTCATTACCCATCTGCAATCAAATTCTAACGGGTAGGGTTATACAAAATGCAAGGCGGAATGCTTAATTGTTTGGTTTTGGTTTGGTTTGTTTTCTTGTACGGCATATCAACCTCAGTGGGTCATTTAATGGCGATGAAACTCTTTTGTACATACGACAAATTGGAGAAGTTTATCAGTTTAATTTATTTCATTTTTCGACCCCTAAAAAGTACCAAAGAAATTAACAGAGAAGCTAAAAAATAAACATTACCTCATAAGTAGGTGGAATATAAAGGTTTCAGTTATACTGATTAAAAAATGAAAGAATTAATGAAAAAAATTGAGTTATTATTAATTGTTAAATGTTTTCGTTTATTATTGTTATTTAATTCGCTGTAAAAAATATAATTCGATCGATAAAGTAAGTAAAGTCGTCGGGGCGGCCTAAAGTCGGTATCAGCCAGTCAGCGAAGGAGTCTATCCCCTTTTCAATAGCGCTAGACAAGGAGATTGTTTTTTGGCATCTGAGGTGGAGCGCCACACCTACCATCAGCTCCTTTACCGCACAGATCCCTGTGCTACTCATACGCTGAGTTAGCGAGGACCGGTATCGAACTAGGAATTTTGTGGTTTCTAGCCGAACGCTCTACCGACTGAGCTAACCCGGCCTACTCGATAAAACACATACAAATTACATACTTAGAAAGATTATTTTATTTTATTTCTAACCAAATAAATATATCTAAGATTATACCGGAAATACGCGAAATATTCTGAGCTGAAACGAATAGGGCACGAATTTGTATATTTCAGTGGCGCTTTTTATATCACTAGTGAAATAGGCAGCAGTCAACGAATTTTTTTATATTAGCAGAAGCAGCCATGCTACGATTATCGCAAATCGTTTTATTTTTGTTTAATTAATTAATTATAACCCTTAATCAGTAGAAATCAACAACAAAATTTAGTGAGTTTCGTAGTTATAGGGTTATTAAGGATAAGCAAGATTTCAAATCTGAGTGACATCCCTTTTCTGAGTTATACGTTGACACGTACATACCAAACTTTCTTTTATATTTATATACACACACGCACGCACACGCACACACACACACACACAGAAATATATATATATATATATATATATATATTATATATATATATATATATATTATATAAATGAATAGAGAATAAATGAGAAAAGTATTGGCATGAAAAGGTTGCTCAATGATAATAAAGCAGAGCAGGTTTATAATCAAGTAATGATATTATGGACGACTTGGACTCATTACTTAGTTTCATGGTTATGCAATCCTCAGATGAGTCAAATGGTTGAGATCTTAAAAACCAGTAGGTTTTTAGCGTTATATAAACGTGAAGCGTTTTCACGCGATGTGATGATATAATGCTAAAAATTGTTTTATAAACTGTGGCTTGTTAACATTCCTTATATATAATATATATATATATATATATATATATATATATATATTTACAGGGTGACAAAAAAACAGGCCTGTCTTTTAAAAAGAGTCTGTTTTTTGGGATCACCATAAACAACTGTTACATAATTATTGGATCCCTAATGCTTTTATAAGGTATTGTAGAAATCATAATGGCGATTAGTGCACCTGATGGCCTTGAGGGTGAGTGACGGCGCTTGACCTTAATCTCACCTTGCCTTGCGGGATGGATCGTGAGAACCGGAAGCCATAGAAGACCCTCTTCCGGTTTAAGGATATAGTAAGTTTAAGTCAGTTAGAAGTTAGAAGCCGAGCTAGCAAGGTGTAAGGATCTGCGCAGATTGTCTGGGTTGGGGATGTGGAAATAAAGTAACATCAACGTAAATCGAAGTCTTGTGTTTATTACCTAAAAACTAACAATAACGCAGGGCTTCTGATAAGGAGTGATCCCTAACAGAAACCAGACCCGAAGTCCCCAAGAAAGTCAACACCAGACGCTAGACCAGACCAAGATAGATGATAGACGATCAGAATAGCAAAGCCTGCCAGAAGAAGATACGACCAGAGTAAAGAAGTAAAGAAAGGTATATAAATATATATGCTGATTTGGTACTGTGAAAACTCAGTATATAACACAACAATTTGAAAAGCTATTTGAGAACAGCATATGGCCCACAAACGTGTCGCAGGAGTCAGTGAAAGTGACATTAAAACAGTGAAAGGGTTAAAAAAAACAAACTTAGCAAACAATGTTAAACTACCAAATCAGCAGAATAGGACGAACATTTTATGATTCTATGATATTCCATTTTTAGTCTGTGTTCGACTTCGTATATTGTTTCCTCCTAATGTCTTTAGTGGAACATTTGCAAAGAAAAAAAAAGGCGAAGTTTATTCTTTGTAACAGGATATTGTGATCGTTACCAGAAATCGCGATTCCTATTTGCAGGGCGCACTTGATAAACCTCAAGTAGCACCGAAGAGACGCGTTTATCTTATAAACATTTTCAACCAATCATAATAAAAACCTTTCAGAACCATGCGCGGAAAGAATTCGTCTCACAATTCATCCGAGAAAAGTCGGTCAACGAACTAGCCGAATCAAACCGATCAATGACAACAAGATCAGCACACTCGGCCATAATATTTCATGAATAAAATGCTAAGAATTATATGTACGAGGGTGAGTATGCATATGATGCATACCTTTGTTTTTTTCTATTTTCTACACACAGAAATAACCTACACGAATTTCACTATAAGGAATTTCAGGGTTAAATCCACTGAATTAATCAGTATAATGATTAATTACAGTAAATTGCGGGAGTTCATGTTGTAATTATGACCGTTTTATGAACTCGAGTAGCTTATTTCTGTACACACTATAATATATATATATATATATATATATATATATATATGTGTGTGTGTGTGTGTGTGTGTGTGTGTGTGTATATATATATATGTATATATATATGAGTATATATATGTATATATATATATATATGTATATATATATATATATATGAGTATATATATATATATGTATATATCTATCTATCTATCTATATATATATATATATATGAGTATATATAAAAAGATATGAAAACACCACAAAATGCTGTTAAAGTGAAAAAAATGTCTAACTTAGCTGATATTGAACAATATTTCGATTTTATGAGAATCGTCATCAGAGCTTGGTTATATTCCGTGTTGTTAAGAGCGGAGACAAAAGTCATATGAGTTCAAAACAAAAACCTTGACGTTTCAAAAAAATAAAAGTTATACAATAATTTCGAATGTGAGCACTTCCGTCGCATTTTTCTCGGTCATCAGATTATGTATATCTTATTGTAACAGTTTTTTCAGTGGATTTAACCCTGAAGATCCTAATGGTGAAACTCGAGTAGGTTATTTCTGAGTAGGTTACGTATTGAGCACTTTATATTTTTTTATAACGCTGACTTATCTGAGTAATACTTATACCGACCAAATATTGAGACCAACCCAATATTTTTTACCGGTAAGTCGTTCCTTTTATATATATATATATATATATATATATATATATATATATGTATATATAATAAATATATAAAGGTTTTACATATATATTTATTTGATGACACTGTTATGTATGAGTGCATGGGTACTGTTATATACGAGCGTTTACGTACGCATAGGTGTATGGACATGCGCATGCGCGTCCTTCTATGTATGTGTGTGTGTCCTTCTATGTATGTGTGTGCACGTGTACGCATGTATGAGTGATACTACGAGCGTGCGTGCGTATTTGTATACATACTTGGAATAATTAACCAACCTCGAACATCTGATCAACTTCTCCTATCAAACGACAACCTAAAACACCACCCCACCCGCAGTATACAAAATATCTGAAATCTTAAAATTAAAAGGATTTAACATCCTTCATTGAATCGCCCCAAGCCCATACACCCATCTACCCAAACTGGTGACAGTATCCATTTTCCCCACACCAACCCCCTATAGACCCCATGTCAACATCCGCTCATATAAAAAAATACACACACCCACGCACACATATGCACGCGAATACAAACGCTCACACATCAGCATTGTTAAGACGTTGCACACTCGCAGAATAATGTGAATGTGGGCGAGACCCGCTGACTTGTATACATAACCTGTCCATAAACACACATATACATTCATAACAACACCACATACATACGCATAACATTTCATCCAATCATACATATCCCATGTCTGTTAAACTTTTTGTAATTTTTGATTTTCCTTGCATTTGAAACATCGTCACCTGAAGATTGTTTGCGCTTACGCATGCATGAAACCAAATGGCTGTGACTGTTCTTTTGTCATCAAATGAATAGATATGTAAAACCTTTATATATCTATTTTATTATATTATATAATAACTCTATTTTTATATTGAGCACTCTTCCAATAATACTGCATTTTGGCACACCGCTCCAGTAAAAGCTGAAACAGTAACAATCCCACACTGTAGTATATATATATATATATATATATATATATATATATATATTCTAGATAATATAGATGCTATATTTGTAGTGCTCAATATCATTGATAGAGCATTTATATATATGTTAAGGTGGCGTGGACATGGAGTCAAGACCTGGTTACTGACAGTTTCATGGCTTTGCAATCTTATGTAGAGTCGTATGAAATAGACCCATTAAACCGATTTCAAATCCACGATAAGGCTGTTGTCAAGATACGTAGCGCTAATATCATTGGGAAACATCTGCTTTTAACTCTCCCTCCGGTTATGGTTAAATATTAGCGCAGACTGGACTCTTTAAGCTTAACTAAGTTGTTTTCTCTATCTGTCATTTGTTTGTCTGATATCATACTAGGACGGTCAAAAAGTAAAGCTATTTTGCTTAGTAGAAGTATATTTACCAACAGGTCACAGGAATAATGTTGGCTTCTTAAACCCTCTTTCATGGCGCCGAAAAGAGGCAAACATTATTCCAGTGACGAGGAAGTAAAATCTGTAATGACGAAGTGGCTCAAGGAACAATCAACGGAATTTTACAGAGCAGTCATACATGCACTCATTCGAAGGTGGAACATTGGTTTTGAGAGAAACGATGACTGTATATATATATATATATATATATACATATATATACATATATATATATATACATATATATATATATATATACATACATATATATACATATATATATACATATACTATATATATATATATATATATATATATATATATATATATATATATCGCTGGAGAGTTGACCTCAGAAGAAGCTGAGGTCATTCCAGCGAAATATACTACAAATCTTTGTCTGGGTTTTGTTCTTTCATTCCTTATTTTACCTCATACACACACACACACACACACACACACACGCATATATATATATATATATATATATATATATATATATATATATATATATATATATATATATATATATATATATATTTATCAGTGTGTGTGTGTGTATAGAAATTAGAAAAAAAAAACAAAGTTATGCATAATTTTTCAGAAAACACTTTTCCATCCTAATGTCCAGATGAAAACCAAAATGTTTTACCAAACAGCCGGTCTGAGTTCGCCACCAGCCAGGGATAGTAGTTGTGTCTAGCCACACTGAAGAGTCTGTGGATGACTTATCATATATATATATATATATATATATAATATATATATATATATATATATACATAAAGAATTAGACTCATCAGATATACTAACAGAGAAGAGTGGACTCCACAACACACACACACACACACACACACACATATATATATATATATATATATATATATATATATATATATATATATATATATATATATACGTGTGTGTGCGGCTGTGTTTGTCTCAATGTTCGTATCTGTGTGTGTGTATGCGTACGCACAAAGCTAATAAAACTGTCGATAATATTACACGATTGAAAGCATCTTCATATTTTATTACCGACTAGCCTAAGACTTCTGTCGCACCCTTTGTCTAATCAAGAACCGGCTGACGTATACAAAACCGCCCGACGCAATTCAAAACGTCTTCCTCGCAGTTGTAATGATCCATGAGTTATTAGCACCACAACTCTAGACCAACGCTCCCTTATTCATAAGATGCCCTTTAATAATATCATAATAAGCGCAAATACTGGAATAATATTTACATGATTTAATTGCCTGAATATCAAACCGGTCAATAAGGAGAGTCCTCCATCATTGCGTCAAGGGAAAAATCCCGTGAAAAACACATATAAAGAGGCAAAAGGTGTTGGGGTGTCGAAAAGCGATGCATAATGAAGATATTTAATATGCTTTCTCACGAAAGGCGGTTTTATGGAAAAAGAACGAGAAACCTAATCTAGCGGCTTTTCTGTCTTCGTTTGTTTTGAGAATGGCGGATTTTATCATATTTATAGAAACGGAAAATTCATAAGTAATTCATATCGTAGTTTGTTTTTCGCTTTATTCCATAAACCACTTTCTCCTTTTCTTTCCTCGTTTTTTTTTTAATCTCTGTTTTTTTTTTATTATGACTGAGACTTTTCAATCGAACTTAAAAGGATCACAATGACCTAAGATTTAGCTAAGTGTTGCCTGATGTTCTGAAATAAAATAATATCATGATTCCGTCTGTTTTTTTTTTTTTTGTATTGTATTCTCATCACTTTATTTTAATTATTTTTATTTTTCTTCTCTCTTTCTTCATCTCTCGCTCATTCTTACCCCCCTCTCTCTCTATCAATTACTCTCTCTATATATATATTCTACTCTCTCTCTCTCTTTCTGTCTCTTTCTTCCTCAGTCACTCTTCCCCCCTCTCTCTCTCCCCTCTTTCTCTCTTTCTCTTTCACTGATTCGCTCTTTCTATTTCTCTCTCTTTCTCTTTCTTAGTCTCTCTCTTATTCTTTCCACCCTCACCCTTTCTCTCTCTCTCTCTCTCTCTCTCTCTTCTCTCTCTCTCTCTCTCTCTCTCTCTCTCTCTCTCCTCAGTCACTCATTATGATACCCTGCTTCCTCTATCTCAGTCTTACTTCGTCTATATTTAACAGAGGTTCTCTCGTCCCTCTCTCTATCTCTCATTCTATTATTTGATTTTGTTCTTCTCCGGTTCTTCCACCGCCACCCTCTCCCCAACTAGTAAAATAAGACTTTCCCGATTTCTCTCTCTATATATATATTCTACTCTCTCTCTTTCTGTCTCTTTCTTCCTCAGTCACTCTTACCCTCTCTCTCTCTCTCTCTCTCTCCTCTTTCTCTCTTTCTCTTTCACTGATTCGCTCTTTCTATTTCTCTCTCTTTCTCTTTCTTAGTCTCTCTCTCATTCTTTCCACCCTCACCCTTTTTCTCTCGGTCTCTCTCTTTTTCTCTTTCTCTTTCTCTCTCTCTCTCTCTCTCTCTCTCTCTCTCTCTCTCTCTCTCTCTCTCTCTCCTTAGTCACTCATTATGATACCCTGCTTCCCCTATCTCGGTCTTACCTCGTCTACATTTAACAGAGGTTCTCCCCTCCCTCTCTCTGTCTCTCATTTTATTATTTGATTTTGTTCTTCTCCACCCCCACCCTCACCCCAACTAGTTAACTAAGACTTTCCTTCATCTTTGCTAATTGTTTTTTCTTGCATTTTTTAATTTAATTTTTGGAAGTCTTTGAAGGTTACGCTTGTCTGTATGTTGGCCATGAATGACTTTTTATTTTATGTTTTACTCTGTGAATTTTCACAACATTGTAGTACTGTTAGCATTTGATGGATTACTGTAAATAATTTTGATTTTCCTTGAAATTTTTCCATACTTCTGATAATAAAATAAAATAAGATAAAATAAAAAAAATAGATAAACACTTAAAAATAAAATAAAATAAAAAATAAAAAATAAACATAAAACTAATAAAATAAATAATATATAATAGATAGATAGATAGATATATAGACGGATAATTTAATAAATAGATAAATAGATAAATACATTAGCGGCAAACCAGACCCTCACCGCAAAGCATATAAAATATTTTGAATCATATTTATTAGTAAATTTGAAAATCAGTAAGTTTAAATGTTTATTTAACTACCCTTTCTTTTGATGGTGAGGTTCCAGTTTTGGAGGTTTGGGGAATGTGGAGCACCCCTTCATCACCATTGCTCCTTGGTCCACTCTGACCCGGATTGGTAATTCCTGTTAGGGTTCCATCTATGGGTTCAATAGAAAACATGTATTTATAAAAAATGTATTATCCATTAACAATTGATTGATTTCAAAACTTTATCGGCATTAAATGACCCACTGAGGTTGATATGCCGTAAAACAAACCAAACCAAACCAAACCAAACCAGAATAATATTCTCGCATCGACTTTTTGAGAGCCGTCCATATAAAATTCAGCTACTAACAGAGTGAATCACCGCTGCTGGTTATATATTTTTTGTGTTGAAAATATTTTCTGTGAATCCTATTTCAGATTTAATCAGTGTAAATAATTTGGTCTTTGAAGACGGCCTTAGAAGGTGAATTAAACTTTCATTTATAAAAAAGGTTTTTAAGCCTCAAAGTGAAATATTTTTAAAAAGGAAATTAATAAACAGCCATTAGCTGAAAAGTCCAACGAATAGAAATTGTTTTTTAAGCCATTCCATCCTTTCAAAAATTGGTTGTAAAGAAGTAACATAATTAACAGAATATTAACACCCACACACAAACACATACACACACATACCCCCCATATATATATATATATATATATAATATATATATATATATATATATATATATATATATATATATATATATGAAATATATATATGAGGAAAGAGGATTGGAATAAATCCGACAGAATGTAGAAGAGATATGAGGAACACAAGCACAAAACTCAGACACACATATGTAGGATATACTTTGCTAAAGCTTTGAGCTCGGCATCATCAGTCGTTTTATTCTGATGATGCCGAGCGAAATATATTCTATTCTGATGAAAGCTCTAGCGAAATATATCCTACATACGTTTGTCTGAGTTTTGTGCCTGTGTTCATCATATCTCTACTACATATATGAAATATATATGGGAGTAAATTTTCCGACTCTGTAAAAAATAGAAAAACAAGTTATCCTAACATGATTAATTAATTTTTGATGTCGACGTTATAACGTTTCGGTTTTTAGTAAAACTTCCACTGGACTAAAAGATGGAAAGAATGCTGTCAAAGCCAGGGTTTATGTTTTTTGAGTGACTGGAGTTAGATAGTTGCTTCCATAGAAATGCATATAACCGAATTCCGCATAGGGCCCATTTCCAAAAGTTAAGAATGTGTCCGGTACAAGCGAAGACGTCCCCAAAACCGTGTATAGTAGTCGGCGCATTTCCTTTATGTACATAGGTTATATCACCTATCACAGTAATCTACTACAAATTAATAAAAAAAAAATTGATAACTAAAATAAATGATGAAAATGTTTAAAACCAAAACACATTCTAAATACTATTTTAAATGTAGGCCAAAACAGAAAATGTAATACCAAAAGTTTTACATTTTTAATTCTTAGTTACTTTTGATTGTAACAACCCATATTACTTAAAGAATAAATGAATCTATTCAGTATTCTTGATTCTCATTCTATTTGTAAAAAACGATTACATTTTTACTGTAACTCAATATTCAATTGAGAACTTAATTAACTTAATTGTTGTATAAAAACTTATTTCTTAGATAATCAGTGTAACTCAAAAGATTATTTACAAATGAAATAAACGGTTCAGAGAATAAAGGAATAATGTTAATTTGAATTAATACCCAAAATTTTCCACCAACTGATTAGGACATATGTTTAATTCTTAGTTGTTTTTTTAATTATTATTACATTTTTAAGTGTAAAAAATAAATTAAATGAATACATTTCTTAGCATTCAATTAACAATCAATTAAGAACCGAATCAAAATTTTTGTCATCAGTAAAAAGAAAAAAAATAGTTTTCAGAAAAAAATAAATTACGTTTTTAAACACTCACGAGTTTAGGTTACATTTTTAAAAAGGATATTTCAAATGTAAACAAAAAATCTCTAAAAAAAAAAACGAAAATTGTATCATTATTAATGAATTCTTTTTGATTTGATACACAATGATTTTCTACTTACCACGCTTGTACTCCTCTCTTCTTACTTTTTATATCAAATCCTGATATCCCCAAAAGGACCGGGTACTTCGGCTAGTATATATATATATATATATATATATATATATAAAGATTAGAGGGATAACTGTGGATAACGGACAAGTATATTTCTCCTACATATACTTGTCTGGGTTTGTTCCTTTGTCCACATTTCTCCCTCTAATCTTTATATATATTCTGTCGGTTTACTACATTCTGTCGGATTTAATACAATCCTTCTATCCTCATCTATATATATATATATATATATATATATATATATATATATATATATATATATATATATATAGCGATGACACTATGCTGCAAGCAAAACACGTTTTATTTTTCCATATTGTATTTTTCTTTTGTTAACATGAAATATATATTTTTTGTTGTAAATATGTTGAGAATCCCATTAATCAGACTTAATTAGTGTAAATAATTCTGTGTTTGAAGGCGGCCTTAAAGGGTAAATTAAACTATCATTGGAAAAAAGTTTTTTTCGGCCTCAAAGCGAAATATATTTGAAAGGAAATTGATAAACAACTGATAATTGTATATATCTGTATATCTCTATAAAATATACACAAAAGTTCATTGAGGATAATGTTAAATCAATCATGCAAATTTCGAACAGCCTCCTTAGGAATTTTACTTCTTAAGTCCCTCGTATCAATAGATGATGTCTTTTCAAAAAGTTCTAATCGTCGATCAGATATTCTATGATTTCTCTAGCCTCTGTTTCGTCCATTTTTAGTTATATTGCACATTTCTCACGTTTGTATGGACCTCACCTGCCCAGCAATGAGAATAGAAATCAAAATTAATGTTTATAGTTTTATAGGAAAAACATTTTGAATGGGCTTTATATATATATATATATATATATATAAAGATAATCTAATGAGTCAGACGAACCTACTATTAGTTTCGCATAAAGCTCTTCAGGGCTAAAATCTGAGTCTTATGCGAAACTAATAGTAGGTTCGTCTGACTCATTAGATTATCTTTATTACTTGGCTCTACTTAGGTATCGAGCACTTTTTACATATTAGCTTCTCCTAGCGGTTATATGAATATATATATATATCTTATATACATATATATACATATAAATTGTTTTTTCTTTTGGCCAAATACTGTACCAATAGATTATTTTGTTGGGACGAATATCTTGGTCTTTTCTTTTTTTTCAAAAATTTTTTTCTTCCTGGTTGATTTTAGTATATTTTTACAATCAAACTTTCTGCTGGTTTTTTTCTCTCCGCAAGGATCTACCAACACGCTTGGTATATATATATATATATATATATATATATATATATATATAATATATATATATATATATATATATATATATATGTTACATAATTATTGGATCCCTAATGCTTTTATAAGGTATTGTAGAAATCATTATGGTGATTAGTACAGCTGATGGCCTTGAGAGTGAGTGACAGCGTTTAACCTCACTCTGACCTTGCTTTCCGGGGATGGATCGTGAGAACCGGAAGGCAATAGAAGGCCCTCTTCCGGTTTAAGGATATAGTAAGTTTAAAGCAGTTAGCAGTTAGGAGCTCTATGGTGTAAGTCGCATTTCTATGCGCATCCTGTCATCTGCGCAGAATGTCTGGGTTGGGGATTTGGTTGGGGATCTGTACCGAACAATCCTTTGCCGAGATTCACTTGTCATGATTATTTTCTATATTTATCGAATTCATGCGATATACGCATTGTAATTGCCTTCAAGCAAAAATATAAATAATAAGATATAATATATATATATATATATATATATATACTTTGGTGCGGTACCAAGTTTCTTGGTACAAGGTGATTCTAGGTGGGTCCTAATTCTCTACCAGTAGTTTGTTGTAGAGTTCAGTTCCGTATGAGAGCTCAATGTTTAATTAATGTAAACAGAGCAAAGTTATTTGGGAATAAAAAGGCCTTAAATACCATGGGTATCGTGGTTATGGACCATTTCCACTCGCGAGTATGCTCACGAGCTTCTTCAGACCACTGATATATTTTATTTATCTAAATAAAATATATCAGTGGTCTGAAGAAGCTCGTGAGCATACTCGCGAGTGGAAATGGTCCATAACCACGATACCCATGGTATTTAAGGCCTTTTTATTCCCATATGTGTGGGTAAGAAAGCTTGGCGAGCGTAAGTTCGTTCGGGTTTCGAACCCAGCCAGAGGCAGCTGCTAAAACCGTATAACTATACTGATGAGAGGTGATACCTCGAAACACGTGTCTATAGTTTACCCCTTTATACGCTTCCTGTTCTCGGTTGAGCACTCTATTTAGAAGGTATATAATTGCAGATTCACCGTATTCGGCTCGGCCAAATCTCACTTTGTTTACAAAGTTAGAGACCTCTAGGTGAAGGTCATTTCCCCTTAGAAATATAGCAATTAAATAGCCTGCTATACTTGGCGACTGACTGTGGATGTGTGGGTAAGAAAGCTTGGCGAGCGTAAGTTCGTTCGGGTTTCGAACCCAGCCAGAGGCAGCTGCTAAAACCGTATAACTATACTGATGAGAGGTGATACCTCGAAACACGTGTCTATAGTTTACCCCTATATATATATATATATATATATATATATGTAAGGTGCATCATAAAAGGTATTGACATTTTTTGTACTTTTTAACACACTTTCTATTCTGCAAAGTTAAAGTTCCATTCATTGATCATTTCTATCTTGGGAAATACAACTTCAAACTCGGTACTTTTATGACACACCTTGTATTCTGAAAAAAAATTAACCTTCCATTCATTATCATTTCTATCGTGGAAAATACAGCTTCACTCGATACTTTTATGACAGACCTTATATATATATAGTGCTAAATTTATTCATGAAAATCATATGTCACCGTTGGACATCCAGAAACCCACATCTGCTTCTGACCACGCCCCAGACCAAAAAGAACGATTTTTCTCTTCTTCCGATTTTGCTCCGGGGGGTGGGGCAAGGGACCTATCCCTTTCCGCTCTCCGCAGAAAAATTGGCACTCCCTTTTTATTTTCAAACCAAGTTCGGGGAGGGGTCATTGTTCGGTCAATAGCTCTCTCAATGCATATATATATATATATATATATATATATATATATATATATATATATATAGACACCTTTCTTCATCAGAAATAGATCTATTTCGGCACCATTCTCTCTTCAAGTAAGATTTAATATTGGATAATGATGACATGGCTTGTCTATTAATAGGATTTTTGGTCTCATTGATTTTTTAAATTTCAAATCTGAATTAAAAATCTGATGGAACATCATAGGAAATATACCTGATATCTAATCGTTATCCATTCGACAAACGTGCCGAAATGAATTCATATCCGTTGAAGGGATTTGTTTATTTCCTTATTATACGTAAAAATACATACAGAATATCAGTAGATGTACGTTAGATTCCTCAAATTTGGTTGAATCCTATAACGGAATCTCTTGATACCATTCACACACACAAAGAGAGAGAGAGAGAGAGAGAGAGAGAGAGAGAGAGAGAGAGAGAGAGAGACTACCCTAACTTAGAAATACATGCTCTATCTACAATATTGAGTACTATTGACTTATAAATATATATAGCACTCTATATCATCAACACACACACACACACACACACACACACACACACATATATATATAAGACTTTTGGATGTTTGTTTTAGAAGCATTGTTGATTAAAGTATATATTATATTTTGCTTGAAGTCAATTACAATGCATGTATCGCATAAAATTCGATAATTTTTTTCATAGAAAATGAACTTGACAAGTGTCAAGTTCATTTTCTATGAAAAAAAAAGTAACGAATTTTAAGCGATACATGCATTGTAATTGCCTTCAAGCAAAAATATAATATATATATATATATATATATATATATATATATATATATATATATATATATATATGGTAGCGAGGGTTATAGCCATATATATCTAGGTTTCACCTAATGCCGTATCAGCATAATTCTCACTGTAGTAGGTTGGTACAAACGACTTATGTTTGGGAAGTGTTCACATGAAGGAAGAAAATTTAGCATGAGAAATTAAAAGTTAAAAAGTAAAACCATGAAAATAAATGGTAAAGAAACCATATTTTATTTACGAAGACGCTAGACCCTTTTGTGTCTAACAAAAAATGGACCCGTTGTTATTTCTTTACTTATAAATTTGCTCTGTGACTCTAATATTAAGAGCACACATTGAGCTCTCAAGCTGCGA
>CM042158.1:28237096-28249596 GCA_023376005.1 Doryteuthis pealeii | reverse complement strand
AGTTTTCAAATTTACGAGCTGTTACTTGGTCGAATATTTACTCTGTGTTGAGGCTAAAATTGTTTTCGCACGCCTATCTTTTATACTTCAATGATGGTGATGCTTCTCGTGACGCATCTTGGATTGATATGAATGGAAAACAATGACTCCATTTTTTAAAATGGTAATTGTACAAAACATCATACCACGTATCCCCCACATTTAATTTAAAAAAAAAACAAATATTTAAAAAAAATCATTATGTTTTTTAATTCTTTTTTTTTTTTTTTGGGTAGTACTTGCTATTTTTGGTATAAAACTAGAATGCAAGAACTCTTGCCTCTTGCCTGTCAGCTAAGCCAGCCATCAACAGACTCACAACAGATTTTACTATAAAAATACATTAGAAATCATTTTTATTATAAAAATGTATTGGACAATGATTTTTACTATAAAAAAGGCATTAGAAATGATTTTTACCATAAAAATGTATTGGAAATAATTTTACTATAAAACGCATTGGACAATGATTTTAACTATAAAAATGCATTAGACAATGATTTTTATTATGAAAATTCATTAGAAATAATTTTTCCTATAAAAATTCATTAGAAATGATTTTTACTATAAAATGCATTAGAAATGATTTTTACTATAAAAAATGTATTAGAAAAGGTTTTGACTATGAAAATGCATTGGCTAATTATTCTTTACTTTAAAAATGCATTGGACATGATTTTCACTATAAAAATGCATTGGAAATTAATTTTACAATAAAAATGCATTGAAGATGATTTTTACCATAAAAATGCATTGGAAATGCTTTTTACTATAAAAATTTTCATCTAGATATTTAAAGACTTATTTGGTTTGTAAGAGAATGTTATTTAGGATTAAACTTAGAAAATGTAAATGTTAATTGTACAAAACATTGTTTCACCTACCAATCCATATTCAACTAAAAAATAAATTGAATATGTTTTAACATTTTTCTTTGCAATTTTTGAACACAGAGCAAATTCGACATCTTCTTTGATTAACAGACAAACTATTCAAAATGAGTTCCCAGGGTGGGTCATTGCTAGGCTCGAATATAGAGAACAACTAAATAATTCCGGAGGATACAGCGGTCGAAATATTGTTTTTACATGCCAAAATAAAGATGAGGACAAAAGTTCGAAAAATCAAAATAATACAAAAAATATTGTAGGTGGAAATCGAACACGTTGGGGGAATTCGAACACGTTTCGTCTTTTAATAAAAAAATAAAAAAACTTATTTCGTTTTCAAATTAGAATAAAAGTTTTTTCTTAATCAGAAGATTCGTTGATTTTTGGTAGATTTGAAGAATTTGGAATGGTTTTTTCACCAGAAAAATTAATGCAAATTAATCATACCTTTATCAATATGTATTCAAATATAATTCAGTTTTCTTTCATACTTTTATTAGCAACTTCCAGAACCTGCAAAGGGTTATTTTTTTTCTTTTATTTATTTTCATATCTTTCCTTTCAAGTGAAAAGAAAAATATATAATTTATGTTTGAACAGAAATTATGTAGTCAGATATATTGAATCGGTGTCCTCCATCGCTGAAACATTAAAGAAGAAAAATGAAGAAAAACGAAACGGAATACTAGTTATCTTTAACAGCAGGTGATATCAAAACCTTTCTTGGAATGTTAGACAGTAAAAAAATACTTAGAATGTGTTTCAAGAATATAGGAGGAAGAAATGAAACTGATATTTGATCAAATTTCCCTGGAGATTATGATGATAGATTTAACACACCATCCATCCCTTCCTATACAAAAAAAAAACAAACAAACAAAAAACAGAAGAAAACAATTAAGAGAAGAAGAAGATCTTGAAAGAGAATTCATAAATGTCAAAGAATATTTCGTATCGTGTATCAAAGAACTGGCCAACAACTCGCTGTAAAAAAGGTTAGAGGTTGGTTGGATTTTACGACATGTAAACCATTGTTCGGTTATTTTATGCCGGAGATATTTTGCTTTATTCATTATTGAAGGGTATTCAACATTTTTTCAAACTCAATTTTTAAAAAAAACTCAATATTTCCCAACACATTTGTAAAACTCGTTGCTTTCTATTTAATCCATAGAATTGAACCCTAACAGGCAATAATAATCATTGGCAGAGTAGACCTGGGAGTAATGGCGATGAATGGATACTCCACACTTCTCAGAACTTGTAAATTAAAACACTATTAGGTGCAGTTTAACATCATACCCAAAAAAGAAAGACCCTCGGCCACCGCCTCCTTGCATATACAAGAATGAGTCATAAAGTAATGCCGTTTTCATTATTTCATATGAAGATTTTTTTTTATAACTAAGGCTTACATTGAGACCCTAACGAGACTCAGCACAAGAATCCGACGAGAAAGACCCATCTTGTCAATAAACAATGTCCTCCTTCTACATGTCAATGTTCAACCACACAAAAGCATCAGAAAAAGGGAGAAAATCGCCTCATTCGGGTGGATAACTTTACCGCATCGTCCATACTCACCAGATTTAATGCCTCCAGACAATCATCACTTCGGCCCCATATATATAATAGGACATAATTCATAATAAATGTTACTGTCAGGACCTGAGAATATACCAGGGTATGATAATTTAACAATTACAACGTTTGATATGTTTACTTAAGCGCTATTGCTAATTCAAAGTGTAAAAAGTATAATGATCTCTCTCTCTCTCTCTCTCTCACACACAAACACACACACACACACACACACACACACACACACACACACACACACACATACACACAAATACTCTCTTTTTTTATTTTCCATCATTTTTTCATTATGTTCGATTGAAACAGATTAGCATTATCGCTTCCGCGCGCTTATCCAATTTCTTTCGCCTATGTTCTTTACATTTTAGATAGGAGCAAATGCTGGACATTCTCTGAGGAAATAACAAGAACATATGAAGTGGTAATCGAGTTCACACTCCAAAAATAAAGGGTTATAAATATTACAATGGAAACTAAAAATAGATCATCATTATCATCATCAAGTCGTGCTGAGAGCACGGACTCCCCCTCTCTCTATTGATCATCCATTTGGAAAGTTATCTATACGGCACCTAGTGTCTCCAGACAGCAGATGATTGTAATTTTTTTTATTTTTATTTTTTCTGGTCGGCCTACACTAGTATATCCATGTGTAGGATTCCATAAGAGATCGTTGCTTATGAGTTTGTCCTTGCCTCACCACCAATACCCAACATGTACTAATCATAATCAAGGTGTGCTGGTTGCACGGATTCATTGGACATATGCCCTTTAGTCACCCCTTTTGCGATCTCGATTCGTGGGGACGTTTTTTCAATTTACACCGTCAAAATCCGGTTAATTGTTAACAGACGATTTTTAGAGTTTTTAAAAATTATAAAACTAACCACTAACCCTAACCCTAACCCTAACCGTTACCCCTAACAAACAACTGGATTTTGACGATTTGATGAGAAAAGTGTCCTTGCGAGTCGAGATCGAGGAAGGGGTGCCTAAAGGTCATATGGTCTGATTCATTTCACACGTAAACACACATACACATACTCTCTCTCCCCTTTCTCTCTCTCTCTCTCTCTCTCTCTCTCTCTCTCTCTCTCTATCTATCTATCTATTTATCTATCTCTCTATCGACCATCCCACTTGGAAAGTCATCTATACGGCATCCAGTGTCCCCAGAGTGTTGCTAAACTTTACGACTACACCAGTCCCAATGTTTGGCCTCTGAACTCCCCAGATCTTAACCCCATTTTTATGTATTTAGCACTGTTAAGAAAAAAAATCAATCGCCGTTCCAGTACTACAAAAGCCCAGTTAATCTACAGAAGTTATTTTTTTTTTTTGGGGGGAGGGATCAGCCAACATTGGTTTCTCCATCTCTAGTACTTCGCCAGCATGTGATCTCTCTCTCTCTCTCTCTCTCTCTCTCTCTCTCTCTCTCTCTCTCTCTCTCTCTCTCTTATATATATATATATATATATATATATATATATATATATATATATATATTAAATTTTTACTTGAAGGCACTTACAACGCATGTATCGCATAAAATTCGATACTTTTTCTTATAGAAAATGAACTTGACAAGTGTAATCCCAGCAAAGGATCGCTCGGTGTGTAGAACATCGTACAGACTGTTTCGACTTTATTAAGTCTCATCAGCGATATATACTAACGATTTCCCTCCGACAGAAATCGAATAAACAAACATCCAAAAATCTTATATATATATATATATGAAGTGGTCGAACGATATGTTTGAAATGGCGAAGGCCGACAATTTTTAGGGAGATTATGTGCTTAATTAGTCATACCTAATTTGTTAATTAATTAATTATAATTAAATGAATTAGGCATGCATAACGGTTTAAATGTAAAGCGTAAACAAATCGAGAAAAGAGATCGACTTTTTCTCGATTTGTTTACGCTTTACATTTAAACCGATATGCACGCCTAATTCATTTAATTATAATTAATTAATTAACAAATTAGGTATGACTTTAATTAAGCACATAATCTCCCTATATATATATATATATATATATATATATATATATATATAGAGATAGAGAGAGAGAGAGAGAGAGAGAGAGAGAGAGAGATATCACATGCTGGCGAAGGAAGGACCAAGCCATTAGCGATATATATATATATATATATATATATATAAATCAGCCAATCAGCCATCCCACTTAGGAAGTCCTATCTACAGCATCCAGTGTCCGCAGAGTGCTGATAAACGTAAGTTTTTTTCTTGGTGGTTAGCCAACGTGGGTGACTCCTTCTCCAATATTCCATAGGTGAATGTCGCATATGTCACTCATTACTTTGCCAGCAGTGTTCAGTGTGTGTTATTATTACTTGTGTGAGATGGGAGATAAGTGATCACACAGCCGCTGTCTTGTACGTTTATTCTTCCGGGATTTGTTCAAAAGAGCACGTATCATTCTTCTGAAGTTCCCCTCTAATTTTTTTTCTCCAAGCGTTTCGTTAAAGTGCAAGTTGTAAAGTCAGTCATTTTAATAGAATTGACATGGCTACAACTCAGTTTAGCTCAGTCGGTAGAGCGTTCGGCTAGAAATCACAAGGTTCCTAGTTCGATACCGGCCCCCGCCAACTCAACGTATGAGTAGCACAGGCATATATGCTGTAAAGTAATGATCAGATGGTAAGTGTGTCGCTCCACCTCAGACCCAGAAACAATCTCCTTGGTTTAGAGCTAGTGAAAAGGGGATAGACTCCCTCGCTGATTGGCTGATACCGACTATAGGCCACCCCAATAACTATACTTACTTTACAGCTTGATAGAATTACCGTTTTATTTTATGAGACAGATCAGGTTACAATTTTATCGATAAGGCACAATTGCCTTTCTTATGCGAATGTTAGCATCGATTTAGTATGCTAAAACACTATATTCACATATAATCTCATTATAATAGAGATTATGTGTGTCTGTAACCGAAACTACGTCACTATCCCTCAGGAATTGCGTAAGGTTATCAATGAGTATTTAATTTATATTCAAAATCATTAATGCATAGAATAAACCTTATTTATTAATAGTGGATCTATGAAAATCTGAGTTAGATTTGCCTCAAAACAGCCCATGCATTAAAATCCTGCAACGTAACTTATACACCGCTAAAAAATAAAGGTTTACATACTATATGTATACCCCAGACGGGTTGATATGCCATTAAAATCAACCAATCAACCAGGAGGCTAGTAGATTATCAGACTAGATTCTGTTACCTTTCATTAGAAAATATTATATAAAAGTTACATGATTAGTTTCGGAATACATTCATCTTCAATACCGATTGTCTTGTCATTAATATTCAATTACTTCTCGACTATAATTGAAAATTTGATAGACAATTAAAATGGCCTCTGGTTAGAACTCTTCATTGTTCTCCAGACTCAACACATATCTGCAGATTCGTTGATGTCCTTTCCAAGCAATCTCAAGTCAAAATCACCAACCTTTCAATTCAATGTCCGAGATACTTATACTTGTATATATTCATGACATGAGTCTTGATATGAATAATTTAGATATTTCGGACTCACCTATATTCAGTACTAGAAAAGGCTACCCAGCATCGCTATGTAAAAAGGGAAGATTATTTGAGATTTACGATTGATAGACATTTTTAAGCAGACTTTCAATGCGATTTTCCTTGTATATTTTAATTTTTGAATATCTTCAAATATAAATCAAATCTTAATTTTTGTTCCGGGTTTGATACCGGCTCACGCCAACTCAGAGTATAAGTAGCACAGGGATCTGTGCGGTAAAGTGAGGAGCTGATGGTAGGTGTGGCGCTCTGGTTCAGACGCTAAAAACAATCTCCTTGGTCTAGTGCTAGCGTAAAGGGGATAGACTTCCTCGCTGTCTGGCTGATATCGACTTTAGGCCAACTCGATGACTTTAGTTTTTACTTACCTTATATAAGGCGGAGTGATTTAGTAAAGTTAACTTAGTTTGACACAAGGTCTTCACTTTTCAGAAGTCATCTGTGAAATAACACAAAAGTTAAACTTTCATTCATCTATCTATATCTATCTATACATATATATTTCTCCATCAGGGCAGTTGTGTGAATCTGTATGTCCGGAGGAAACTTCAAAAATAAAACCATTATAAATACACATTAAATATCACCAGGGCATGGTCTTTTAGCAAAGATAATGATGATTTGAATTATTTCGAATACATCTAAAAATTAAACAGCATTATAGAATAACGTTAAAATTATACTCTGCCATTTTTCAGAGTTTCTCGCTAAATAGTAAACAAAGCTTTTCTTTTCATTTTTTTCCTGTTAAATCTACATTTTTACTGATTCAAAGTTGTAGTAAATATTTCATTGTACATGATAAAAAAATCGTTTATTTGTGTTCTTTTCTCTTTTTTAAAAATTATACAATTTTTATTTCGGGAGATTCCGAAATTTAATGTTATTTATTTGTAAAATACGATTTAATGATATCATCTATTGCGCGTTATTTTGTATTCCTATCAAAATCAGAACTGCAATTTGATATTTAACTTTTAAGCACATTTAAAATTCTATTTAAAAATATGCTTCATTTTTTTTGGTTTAGTTATCTTTTCTTTTCGTAATGTTTTCAAGTCAGTGCACTTTTATTTAAAAAATAATATACTATACTTAGTATAGTATATTATTTTTATCAAATTGTTATAAAATATATATGGTATAGTATACTATAATAATTTGATATTTGATCGGTTAAGCTTTGAATTAATAATGTTATTTTTAAGACTATTTATCGTTTTACATTAATTTGATTACTTCATTTAATTTTTTTAATTTTTTTTCTTTGAAATATTAATTTGAAATTTAGCAAATCGCATCATTTATATTTTATTAAAAAAATATAGTTAATCATTGAATTAAAAGTTCTTACTATATCATTATGTGATGTCATTCCTCTACTCTGACGAAAAAAATTCCTGACTTCCCACCAGGCCGGATTAAAATAAGATCTTTTTACGTGGTGATTTTTATGAGTCAGTAGTAATAGATCTGCAAACGATTATTAAACCATGTTTTTTCCTTCTCTATCCGGGCTTCGCCGGGTAGCCGATGCTAGTACATATATAAAGGGCAGTTATCTGCATGTATGTATGTCCGGCGGAAACTACAAAAATAAAACAATTAATGACAAAGTAAATAACTATACGCATTCCCTATTACTAGAGCTTGATTTTTTTGTGAAAAAGTAATGAAGATTTTATTTATATCTTAGAAGATATTTAAAAATTAGGATTTGAGAAGTAAAAGAAGGGAAAGTCACTGGTGGTGTTTGTGATTGAGACTTTTATTATTGATTAAATATCGATTAAGTAAGAGCAAAACAATCAATAGATCTGCAAGATTAACTTTTTTATTATCCCCTCTCTACCCAGGCAATGCCGGGTAGCCGCTTCTAATTTTCACTAAAAGAAAATAATCTGGTGTACGTTCAGCGAGACTTCACTGCAAGATGGGAGACTCTATCAATTATTTTTTTTTAAAATCAAGAACAGGTCTGTATTCAAGGGTCATTGCATGTATCACACCCCCCGGGAAAAGTTTAGAAGGAAACCAAATGCAACACTGAAACGCAAATAAGGAAGTAGACGTAACCAGAGGAAATGATTTCGTTAAATAAGTTTTTAAAACAAGTTTTACTTAAAGGCAATGTTGTCAAACCAGGATAGATTTGTCGGGTAATTGAGGATCAAGTCAGCTTTTGAGAGGAAGCATTAAGACGTCATTTTTCATTTCGTTTAACAATAGAATTTCAGAATTGGACACGACTGAAAGCCACTTGAAGACATGTCAACTACTTTTTCAAAACTGATTCGAGGAAATTGCTCAAAAAATTCACAAATTGAAAAACTTGCGGCTGAGTGGTGATAGCAACAAGTAGCCGGAAGTAAATGCGAATAGTTTTCAATCAAGGGTTCTTCTTGTTCTTGTTCTTTTTATTCTTATTCTTCTCATTCTTGTCTTATTCTTGTTCTGCTTATTCTTGTTCTTTTCTTTTTCTTGTTCTTGTTCTTGTTCTTCTTCTCATTATTATTATTATTATTATTATTATTATTATTATTCTCGTTCTTCTTATTCTTGTTATTTTATTCTTGTCCTTGTTCTTCTTATTCTTATTCTCGTTCTTCTTATTCTCGTTCTTCTTCTTCTTGTTCTTTTATTCTTGTTCTTGTTCTTTCTTCTTATTCTCGTTCTTGTTCTTGTTCTTATACTTCTTGTTCTTATTCTTGTTCTTATTCTTCTTATTCTTATTCTTGTTCTTGTTCTTATTCTTCTTATTCTTATTCTTATTCTTGTTCTTATTCTTATTCTTCTTATTCTTGTTCTTATTCTTCTTCTTGATCTATTTTCTTCTTTTTTTCAATTGTTCACCTTCTTATTCTTCTTCATCTTTTTTATAAATCTTCTTCTTCTTCTTCTTCTTCTTCTTCTTCTTCTTCTTCTTCTTCTTCTTCTTCGCGTTTTTCCTTTATGTTATTTTTTCTTAATCTTCAGAAAGAAAGAAATAATGAAAGAAAGAGGAAGAATAAAAAATTTAAAAAATAAAAGAAAGAATGAAATCATTGAAGAAGAAAGAAAGAAAGGAAGAAAGAAAGAAAGAAAGGTAAAATGAAAGAAAGAATGGAAAAAATAGAAAAGAATGAAAAAAAGAAATCATTGAAAAAAAAGAAAGAAAGTTAAAATAAAAATTACGATGAACTGAGTAGGGCTCCGATTAAATAATCTTATAGAAGTTTGGAAAGCTGAACTTTGACCCCAGGGAAATGCTAAAAAGTTTCTCTTAGGAGTTCTACACTTGTAATTTCAGTAACTAAAAAGATATAGACAAACTAGAATGAATCTTATTTGCGATAATGCTATTCTGATTGGACGTTACAGCACTAAGAGTTTCTATTAAAATAAATAGATACATAAATAGATAAAATACATAAATGTGACTCACACTCTGCAAAAAGCGTCGGTTGTCAGTTTGGGTTAGAATCAACGTGCTATTGAAATTGTGTTTTATTCATTAAATCCAGACATATCTCGTGGCAACCTGTTCGATATACAAAGCATAAGTACATACGTTATGGATGTCCAATCTGGCGTGTCAAATTTTCATAAGTTTCAATACGTGATTTATTATATACGTAAAAATATCATGGATACTGAATTCTGCTAAAAAATGTCATAATATTTTTTTTCGAACTTTTACTTGTTTTTTAACTCTTAATGTCCTATACCACCTCATTCCACCCGGATGGAAGCCACATTTGTTTCCCTAATCCACCCCAAACGATAGCCTTTGTTTAAATTTAATATTAAACATATTTATTGTCTTTGATTTAGGGAAATAACAGATAACTTTAAATGAAAAGGCCATTTTTAGCCATTTATTGATAAATCCTTATAGGATATATATGGGGCTCTGGACTTAGACAATTCTCAACAGGATGTTAAGAGTTAATTGAATTGTCAAGAGAACAGATTTTTTCAAGGAAATCTTCTGATATAATTATTCAGACTCTTATCAATATTGAAAAAAAAAATTAAAAATCTTTTTTTTATTGGTTCAATTTTTTTCAGGTCTCATAAAATAGAATAGTGGGGGTGGGGAGATCGTAAAAATATTTACCTTACTATATTTTAGAAAAAATATTCTAAACAGAATTCCATCAACAGGTGAATAATTATCGAAATTTTTGTGAAAATTTTACTCTTAATTGATTTTTCATAGATTTTTTTAAGGCCGATAGTCATAACTTGCTTTTGGCTACGTTAAATTCCTATTGCAAAAATGTAAACATGGTTTTCGTTCACAATCTTTATTATTTCCGTAAGCTGATTTTTTTTAATCATCAGGAGTTTCTTTAATGTTTCTTTTTTTGAATGGTCCCAAAATTTTGAAGATGATATTAACCTTCATGCAAGTTTCATTGAGTTAAATATGAAAAGTTAATTTTGGGGGGGGCAGGTAGAAGATGAAGTGGAGGGGAAGTACTGAGTGATAAGATGAGAGTCGTGCTCTCCTCCACATCATCTTCTATCCGACCCATAAAATTACATTTTCAGTAGACTGTAAGAAGCATTTTGTCTTCACAATAAATTTTGAAAAAGATTCGTTAAATACCGAGGCGAAATATCAATTCAATTTAGTTGTTGTGTTGTTATATCCACTTTTTCCTCTATTTTCAACCACACATACCATACCAAACTGTGTGGCATTAATACCGAAAGCTCCAATACGAACATTTCAAAGTATCTGCGTGTCAATCTTAGGAGAGTGAAGAGAATTCGAAAAGATTTGGATGATAAGAAAAGAACTCCCGAATTTCTTATTGAGTCACAGACCATGATTGACAACGATCCCAACAAATCAATCAGCTCCACAGACAGGGACATGGGAGTTCCAGGTTTTTTTTTATCAGGCTGCCAATGCATGAAGACATTCGGTATTTCTCATACAGAATGGGAAAGGGGCAATTTTAATCACAGTCCATGAAGAACAAGAAGAGAGGCCGTGATGTAAAGCTATTCAATAAACTCAATCTTCATCTCCAATCAAACACGATGTCGTTTTTCTTAAATGAAAAAGATTTCGGACAGGACCAGATGGTGAAATCACAAAACAACCGTTAGTTTCCTCTGTCCCAACAAGATATATAGATAGGGATGAAAACCAATCAAGAGTCATATGATGTTGCTTATTCGCTGAATTCTCATTTTTTTATGAGTCTTGTCACCTCAGCTAAATAATGGACCAATCCGTTTTTATTGTGAAGAAGATCAGGAAGAAAAACGACATGCAACAAATAAAAAATATAATAATAAAGAAAGAATGAAAGAAAGAAAGAAAGAAAGAGAGTAAGGGAAAGATAGAGGGATGGGATGAGTTTACGGAAGCGATAACGCTACTCTGTTTCAATCAAACATAATGAAAAGAAGCAAAGAATGAAGTGTGTGTGTGTATGGGTGTGGGTGTGGGTGTGTGTGTGTGTGTGAGTGAGTGAGTGAGTGAGTGAGTGAGAGAGAGAGAGAGAGAGAGTTAAATCAAGATTATTTTACATTTTACATATTGAACTATTAACTATAGCTCTTAAGTAAATTTATCAAATGTAATAATTAAATCATCATACTCTGGTATATCCACAGGTCTGAATGGTATTTAATATATTTTACGTGTATAATTATGAGAGTATAATTTTCTTCCAGAAATAAATGTTAAAATGTTGGTATTCCTAGTTCACATCCGATAACATAACCTCCTCTCAAGAAGCCTGTGATGTTTAAACCCTAACTTAGCTAATTATTTAACAGGTGCCCGAACAGTGCGAGGTGAAGCGTAAAATTGCATGAAACTAACTTTACGCTCGAGATGTCACTGTATTCTTTTTAAATTCACGATTCAGGTTTGGCCTTTAGGAATTGAATGTAAGCTGTGGAAATTTTTTCAACGCCAGCGCCCACATTCCAAGGGCACCAACCAACTCATTACCGATGATTTCATCTTGGCATATAACCCATCCTCCTTCTTGATGACGCGTGAAGCTTGCTGATGAGGATTCGGTCTTTATCACACATTTAATGATTTTTCTCGGGGTGCTAAAAGAAAAAAAAAAAAGAAGAAGAATGATTATCATCCTACGTGAATGAAAAATTTGATTCAGTTCGGATGGGAAACTCGTAAAACTGTAAAATGATGCATGTGGAAGTGAGTGTGTGGCATCAGCGGTGGGTTGACGTGGGACGAATGTGGAAAAATCGAAAAGTGTAATCATGAAAAAATAAATAGACGTGTGAGGAATGACGTTGAAGTAACTGTCCTTGGCTTCTGATTGGCCGAGCCGGGACAAACAGTGTGAAAGATAAATGGGATAGTGAGAAAGTTTGGATCTGGTTGAGGTGTTCGAAGGAGACGCACGGAGAG
>CM042158.1:28229596-28232096 GCA_023376005.1 Doryteuthis pealeii | reverse complement strand
ATGCCGAACTTATAGACCACGTTTAGGCATTAGATATCAAGAAGCCTTGATATCACCCCGATCTAATATTTATGGCGCGTATATGGTTGTAAATACAAAGAACCATATGACATTTAGGCACCCCTTTTTGATCTCGATTAAGAAAGGACATGTTTTTCATTTACACCGTCGATATGCCTAAAGGTAATATGATCCAATTCAAAGGCCGTGCAAAGGAACTCCATCATGCATACGCGAAATGATAAAAAGGTTAAGAGTATTATTTGGCTATTACAAATATGGCAATCTTTTTCCTTTGCAGCAAGGTCAAGGACATGTATACGTTGCCTTTTCAAAATATTTTACAGAAGCATATTTGTTTCCAGCAACATTCACATTTTTCATTATATATATACTAGCAATAATATCGGCCCTCAGCCTGGCATAAATATTCAAGTTTTGATATAATACTATATGATAAATTAGAAGAAGTAACAAAATTAAATAAGAACGCATATAAAAAAGATTAGATTTATTTTAATTATATTTTAATTTGTTTCTACTATTTAGCCATAGTGAGAGGGAGAATAGTTGTATGAAATTTTTAAAAAATCAATTCGCTTTGCAAATTCACTTCTTTTTTATCACATTTAGCTACCCAGAGGCAATGTGCTATCCAGCGTGCCATGTTTCTCTTATATATATATATATATATATATATATATATATATATATATATATAAAAGTAATTGGTAATTTGCTTGAAGCATTGTTAAGTATGTTTATAAAAATAATAAAATTCGAAGGCAATACAATGCGTAAAAAAATAAAGACAAAAAGATGTTTATATGTCTAATCGATTTCAAAGCGAAGCTTTATCATCAGAGTTTTTATTTCAGAAATGACGTGCTTATGTTTTTTTATTTGTGTGGTTATAATTTCTCTTCTTATTTCCTTTTCCTCTCCTTTTTTTCCTCTCTTTCTTCTTCTCCTCCTTTATGAATGGGCGAATAAACTGTAATTTCTTATTTCTCCTTTCTTTTTTTTTTCTTAAAAGTTTGTTGAGAACAAGGCTGACATCCGGTAAGATGTTGCAATGTGTTGCAATGTGTTGCAATCGTGTGAGCATGTCATAATTTCAAAAACAAAAAATGAACAAAATAAATAAAAACCGTTAATAGAAAATTTTTTTTACATACTTAGCTTTTGTTTCGCTTTCACCTTTCATTTCTTATTCTTTCTCCCCTCTTTCTTTTTTTTTGTTTATTTCTCTTCTTTTTCTTTTTTCCCCCTTTATCCCCTTTGTTCTCTAATTTAAATTATTTTTTTATAGTAAATAAGTAAATAAAAGAATATCTTAAATTATGTATTAGTATTGATAGAAAAAATAAATAATTCTTTTTATTATTTTTTTTTTAAGAAAATATATTTTATGAGTACTTTTTTCTCTTTTTCTTTTAAACTTAAATAGATTAAATATTATATTAATTATATATTAAAATATCATATAATAATTACATATTAGGATTGATGCAAAATTCAAAACAATAGAAATAAAACAAACCATTCTCCCCTTAAATTTCAAATAGATTAAATATCATAAATCAAATATTTGAATTACAAAAGGCATAATGTTTTGCTTCAATTATATATTTTATTTAACTATTTTTTTCCATTCTTTTGTTGTTATTATTTATTCTTTTTTTTTCCCCACTTTTCCTTAAATATTTATTAATAGTTCTAGACTGACCGTAATCCTAAGAGGGTATTATGGTTTAAAGAAATAGTGTCATGGTTTAAAGAAATAATGTCATGTAAAGGAGTTAATAAGTATGTCAATATTGTTAAATTAATCGTAATTAATTTTTTATATTTCTCTATTATCTTCTTTTCATTCTCAATCATCCCATCACTATTATATATATATATATATATTTAATTTTAATTTTAAAAAAAAAAAAAAAAATTAAAAAAAAAATTATTTTTCCTTTCATATTGTGAGTGCATGAAATGTTGAGAATCAATGGTATGTCTTAATGGATATCTATTATAATGTATTACATAATTCAAATATGCAAACAGTTGATAGTTCGTAGGTTTAAAATGCTTCGAATTTTATTTTATTATATATATATATATATATATATATATATATATATATATATATATATATATATATATATAATATAAAGAAAAGAAATAGGACCGGAGATTTTTAAAAAAATCATAAACATCATTTTGTAAGATTTCTAAGAAAGGACATTTTGACTAAATCCAAATGTAAAGTGACCTGATTCCTGGAATTCTATTAATAGCTAAGGTTTTGAGAAGCTATGTTGTGGGGGTGACGGAAAATCTTCATTTTTTTTTGTAATATAAAAAACAATCCCTCCATTTCACCATAATTTTAATTGACTTCTTCGGTAGTTAAACGAACAAAAAAAAAAAAAAACACTTTTACAATGTTTACCATGACGTAACTGAAAGAGAAGGTCAAGAATTGTTACTTTTAGATAAGAGA
>CM042158.1:28099596-28227096 GCA_023376005.1 Doryteuthis pealeii | reverse complement strand
ATAACCTTTTATTAGAATTTACTATAATGATTTTTTCTAAGAATATACGATAAAAGAACCCGTGTGACGAAAGAACGATTATTTTCCAGTTCTGATAAAATAACAAATTTTATCAGAACCGGAAAATAATCGTTTTTTTTTCTACGGATGATAAAAACGAAAAAAAAAAAAATTATTTGTTCTTCTTTTGTCTATTTTTTATCGTTACATTTTTTGAAAAATAAAACGATCAAGCCACAATTAATATTTTGAGTGTATTGAAAAAAAAATGTTTTGACGATTTTGGGTAATGTGATGTAAGCAGTGACGTAATTTTTGTTACAGACAAAAACCGGAAGCGAATCTCCATTATTAATAGATTTTGGGTAATGTGACGTCAGCAGTGACATAATTTTTGTTACAGACAAAAACCCGAAGCGAATCTCCATTATTAATAGATATAGAATTATTCATAGGATTGATTTTAATACGTTGGAGAATGAAACAATCATAAAATCATTCATAGAAAATGTTTCCAAGGAACAAAGATAATATTCTATGATGTTTCTTCCGGCAAACCTAAAGATAAAGGTTTTTTCAGAGGCACAAATTTTGTTTTTTCGCAACAGCAGGTTATATAATAAGTAATTATGATAATTATAGTTGACTAGCAAAATAAAAAAAAAACGCCAGATGGGCGACGTAAAATAAATATTGCCTAAGGGGATGGGAGTTGAAAATTTAATATCAGAGAGTTTGTATCATAAGTAAAGTAAAATCATCAAATTTATTGAAGGAGTAAAAAATAAAATAAATGTATTAAAGTAGTAAAAAATTAAAAAAAATGGAAATGGAAACTTAGTTCTGTTAACTTTAAATATATATTAAAATAAAACAAACGATATATAGATAGATAATACCAGGTATGTATTTATTAAAACTTGTTTTAAAAAAATGAGGACTGTCTAACATTGTATACTCAAATGTTGAGTGTATTTATTCTATGTTATGACGATTTTAGGTAGTGTGATGTAAGCAGTGACGTAGTTTTTGTTACAGACAAAAACCGGAAGCGAATCTCCATTATCAATAGATTATTATTGTAATTTTACCTCGTTGAACTTATTCTCTCTGACTTTTTGCTCGTTGACTAATGCCGAGTAAATTGCACTTAAGAAATTACGTCAAAGTAGTTTGCATAATCAACATATTTTTTTTGTCAGGTGATAAAAGAAATGCTGTTGGATATTGTACAAACGGAAATAGGAATTTCCGGTTGAATTAAAAAGAGGGGGGGGGCGACGAAGATAACAAAGGACTGGTGGTAGCGAACAAAGAAAACGCGTAGGCGTTTGAGGGATACAAAAGACAGAACGGTCAGTGGAGACAGTCAGTCAGGAGAGAGACGGCGGACCGACGCAGTCACGCACCGCCACGTCTAAGGGCGGTGAGACGTCACCAGCTTCCCCAACGCTATCCATCCCAGCAGCAGAGTAGGAGTGGAAGTCATTGTCAAACCTCGGTCATTTCATCGTCCACTCACACACACCACGAGAGAATGTAAAGAAATAAACTAAATTTTGTTACAATGCCCATGTGTTGAGTCTCTACGCCAACTACTAACCTACCCCCAGTATACCAGCAACGTATACGATCCAGAGTAGCGAAGAATGGCTATGCAACAATGCCACAACGTGTTATCTTGTCTTATTTTCATAAGAACTATCTTCCGGTTTCTTTATAGTTTTTAACACAGAATAGTTATCAAATATAATGTATCTCAAATGTATATCACTCCTTGTGAGTCGTTCACTCCTGTTTTAACTGCTGGACTTCATTAAGCGTGTGTTGTAATGGTTAAAGTCATGGGAAATGGACTCGTCGCACCGAGGTCAAATCCTGGATGTGGTAATCGCATTTCACTTTGCGCTAATACCCTTGGGAAAGGTATGAATCGTACTCTCCCAGCAAAAATAAATATCGAAAAAATACTATGATAGCAATTAATATTTATTTTCAAACAATAGATTATATATCTATTGATAATGGAGATTTGCTTCCGGTTTTTGTCTGTAACAAAACCTACGTCACTGCTTACGTCACATTACCAAAAATCGTCATAACATAGAATAAATACACTCAAAATTTGAACATGCAACATTTGACAGTCCTCATTGTTTTTTTTAAAAACAAGTTTTAATAAATACATGACTGGTATTATATATCTGTTTATAGGTTGTTTTATTTTAATACATATTTAAAGTTTAGATTTTAAATTGTTTTATTTTTTAATCCTTTAATGAATTTGATGATTTTACTTACTTAGGGTACAAACTCGCTGACATTTAATTTTTTACTCTTACCCCTCTGGCAATATGTTTCGAAAATCTATTTTTACATCGCCCGGAGGATGTTTTTTATTTTGTACTAGTTTATATAAATCGTCTTTTTTTCAATGCTGACTTGCTTATTATAAATAACGAAATCTTTGAAAGTATCGTACTAAAAAATAAACAAATGAATATTGCTCATAAATATAGTTCCTTACCATTCCTGCAACGATCCCAATCGGAGAATTCATATCTCTTGTCCATGTATTTGACGCCGGCCATGTTCATCATCATACGTAGGATCTCGGCACGGCCACGGCCATTGAAGTAATGGAGAGTGTAGTTAGGCATGGTGAATTTGGTTTCTGCTTCTCGGCTACCAAAAAGAGAACAGAGAAAATAGAGAGGACACATCTCCCCATGTTTCCATTCTAACCAATCGTAACGATGATGTTGTTAGGAGGGTCTTGATTTTTCGGTAATTTATGAGAAAGTCCGTCCCGGTCTCCGGCCTCAAAACTTGCAAGCGGTGACTGCTGAAAAACCAACCCAGCTACGATCCGTCGCCGAAGCAGTGTCACTTGAAAGAAAACAACCGTCTTGGGGCATTTTTTTTTCGACATTCAGTTACATATAAAAAATCCAAAACGTTTATTTTTTCGGTATTTTAATTTTATTTTAATATATTTATTTCCAACAATCAATTACAAGTAAAGAAAATCAAAATATTTAGATATTCTTGTTTATTTAAACTAAATTCAGAACTAGTCATCTGCATATTTATCTATCTATCTATCTTTCTATCTCAATTTGTTCATATTTATCTATATTACTTTTTCTATCTATCTACCTATCTATTTATCTATGTATTAGTCTATTCAAAACTATCTATCTATCTATCTATCTATCTATCTATCTATATATATATATATATATATCAATTTGTTCTTATCTATGTTACTTTGTTTATATCTATCTATCCATCTATCTCTGTTCCTATCTATTTATCTGCTTTTCAGAAAAAGATACAAACTATTTTCCAATAAGCCATAATAAAATAATAAAATGAAATAAAACAACGTTTTTATCGACACTCCATCGGCTACGGACGGCAATCGTAGCTGGGGTTGGTTTTTCAGCAGTAACCGGTAGCAAGTTTTAAGGCAGGAGACCGGGACGGTCTTCCTCATAAATTGCCGATTTTTCCTCTGATTTCCAATTCCTTCAGTCTTTTTACCAAACATAGTTTTACCAAAGACAGTTCCAAGAACTCCAACAATTGGTAGCACCTTAACCATTTTGCTTCAAAGTTTGTTTTCAATTCTCTGTCAAAATCCAAGTATGTGTTTATCATTTCTTTTTCATTCATTTAAAATCTGTGGTCCGTCACAAAACGAACACCAATCCGGGTAATACGAATATATCACGCTGGACACTGCTGAAGATGAAGGGGTGAGCTCACACCGGGTCAGGGTGGACCTGGGAGTAATGGCGCTTAAGTGATACTTCACACTCCCCAGAGCTCCAGAATTCAAAGTTCACCATTAGATACAGTTTAACGTCATATACAGGACACTAACACGCACTGCCCCCGCCTTCTAGCACATATGTGATTAAAAAGATTTGGTATTTGTCATGAGGGAAATACGTTTGGGACAATCATATACGCGCTAAGGCCTGATGTGAGCTGCTCATTGAGGGAAGGGGGCCTGTCCGACAGCCCGTTTGGCTTTAAAAAGAGCCAATGTGGATGTCATGGACTACTCAAGCATGATGTTTCCGTCATTAACTACCACGGTTTGCCACCCAGGCCCAACAAGTGAGTCAATTGGGGGAATTGTCCCCTCTGCAGATGGGGCAGTGAGTGTATTCTACAACCCCAGCAAAACAGGCAAGACCTACACATGGGCAGACCAGTGTGGGTCGGCAAAAAATTCCATACATCGATCGGATGCTGCATATGTGCAGATGAGCTTCAAAGATATACATAATTATATATACTAGCAAATATGTGCATCCCCCGGGTGCAAGTATTTAAGTTTTTATGTAATAAGATATTATATCAAATTAAAAAAGCTAATGAAACTAAATAAGAATGCAGATAAAATGAATTGAAACAAAAGGGGGTATAATCGAAAAATGGAACAACCGAAATTTACTCTTTTATCACTCCCGTCTTTCATTGTTAAAGTTTCCGAATTTAACTATTCAGTTAAAATAAAATGTAAAGAATAATATTACAGTTATTTCTTCTTGTTAATGTATTTCTTTTAAGATTTGTTCCCGAGACTTTTGCTTATATTCATTAAGATAAAACCAAACAGTTAGAAATCAATAATACTAAGCACATATCTATTAAAATCAAATCTTTAATATCAATATGCAAATTAGCTTTCCTGTTCTCACTGTAAACTGCTATTTTATTGTATATATAAATACAATTGCATGTTATTAACATGTAGATATACTCAACATTATTAATAGTGTAAAACAAATGTATTAATAATTGATGTTTAAATAAAAATAAAATGGTGGAGAATGTGATGTAAATAACTAAGGTAATTGTGACTTAGGTAGTAATGTAGTTTCGGTTAAATACAGAAAAACAGACCATCTCCATGAAATAAGATTTTATATATATATATATATATATATATATATATATATATATATATATATATATATATATATATATATATATATGTGTGTGTGTGTGTGTGTGTGTGTGTTCTACAATCACGGTTGCAAAATCTCGTTTGCCTAATACGAAAAGCTAAATAAAAAGGTAAACATCAAATCTTTATGTGTCATTCTTAATAAAAATAAATGCCGTAAATAAAACCTACTGCCTCAGCACACTTCGTATATATATATATATTTATTTATTTATTTAATTTTTTACTTCTAAACTCTACCGGTGTGGATTAAACCCACATAACTCAGTTTTTCAAAATAAAAATAACTCAAACTGACATCCGAGGAAAAAATGATTTTAAAAAAAGAAAAGGCCAGCACATTCGTACTTTCTGAAAATAATAATCAGGATAGTATGTAGGGACCAAAAGAAAGTAAACACCAAGGGAACTTTCTAAGTTATACGTGTAAAAAGTGCTCAATACGCTAAGTAGAGCATAATCATAAGGACCTAAATGAGCCTAGGTTTAACACGAATGGTTCTTCAAGATAATTTTTAATTGAAGGAAGTTGTTACAAACGTCTTTTATGTGGTATTGGGTATCTAAACAAGAGTGTGGGACAACAACAAGCTCATTATCCGTACAGAGGTACAAGTGTATAGGGCATGTGTTATCAGCACCCTCATGTATGGAAGTAAAACATGGACCTTATACTCCCACCAAGAGCGGCGGCTAAATAAGTTCTACCTTCGCTGCCTTAGACGTGTACTGGGCATCACCTGGAGGGACAGGATCACTAACGCAGCAGTCCTAGAGAGAGCTCAACTCCCCAGCCTGTACTCTCTACTGAGACAACGTCGTCTCCGATGGTTGGGTCATGTACGTCGGATGGATGATGGACGAATTTGGCTCAAGACTGCCCTCGGTGGCGGCAGAATCTTCATAGAAGACTGTACATGTCAGAAGTCCATGAGAAAGCAACGGCAACAAAGCATCGGAACATCATCATCTACAGGGACAACCTACAAAGGCAAAATCTGTGGTCGAGAATGTGTCTCAAACATCGGACTTCATACTCACATGAGGCGCTACAAGTTCAGGGGCACACAAAAACTTTATCATAGTCTTTCGAGACTGAATTGCCAATGAATGGGTATCTAAGTGGGTAAAAATTATCATAAAATGTTAGAAATTAAAGATTCGTAAAAAGGTTGGGTTATAATTATTTTTATTTCTCATTTTATTTTTTATTTTTATTGGCTTATGTTTAGAATTTCTGTTTTTTTGTTTAGTTGTTCGCTTTTTTGTTGTAATAAGTTATTGCCAATTTTCCTCCGTGAAAAGTCGTCAAAATTTGTTTCCTATTTTGTATTTATTGCATTTCTTCATTATTTGCCATTTTAAGATGGGGTCTATTTCTAGTTTTTATTTTGTTTTCCACACATAATTAGATAAGCTTGTATCGTGTCTATACTTTTGTTTACGAAAATATTCTTTTGGTTGTAGTATCTAATTTTAAAGGCTCCTTGTGTGGATTCTAAGTATATGTTTGTTACTATTATGCCTATTTTTATCGTTTGCTTTATTTTTATATACTTCGACTTTATATACTACACACTCTTGTTGACATTTTCCCTCGAAGGGACATTCCGCTTTATTGATACAGTTACATTTATTTATTCTTTTATTCATTTTCACAGTTGCTTTTTTTTATTAAGTTCCGTACGTTGGGCATGCACCTATAGCTTAGTTTGACTGTATTTTTATTGAAGATTTTATGTAAGAAGTTAGAGGAGGAGAAAGTGTTTTTTTTTATTAGTTTAAAAAAATCCTAGTCTATTATGTATGGCCATGTTGAATGGTGGTTTAAACCAGAGGATTTTTCTTGGTTTATTTTTCCTCTTATTGCTTATATTAGGTGTTTCAGTTGGCGTTTATGTACTCGTTCGGTTTTATAGCCACTATCCTTAAGTGCTTTTACATATTCTATTTTATTTTTGTTAAATATATTGTTATTGCAGGAGTTAGTTGATAATATAACCATTATTTCATTAGGTATATTTTTGAAAATATATACGACCACCACATTATCACGCAGATTAACAATACACATATCCGATACGAGTTCTATTAATCAACACCTTCAAACACATTCATGTCCCCCACCTCTATCTACCGCAAAGTTTTAACAGAAAATACACTCACACTACATAAAGAAAAAAACAAACAAAAACTTCAAATAATCGAAGCTCTATATATCAAAAAAAAAAAAAACCCACCTTAAAAAAAATAAACTTCGAAACAAGTCAACATGTTCTCAAATGCCTATAATTTCCTGCCTATCCTCCTTTTACTATTCCCCTTTCCTTCTCACAAACTTGTGACCCCCCTCCCACAAAAGCTCTACTGCATCGTTCGTTCGAACTACTACCAATTGTTACTACCTCCCACAACCAATTCCTACGCTACTGCTCATTTTCTTTAAAAACGAGACACCACGAAACATACCATCAGTTTCCAACCTGAAGATTGCAGATCGACATGCCGAAACTGCTCTTAGAGAAACCTTTGGTAGATTGCTACACCAGTTCAACCCTGACACCAAAAAGATGTCCAGAAACCTTGAAAGGATTGAACAAAAACTCGTACGACAAGAATTGTCACTCGAGTTCAACCAAACACACACACATATATATATATATATATATATATATATATGTTTTGTTAAACTCTAATGACAATTCTTCTCAGACGAGTTTTTATTCGACCCTTTCTACCTTTTAATGTCAGGGTGGAATTAGTGTAGCAATCCACTAAAGGTTTATTCACGAGCGATTTTGGCATGTCTTTGTGTCATCTTCAAGTTTGAAACTGGTGGAATGTGGTTGTTTTTAAAACGAGCAGGAGCAGTAGGAATTAGTAGTAGGCTGAGTTGAGAAGTTCCTTTTAAACGATCAATGGTAGTAGAGATGTGTATGAAGTTTATAAGAATGTAAGGGGAATGGTGGAAGGAGGATTGGCGAGAAATTATAGGCATTTCAGGACATGTTAACTAGTTTCAAAGTTTATCTTGTTTAAGGTGGGTTTGTTTTGTTTGATATATAGGGCTTCGGTTATTTGATGTATGCACACACACACACACACACACACACACACACACACAAAAAACACACACACACATTATATATATATATATATATATATATATATATATATTTGTGAATAAAAAGGCCTTAAATACCATGGGTATCGTGGTCTGAAGAAGCTCGTGGGCCCTAGCTACCCACGAGTGGAAATGGTCCATAACCACGATACCCATGGTATTTAAGGCCTTTTTGTTAACAAATAACTTTGCTCTGTTTACAATAATTAAACATTGAGCTCTCAACGGAACCTGAACTCTACCACAAACTACTGGTAGAGAATAGGTCGAGCCTAGAATCACACCAAATATTATATATATACATATATATATATATATATGCATACACATGCACACACCCACACACATATACATATATATATATATATATATATATATGTATATGTGTGTGGGTGTGTGCATGTGTATGCGTGCTGAGTTATACAAGCGACTGAATGTATGTGCGCACACGCGTGTACGTGTATATGCGTACGTGTGTGTGTATGTGTGTGCGTGCATGCATGATCGTGTACATGCGCGCATATGTGTGTGTGCGTGCATGCATTTATGAGCGTGTGCGTGCGCGCGTATATGCGTGCATCTATGTGCATGCATGCATGTGTCTTTGTGCGCATATGCGTATGTATGTTCCTACGTATGTGCGCGCGTGTATATATGTATGCATGTATATGTGTGTGTGTCTGTACGTGAGCGTGTGAGTGTATGTGCACGCATTTGTATAAGTACGTATATGCGTGTCTGTCTGTGTGTACATGTGTGCGTATGTGCGTGGAGCCCATAGTAGTATGCGTATGCGCTTCAGTATGTATATGTAAGGCTTACCCAGCAAATATAGTGACATGTGTGTGCATATCAGTATGTATGAATATTATTTTGTATGCGTGTATATGTCGCGAGTATATGTAACCACGTGCAACCACGTCCGGTTGACAACGCCACACCTCGTAATAGACAACACCGCCGTTAATCCCCCACCACCCACCCACCCATAATATACAACATTTACAACCTTAAAATTAATATTATCCAACCCCACTCCCCAACTATCACGACCCGTCCGTATACAACATATACGGCCTACGCATCAGATAGAAAGAAAACATGCACACACACACATACATGTATAGACACGAGCGCTCGCACGTAAGCACTATTAAAATACCGCACACTCACAAAACAACGTATTATGTATGTAACCAGTCACTACGCGTACACAACCTTTATACTGCCCATGAACACTCTCATACATTCAATTCACCTTCACATACATACACACATCATTTTATCCAATCATACGCATCCCATGTCTATTGAATTTTTTGAAATTTTTGAAATTTTTTCGATTTTCCTCACTTTTGAAACATCTTCACCTGATGAATGCATCGCATGAAACCAATATGGTTGTGAATGTTCCTTTGTCCCCCAATAAATAGATATGTAAACCTATATATTTATCTTATTATATTATATATATAATATATATATATATATATATATATATCAGATGGTATTTGTTACCCTAGGTTTTAATGCCGGTTGCATTCGTCCGACAGAGTATTTTTTTTTAAAATCCGATAAATATGGTAAATTCTCGCCTATCCGATTTGAGAATCACATAGACGAGAAAACTGTCAATAACCAAGCGCCGATGTCTTCATGTTCCCTCAACCCTAAACATAATTACATATGCTCTATTCACGTTATTGAGCACTATCTACTCTTGAATACACTACATTATTTCATCAATATATATATATATATATATATATATATATAGAGAGAGAGAGAGACAGACAGACAGACAGACAGACAAACAGAGAAATACCTTTTTTGACTTTTTACAATCCCGAGCAATGCTAGGTAGCTCTGCTAGTTACTTATATAAACCTTATAAACCCTAGTTCAAATCCTGGACGTGGTAACTGCATTTCACTTAGCGCTAATACCCTTGGGAAAGGTATGAAATCTACTCTCCCTCCAGCTATGGATAAATAGTAGGGCTCTTTAACGTTGGTTAGGCAACCGGTCTAGGAGAAGGAAAACTCTGAATTCAAATCTGTTGAACTCCGCTTAAAGAATTGACCTTGTGTCACATCCTACCCGTGCGGAGGTGTTGGTAAATATATATATAAAAACCTTATAATTGTGTTCAAACAAATGATTATAATTAAATAGGGCCGGGTTTGACAAGTTGGTTGAGCGTTCAGCAAAAAACCACAAGGTTCCAAGTTCGAAACCGGACCTCGCTAACTAAGCGCATCAGTAGCACATGGATCCATGCGGTAAAGTGAGGAGCTGATGGTAGATGTGGCGCTCCACCCCAGACGCAAAACCATATTCTTGGTCTAGCGCTATTGAAAAGGTGGTAGATCCCTCTCTGTCTGGCTGATACTGACTTAGACCACCCGACGACTTAATTTATATATCTTGAAGCTATATAACTGTCCATGAAAATGAATTAGTATATAGGAATAGTTAATTGAAGTTATAATTGATTGAACCAAGGCCGCATCCCCAAAGACCTACTGTAATGGAAATAGTGGAGGGCAACCCGACCGGCAGGGAGACCACGCCTACGTTTCAAAGATGTTATGCAGAGACCTGAAGAGTGCCGCATCGACATAGACACGTGGATACTTGTACAGAAGACCGTGCAACCTGGCGCTCCTCGTCAAACAAGGAACAAAAAGAAGTGAAGGAGAGAGGAAAAAAGCTGCCACAGAAAAGAGAGCTAAAGAAAGGAGAAACAGCACCCACCACACCCCAAGAAAGCATCACCGTTTTGTTTGCAGCCACTGCACCAGAGACTTCCATTCGGGATCGGTCTGTTCAGCCACTCACGTTGCTGTAGAAGTGAGAGAGAGAGAGAGAGAGAGAGAGAGAGAGAGAGAGAGGGGGGGAGAGAGAGAGAGAGAGAAAAAAAACTACGCCATCGTCTAAAATAGACGGAAGTTTGCCAACCCAATTGATTACAGATTATAATTGCTTGAAGAAAAAATGACTTTGATATCAGATAGTCCAACCAGAAAAATGAATCGACCAACTTATAATAATGTAATAAATAAAATATGAAATATATAAAGGAAAATATTACGATGTTGGTTGATCCCAAAGGAGATACTTTTGACATCTAATAGAGTAGTATTGGAAAATTCTGTAATCAAGACACTAAATGAGATTGACGGTTGCAAAATTATTGTAATCTAAGATCTCGTTTCTTATTTCCTTGGGTGTGTATTCATTTGCTATTTTATTTTCCAATCGCTGCACGTTATTAATGCTTTAACTTTGTTCTACGAGCACAAAAACGACTTAAAGGGAAAGTTACATTAAACATGGGCTCCTTACATGGCCACCTTCCTCCGGGGATGTAGTGGCTAACGTTCAGGACTGATATTTCTTAGTAAGCGTAACATAATAAGTATTATACCCCCCCCCTTTGTGGACTTCTGTATTTATAGTTGCAAACGGAAGCCGTGGAATTCCCATGAAACCAAACCAAACCAAGAGGAGCTATTTAAATTAGAAAGGATGATTGACAATTTTGTTTCATATAAATCCTTCCAAAATTAACAAAGAATTTTCGGTAATTCACAATTTCAGTATCATAAATAAAACATAACTCTTTTTTATTACATTCATTTTAATTTTACGTTGGCATTTATGCGACGCCAGATCATTTACAATGTTTCTTTTTAAAAATTTGGGTGAATTAAATGGAACAAATAAGAAAACTGTCATTAAGGGACACCAGATAATTTGTATCCACAATTTTGCATTGCATCTTCGACAATTCGGATGGTGCCATTTTTGACCAAAGGTTGTTACAAGGACGAAACATTTCTGAACAAAGTAATTTATTATTATTATTATTATTATTATTATTAGTAGTAGTAGTAGTAGTAGTAGTAGTAGTAGTAGTACAAAATAAAAATAGATTTTTGAAATATTGCCTGAGGAGTGGGAGTAAAAAATTCAATGTCAGCGAGTTTGTACCCTAACTAAGTAAAATCATCAAATTCATTAAAGGATTAAAAAAATTTAAAAATTGAAATGTAAACTTTAGATATGTATTAGAATAAAACAAACTATATATAGATATATAATACCAGTCATGTATTTATTAAAACTTGTTTTAAAAACCAATGAGAACTGTCTAATGTTGCATGTTCAAATTTTGAGTGTATTTATTCTATGTTATGACGATTTTTGGTAATGTGACGTAAGCAGTGACGTGATTTTTGTTACAGACAAAAACCGGAAGCGAATCTCCATTATTAATAGATTTGTTGGGAGAGTTGCCGAGTCTTAGATCCTAAAATGCCGAACTGCGACATCGTGGTAAGCGTGTTCGAGCTCCAGTGTGTGTTGGCATTTTATTTAAATACTTTAGAGTTTGCTAAGAAATAATTCATAATGATATCCGTTTCAACTGCAATTTTTAAATAGAAATGATAAAGTATTTTTGTTTTATTCGAAAATTAAACTTTTGTGAAACAAATATTGCGGACGACGGTATATATATATATATATATATATATATATATATATATATATATATATTATATATATATATAAAAGGAAGTTTGGTATGTATGTGTCGATGTATAACTCCAAAAGGGGAAGTCACTCGGATTCGAAATCTTGCAAACACATTAATATCTTTCTGATTGGTCATTGATTTTTACTGGTTAAGGGATATGATTAATCAATTAAACCAAAATCAACCAATTTGCGGAACTGTCCGTATACCAGCTCCTGCTGCTAATAAAATATTGTTCGCTGCCTATATATATATATATTCACACACGCATACACACTCAGTCTCTGTCTTCCTCTATCTTATTCATATACACACACATACTCTCACACACACACACACACATATATATATATATATATATATATATATATATATATCACATTTAGTCACAATTAGTTATTGACATCACATTCTCCATGATTTTATTTTTATCTAAACCTCAATTATTAATAAAATTGTCTTACATTATTAATACTGTTAACTATGTCTACATACTGACAACATGCAATTATATTTATATATACAACAAAATAGCGGTTTACAGTGTGAACAGGAAGGCTAATTTGCATATTAATATTAATAAATATGTGCTTAGTATTATTGATTTCTGTTTGGTTTTATTTTAATGAATATAAGCAAAAATCTCTTCAATGAATCTTAAATGAAATCCATTAATAAGATAAAATAACTGTCATTTTATTCTTTACTTCCTCTTATAACTAAATACCTAAATTAGAAAAAATAACAATGAAAAACGAGAGTGATGGAAAAGTAAGTTTCAGTTGTTCCATTTTTTTATTATACTCCCCCTGTTTTAAATCTTTTATTATACTCCCTCTGTTTTAAATCTTGTTATCTGTATTCTTATTTAGTTTCATTAGCCTTTCTAATTTAATACAATATTTTATTACATTAAAACTTAAATACTTGCACCCGGAGCGTGCATATATTTGCTAGTATATATAATTATTATAAAGAATGGGTTGATAATCTATTTCTTCCAAAATTAAAATATATAGTCAATTTTTCTTATAAAGAATTATTTTAAAAAATTAATTTTTTATTGAATATTTTTGTAACGACATACTAGTCCCTATTCTGTATTTCAGTTTCGGTTTGGTTTTGTTTTACGGCATATCAACCTCAGTGGGTCATTTAATGCCAATAAAGTTTTGAAATAAGCCATTCTTAATGGATACTCAATTTATTTTATAAACGCATTTTTCTATTTAACCCATAGATGGGATCTGTGTTTCAATAAAAAAAATAGATGTACAAAAATTATATTTTAGCAAAAGAAAAAAAAAGTATCTATAATCAATTTTTCAGCACATACATTTTCCGGGTCATAATGGTATCTTTAATCAATTCTATTAAAAAGAATTTATGAATAATATGAAATTTAAAGCATACTTGATAAGATTAAACCTTTTTAGTTTTAACGCATATTCATTTTACGACACATGGTCGGTTTTCTGAATAAAGAGGTGTCGTTTTTCAAAGACTTTTTAACGATTGGAATACTTTCAAGAATTACTTTTATATTTGATTCTGAAAGAGATGTAGTATATGGAAGAAGTTAACCTGTTCCAAGTTAGATATAAAAGAAGCCATAACTTGCACCGCCCCCCCCCCGGTAACCGAATCCACACGAAACCAATTTCTATTTTATTGCCAGGTTAATGTATGGATACCTTCTCTAGATATCCTCTTTAACCAATCAGTCTGTTAGAAACTAACATACGTAGTCATTTAATATATATATATATATATATATATATATAATATATATATTATATATATATATATATATGGGAGTATTTGTATGTGTGTGTGTAGAAAGAAGTTTTTCTTTCTATCACGGTTTCGGTGTTTAAGGACCACCTTCTTCAGGATTCTTTGGATTAACTACGGATGCTACTACAGAGAAAACAACATTTGAAGAAATATATGTATATATATATATGGAGGAAAATGCAAATAAATCAACACAGCGTACTGAGGGATAAGATGTGAGGCAAAAGGAAAAGAAAGAGGGGAGGGCTGGATATGTACTATGGAGTGATATGGAGTGAGGAAAAAGGGAATAAGAAGAGAATGGATATATTTGTCGATAACGGGGAAAAGTATTTTTATAGAGTCATTTATTGCCGTTGTAGAGATTTGATAGTCTCATAAGAAGTTAGTATGTGACAACTACCTGTCTATATAGGTTTGTGAAGTAGGGGGATTGTAATATTCTTTGTTTTGGTATATTTTAGAGATTTTGTAATTTTTGTAATTTACTTTTTATTTTTCATCCGTTTCCTATGCTTAAGTTAGCATTTTTGCAATAGCTGTTACTAGCTGGAAGAAACCTGGCCTTTGTTTTACAACCTTTGAGTTCGCAATGAGTACTGATTCACATAGACGGCGTAAGATCTTACTATGTATTGGTTTGAGTAGTGAAGCCTGATTGAAGTTGAATGTGTGATCGAAGTTTGTTATGTGTGTGAATAGGACGATTTGAGTGTCGTTTGTCTTTATAGATCTTTTATGCTCATAGATATGTTTGTCAATGTTTTGCTGTGTTTCACTGATGTAGCTTTTGTCAGAGTCGTTGCATAGGATCGTGTAAATGCCTTCGCTGGAGATTTTAGGGGTGTGTGTGATAATTTATAAGTCTTTTCCTTGGGGTATTAGTTGAGTTGTCTAGTGGCTGGTAGTATTTAAATTCCTTTTGGTGTATTGTCTTGTGTATGGAAATTTAATATTTCCAGTAGGATTAGGGTGGAAGAGTCCCCCTTGTTGTGCCTTGTGTTTGTTTTTGGAGGGTTATAATGTATGTGGTGGGACATAGGCATGGTTTGTGTGAAAGTATGTGTATGTACTTAAAGTGCCTAGGTCGTATGTATTTTTACATGTATGTATTTGTATTGGTATGTACCTAACATGTGAAGCCTTTTTTGTGTGTATTGAGTTTGAGTATCTATTTATCTTCTTTTTGTTTGCGTATTTGTTTTATTGCAAAGTCACTACCTATTAGAATACATTTAATGTTGTCAAGTGTGTGTCTTGGTTGGTTGAAATGGTTTGCTATAGGTGATTAAGGTGATTTTTGACGAATGGTTAGTTTGTGTTAGGTGAATCTGAATCTGAAAGGTTTTGGGGGTTTTCTCCTATGCATCTGCTGTTGTTACATCTGTTGCAGAAGATTAAGTATATGATATTGGAGCTGCCAAATGTGAGGTTTGCTGCATTTGTCATTTCCCTTGTGTGGGGTTTTGTGTAGGTGTTTCTTGGATGAGGTGAGGATAGTATATAGGTTAGGTAGTTGTTGTTTAGCGTTAATGGGTGGCTTGTGGAATGTGCGTTTGGTTTTCGGGCCCAATTGCAGGTTTTGGAATTATTTTATTAAGTTGCGGGTGAGTTTGTGCATATGTTGCCCATGGTGAAAGATCATTGGGATGCGGTCATTGGGGGGGGGGGTATATTTAAAAAGCTATTCTCTATTTAAGGATGATGCTGTCTTTATGGCTGCTTTGATGAGTCTTATGAGGTAGTAACATTGTAAGAATTGTTGTGCTATTTTGTTAGTATGGTCTGCGTAATCATGGAGGTCGGACCAGATGCGCTTTATCCGTATGCAGGAGCTGTGAATTATGGATTTTTTTTAAAGTTGTGAGGGTGGTTGCAGTTGAAGTCAAGAAAAGTGTGGTTTTCAGTAGGTTTCGTGTATAGGGATTTTAATCGGATAATTACGTCTAGGAATGGGATAGAGTTGTGTGAATGTTCTACAGTTAATTCTATCGTGTGGTGGTAGCTGTTGCAGTATTGGTGAAAAAATAATAGGGTGTGTAGACCGTGAGGCCATATTAGGAATATGTCCTCTGTAGTAGTGAATGGGTGTTATGGATCATTTTTCTAGTAATTTTCTTTCCAGCATATGCATAAATATGATAGCATAGCTTGGTGATATTTTAGTGCCCATAGCACTACCGTTGAGTTGGAGGTAGTTTATCTTATTGAATGTAAAGTTAATGTGTGTTAAAATACAATTGATTATATTGCATAAGTCATTTAATATGTTAGTAGTGCGATTGTTATTAGTCACGAACTCTTTGCAGGCTAAGATGTCTTCATTGTATGGGAGGTTGGCCTATAATGCTGTCACATCCATTTTAACAATTTTGAGGGTGTACCTATTTTTTGTATTATATTGAGGAAATGTTTATTATTTTTAATATATCCAGGGGTGTTGAGAAGTAGGGGTTGAGGATGAGGTCAATGTATCCTGATATGGATTCTTCGAGGCTGCCATTTTCTGCTACTATCCAAATCCATTAACATTTTACTCCTGGGCGTTCGGCCAGGAGTAAAATGTTAATGGATTTGGATAGTTGCTAAATAATCATTTGTGTTATTGGGGATGCGGTTGGGTGGGTTGGGGTTGGTTGTGGTGGTGTTGGATGTTTTTATGCTACGACTTTTGGAAGTTTACGTAATTTGGGTGTTGTGCAGAATGTCGCTGTTGCTGTTTTTATTGGTCTGTCTCTAGAGTTGTGGTGCGACGTGACCGACAGTGAAGAAGGGGAGACACAATGGTCATTTATATATATATATATATATATATATATATATATATATATATATATATATAAACGTTATCCACAGACACGTGTTTCCAGGTTTAACTCTCATCAGTGTGGTTATACGTTAACAGCTACCCCTGGCCGGGTTTGAGACCAGAATGAATTTTCGTTCGCCAAGTATCCTACCCGTGCGGCCAGTGGCAGCTGTCAAATATAGGAGAATATTTAATTGACACATTTCTAAGCGGAAATGAATTCACTAGAGTCCTCGAACTTTGTAAACAAAGGAAGGGTTAGCTACACCCCAGAACGGTGAATTTTACAATTAAATCCCTATTTAGAGAACTCAACCAAATTGGGAGCATATATATATATATATATATAGATAAGTTATCCACAGACAAGTGTTTCGATGTTTACCTCTCATCACTGTGGCTACACGTTAACAGCTACCCCTGGCCGGGTTTGAGACCTTAATGAATTTTCGTTCGTCAAGTCTCCTACCCGTGCGGCCATTTGCAGCTGTCAAATATAGGAGAATACTTAATTGATACATTATATATATATGCGTTTGCGTGTATAATTAAATGCACACACACACACACACACACACACACACATATATATATATATATATATATATAGGTATTTGTTGCCGTTTTTATTTATCTGTCTCTGAAGTCATGTTGCAGACACCCGGTCGACCGTGACCCACAGCGAAGAAGGGAACCCACAGTGATCATTTATAACTTTCATATAAATTAATGCCTAAATATCTCATAGCTCTGAGTGTGTGGGGGTAATCAATCGTTCAAATATTTATCTACGTTATAAGTTATAAGTAGCGTGGAGAGGAAGTTAACGTCGTTTGGTGACTGATAGTTTCTCGCAATAAATATGCGTGCTCTATTCACGATATTGAGCACTATTTACTCATACATGTAGCACTGTATGTTATCAATATCAATATCAATATCAATATCAGTATCGACATATAGATGTATATGTGTGGGTACGCGCATTTGCCCGTGTGTGGGTGTGTGTATATGGATATCATTCTGCTCCTCTGTTCATATCAATCTATATATTTCACTCTGAACATCTCACTCTTTCACTCTCTCTCTCTCTCTCTTTCTCACTATATATATATATATTATATATATATATATATATATATATATATATATATATATATATATATATGTATAAAGATAGATAGATAGATAGATAGATAGAGAGAGAGAGAGAGAGAGAGAGAAGAAAGAAAGACAGACAGACAGACAGACAGACCGACAGACATAGATACAGGGAGACTCAGAATGAGAAAAGGAGTGCGAGATGACTAGACTAAAATGGAATGATATATAGATAAATATATAGAGTTATAGATATAAGTAGACTGATATCCACATAAACTTTTTATCACACACACACACACACATATATATATTATATATATATATAATATAATATATAATATATATATATATATGTGTGTGTGTGTGTGTGTGTGTGTGTGTGTGTGTGTATACGTTCAATATAAGTTCGGTTTCGTGTTATTCTTAACGTTCTATTAACCGAGACTCAACGACCTTAATTAAGGAAACTGTTATGCATGTTTTCCTTTTTTTTCCTGAAATATGCTTCAAAACACTCCTGGCTTTCATGCTGATTCATGTAATTACCGTGTATATCTATCTTTATTAATACATTTTTGGATTTTTCTTATTGGTTTCATATGTTTGCCTTACTTGGGCTAGACGGACGGTCGGAGAGCCCTTAATCAATCGGCTTGTCACGTCAAGTCCTAGCACCTATATGATTGCTGCAACCCTATTGCCTTATGGCACTCCCCAAGTCTTTTTATCTTATAAGTGCTTGAATGCAGTGTCTGAGTGTCTTCATGTCCTGGGTATGACTTTAAACTCTATCTGATGGTGAGGTTCCAGTTCTGGAGGTTTGGGGAATGTGGAGCACCTCTTCATCACCATTGCTCCCAGATCCACTCTGACCCGGAGTGATAGTACCTGTTAGGGTCCTATCTATGGGTTAAATAGAAAAATGTGTTTATAAAAAAATTTGAGTATCCATTAAGAATAAATATATTTCAAAACTTTATCGGCATTAAATCACCCACTGAGGTTGATATGCCGTAAAACAAACCAAACAAACAAAGAAACGTCATATGTTTGTTTTTCGTTAATTATTTTCTACTTGTATTTATGTTTATGCATGTTTTTCCTTTTTATATTTACTTATTCTAAACTTTAAGCTTATTGGTCTTTCGATTTGGAGACGAGGGTCCCAACTTGAAAAGAGAATACGGTGTTCGGCTATGAAGAAAAAAATAGATCAATACTTTTAGTTTTATTAGAAAACTATTATCCGCAAACCTTTCTGTCTGTTAAATGATGATTTCATTGAATTTTTTATTGAATGAATATACAGAACATTTGAAGCAATTTGGCAAAGTAAAGGATTCTGTGTAATGGGCATAGCCGAACCCTTCGATATAAGCGGCAAAGAATCGCATATGCCGTGCACGAGAGGCCTGTATGTGTCGAGACGTAATTTGCATGGGAACTGGGCGAGCTGGAATAACAAAACAGGCGGTCGCTGAGACTAGTAGAATGAACCAGGCGAGGGACGGCGAGGGTGGTAAAATTCAGTACGAAGGACGACTACTGTGATTGTTGCGAGAGAAGGACGCTCAGAGGAAACAGATTACCGTGGTGGCTGACAGACTTTTGCAGGAAAGGGATTACTGTTGTTGATTGAAAAGTTTCAAGTTCGAAAACTTTTTTCAGTCTGAATATTGAACAACTCATGAAATTAAAACACATGAAATAAATCATTTCAAAATTGCTCGAAGTTATTATGAATAATGAAAATGTTTACATCTGTATCGGATAGAAACTAAAAAAACTAAAACCCTTTCTTACAACCAGAAACGATCAATACAAAATTTGACCACAATTAGGTCCCCACGTATTTTTCTTTTTGACCAACTAAAAACGATCCTTGAGTGACCGATCTTAGGTGTAATTCTTACAAAATTGTTAAATAGCCAAATAATTATTTCCAGTATGTATAGAGTAGATTTTAAATATACATGGAAATATACATGGAAATATACATGGAGTTGAGTGACACCATGTGACCCTGTTTTGACATATCTTCCTGTTCGCCAACGTGAGCAGTGGGAAAAGAAATTGGAATATCAGTCTTTGGCTGGACGCCGAAGGGAACGCACCTAAATAGCTGGTTCCATTCAATTAGCCAAATTCTTACACGCGTGTTGTTGTTCTGGGATCTAAAAAGAAATTAACTTAAAACAAAATAAAGCCTTACACCATTAATTAAGAATAAAATAACAACACAAGACGTTCCAGACAGATCCAGCCCAGTCCAGTTCAGCCAGATACCAGAGGATAGACCGATAGAAAAACCAAGACCAAGCTAAGTTGGAAGATAGCAAGATAGAAGAAACAGAAGCTAAGTATCCCATTAAAGACGATAAGTATACCTGTATGCAGCCACGGGTATACAGTTATACTATATATGTGAACAAACGTAGATCTAACCAGAACTATCGAAGTAATACAAGAGACGTATGCATTAATTTTTAAGATGAGGATGGGATTTAACATTTTAATTAAAACACAGATAAACTAAAAAATCCAGAGTTAACCAGAACAGAAAGAAAGGTTCTATTTGAGAAAAAAGTGAGAAGATGAGTGTAGCGTAAATGACCAGCATGATGAACAGCCAGCTGTCTGGGATGAGTCAGCCCGTCTTCGGAGTTCCAAAAGACAACGAGTGGCGTGCGGCATATTCAGGCGGTATCTAGTCCAACGCGAACGCTAATCCCTTTAATTACAAAGACGAGCAGTCACGGCGCAAACTCCTGATCGTAAATAGTAGGATTGCTATCATCCCTGTTGGCTGAAATGGGGTAAAAAGGCAAACCTGAGGAACACGCACCAAGAATACCCAGCTACCTTTTAAACCTAAAATATTAATGTAATGAACAAGCTTACTTACCTCCGGTGAAACGCATCTGCTTAGCTTGTCAGGTTCTGCCTGAATTAAGCTGAAGAAGCATGATCGCCGTTGACGAGCGGATTTGTAAGGTGTGGTCTCGTTCTGTCTCGTTCGTGGCGTGAGCGTGGCGTCGCCCATGCAAATTACGCCGACGATATAAAAGGAGCTCATTTATTTGCCAGGGCGGCAGCAATCTAGTCACGAAGAACGAGGTGTGAGCGCGAAGTTACTGCTACAAGAAGACACAATTAAACCTCTTGTTTCCCCACATATTCAAGACATGGCAACCTTGGCATAGAAGAGAAAATAGCCATATATTATGGCTATTTTTTATTCTATGCCAAGGTTGCCATGTCTTGAATATGTGGGGAAACAAGAGGAACAAAATTACTTAACAAATGATCAGAACACATATCCAAATGCAGGCATGAAAATAAATTCTTAGTAAGCCACCTAAAACTAATGACTTCAAAGGCTAAAATAAATTCCTTATAAAAAAAAGAAAAAAAATATATGTCAATAAATAAGTAAACAAATATGAAGAGAGACTAGAGAAACTGAAAATCAGAGGAAGAATTGAGAAGGATAAATGCCGAGGCGAGTTATGTCGAAAAGAACGTTTTTTATACTGGTGAGAAACGGTTTTCGAGTCGACTAACGAGCGATGTTACTTTTGTAAGAGGAAGGATTCGGAGTTTTGTGCTTGATATAATGAGAAATGAGATAGAAAAACAAAAATGCACATTAAAGATAATATAACTGAAAATGAAAACAAAATGAAGGTTATTAACGTAAGTGAAAATTTAAACGAGTATAAAAAACGGACATAATTTTAAAATATTGAATACAAACGTGAATTTGTTAAGAAACAAAATAAGAGAACCAAAATTGATTTCTAAGTAATATAATTTCTGTAGCGGGAAGATATAGAGATTGAACTCGCGGCCTCCAGGTTCTGAGTGGTGGCTCATGATAAGCTTGCCCTTACACCCTATTGATTGAGGTGATAAGCTCCATCCAAGGTTAAATTATGGACGAATCATTGGTCTTACCTGGGGGAACCGGTTGTTCGTGGCATAATTAACAATAATGCTCGTATAAGAAGAATAGAAGAATTGTTTGTAATTTAATATATATATATATATATATAATATATAATATATTATATGTGTGTGTGTGTGTGTGTGTGTGTGTGTGTGTAAAATAATACGGGAAGAGGAGAAATATAATACAGGTGTCGTTATAGTATGTGTCCTACCTTTTTGATTTTCTTGATAATATGTGGCCTACCCGGTGTGAATGTGTCCTACCTCAGTAAGAGTATATTTATAGATATAAGTTGAGGACAATTTATTGAAACTAATTATTTTTGTCATATATTCAATTTCAAGAAATGCAATTCAGTCATAAGCTGTATATAGTAAATAAGAATTTTTTTTTTTTTAAGAATTTATCCATAATGTTCATGAATCAGAGATCTATTTAATTCTAAAATATTCTAAAATTCTGAAATAGGGTTAGGGTTAGTAGTTATTATTATAACCTTATAATATGTTTTTATGGTAGGTCACATACTATAAGTGAGACATGATTTCGTAGGCCACATTCAAAATGGTACCCTAATACAAACCCTTGACGTGTTTATAACCAGGGCTATACGATCTTAATTTAATGAAGGATTATTCAGTTACACTGTATTTATTTCTATTTTTGTTTTGTTTCCTGCAATATCCATCTAAACGTCTATTGTTTTTTATTGGCTCATATAACAACCGCGTATATCCTTTTTTTAATCAATGTATTGATACGTTCAGTAAATCTTTTATATGTTTCTTATTCATTATTTATCATCTATTTATTTTTCCTTTTTATATTTTCTAATCGACAGCTTTTACTTATTGAACTTTCAAATGGAGACATATCTCTCAAGAAAAAGAGGGAAGATTGTGTTCGGCTATATATTGAAAAAGAATGATCAATATGAGGCGTGAATAGAAATCTATTATACACAAACCTTTCTGTCTGTTAAATGATGATTCCATTAAGATTTTTTATTGAATGAACATAGAGAACATTTGAAGCAATTTGGCAAAATAAAGGAGTCTGAATATTGACAAACACATGAAATCACAGCACATGAAACGAATCATTTGAAAATTTGTTAGAAGTTATTATGAACAAGAAAAATGTCTATTTCTTTATCGGATAGAAACTAAAAAGCCCAAACCCTTTTCTTATAAACGGAAACTATCAATACAATATTTGATCATGATGGGGTTCGAAAGTATTTTTCAAAGGTACTTTTGCATCAACTGAATACGATCCCTGAATAAGTGTATTTTTGTGTAATATCTAACAAGTAGTTCAATTTAATTAATTATAAATCAAATTTTAAAAAATTGTCATAGATGTAGTGACATATCGGGATATTGATCATGCAAGGAAAAAAATTAGAAATCGCCAATAACTTAAAAGTGGTAGACGTTAAAACCTTTTTGATAGCATTTTTGGATTTCATGTGCAAAAATACTTTTATAAACCGATTTTTATTAAGAGCAATTTTGCATCAACATAATGCGATCCCTGGATTAGTGTATTTTTGTGTAATATCTAAATAGCAGTTCAATTTTATTAATTATAAATCAATTAAATATTGTACATTAGTTAATTAATTTTATTTTTTAAATCTATTTTTCTTTTTTTATTTTAAGTTTTCTTTTGATTTTTAGTCTTATTTTTAAAAATTTGTTTTATCTTTTTATTCATAATTTATAACATTAAATTCAAAATTTGAACATGATGTTGTTCTAACGTATGTTTACAACCAGTTTTTCACAAATTGAATATCAGAAGCCCGGTGTCATTGGTAGTTTTTACATAATAACACAAGACTTCGATTTACTTAGATCATATTTTATTTCGAAATCTCCACCAGACTACCTGCGCAGATCGAGTCGGAGCATGCATAACACCACTTACCACCATCGTGGTCTTTGGCCAATCTCACTAAAACTCTTTCTAATCTAAACCGGAAGAGGGTCTTCTCCACCGATTCTCACGGTATCCACCGGAAGGAGGATCAAGCCTTGTCATTCAATCCTTCAAGGCCCCCGGCTGAACTTATAACAGCCATTTTGGTTTCTACACTATTGTACATAAATATTAGGAATCTAATAATTATGTAACACTTTTATATTAATGTAATTCAATGTTATTATCCAGTATAAATTGACTTTTCCCTACTGAATATTAAGTGTTAGGTTATCATTTCAATAGCCCAATGTGTTATAAGGAATGTGGGTGTTAGCTTCGAACTAATACCCCACTAATTCTTATATCCACAAATACTGACTGTGGATTGAAGGTGTCACTGAAAAACACCTCCAACGCCCTTTTGAGTAATATTCAACAATGATATTAACTAATACTAAGTAATGAGTTTGATTAAGAATCAAACATATTGTTATATACTGATTGTTTTCACTAAACCAAATCAGCATATATGTTATATACCTTTCTTTAATTCTTAATTCGTCTATATCTTCTAACATCTTGGTCTGGTATACCTTCTAAGGTCTGGTCTTCCATTGAGTACTTCGGGGTCTGGTTTCTGTTAGGGATCACTCCTTATCAGAAGCCCTGTGTCATTGTTAGTTTTTAGGTAATAAACACAAGACTTCGATTTACGTTGATGTTACTTTATTTGTAAATCCCCAAATCAGACAATCTGCGCAGATCCTTACATCTTGCTAGCTCGGCTTCTAACTTCTAACTGCTGAGTTACTTAGTATCTTTAAACCGGAAGAGGGCCTTCTATGGGGGTTCCGGTTCTCACGATTTATCCCCGGAAAGTAAGGTGAGAGTGAGGTCAAGCGCTGTCACTCACTCTCAAGGCCATCAGCTGCACTAATCGCCATTATGATTTCTACACTATTGCCATAATCATTAGGTATCTAATAATTATGTAACAATATTGCAATAATAATTCTCTGTATGGGTGCGATTTTGTAAATTTGTCACCCTTTATGCATTACCTATGTAATTTAGTGTCATCAAGGTTATAAAAAATAACAGTAGTCTGAGAAAATCTCCCTGGCCTTTTTAGCGTTTTACTTCTGCTAACGTTTGTTATCCTGCTGTTAATTCCACTTTACAATTTTCCATGGCTTTTTTATGAAGTTTATGACTTTGTAGGATATCTTGTACATTTTTAAAATCTAATTATCCAAGTCTAAGGAAATATATCATATGTCTTGCTGTAATAATAATAATAATAATAATATAATAATAATAATAATAATAATAATAATAATAATATAATAATAATAAATATTATTTTCACTCCGTTTGATTTTTTCATATCAGTGTTATCTGATGGTATTTCACTGGAGTCTGAGTGACGACAAATTTCCTCAGGTCTCCGGGACTCCAGAACTAGAAAGGCGATTGCAGCAGTGCAGTAGGCTGAATGGTCTCAATTCTTCTTCTGATTTCTAGATCCTCCAGTCTTTTTTCCAAGTTTATTGGGACCGTTCCAAGTGCACAAACTACAATTGGTATCACTTTCACTGTCATATTCCACAGCTTTTTTCAATTCTCTGGCAAGGTACAGGTATTTATCCATCTTTTCTTTTTCCTTTATTATTATTATTATATATAAAAGTAATGTCGTCGGGGTGGGTTAAAGTCTCTATGAGACAATCAGCGAGGGAGTCTATCCCCTTTTCACTAGCACTAGACCAAGCAGATTGTTTTTGCATCTGAGATGGAGCGTCACACCTACCATCAGCTCCTTACTTTACCACACAGAATCTTGTGCTACTCATACACTGAGTTGGCGAGGGTCGGTATCGAACTAGGAACCTTGTGAATAATAATAATAATAATAATAATAATAATAATAATAAATATTATCATTATATCAAATCATAATAATGATACTAATTATGAATAAAATCATAATAATAATAATAATTATAATTAATATTATTATTATATAAAATCATAATAATAATAATAATAATAATAATAATAATAATAATAATAATTAATATTATTATTATATAAAATTATGATAATAATAATCAATATTATTCTTATATAAAATAATAATAATTAATGATATTACTATTATTATATATAATAATAATAATAATAATAATAATAATAATAATAATAATAATAATAATAATAATAATAATAATAATAATAATAATAATAATACATATTATTATTATTATTATTATTATTATTATTATTATTAAAAACATGAATTTTGAACTCAGCAATCTTTCAAAATTTTGATAGCTTGGCTTGTTTAAAGAAAGAAAAGTGGATACTACGCCTTCGTCTTTAGTAGACGGAAGGATGCCAACAGTACAATATATATATATATATATATATATATATATATATATATAATATATATATATTTCCCTTGGGGTTATCTTGTTAAAAAAGAAAGATGGGTTCACCCACGCCTAATATAAACAAAGTATGGGCTTCTTCTCCGTGTGAACACTGACCAAAGCCTGGAAAATACGTTACCAATTGTGTATGTTAAGAGGAATTACTGACATAGAAGACGACTCGGACTGCAAAGCCTCTCGACACCACTGTACGATAAGGTAAGTTAGAGGAAATACTTTTTTGTTATTTGTTACTTATCTATTTGTATTTCCTTTCATACAATTTTTTTTCCTTTTTATATTTACTTATTCTAAACTTTATACTTATTGAACTTTCGAAATGGAGACCTATTCCTCAAATTGAAAAGAGTAAATGTTGTTGGGCTATATAAAAAAATAGATGAATACTTGACGTTCTTAGAACACTATTATCCTCAAACCTTTCGGTCTGTTAAAAGATGATTCTATTAAGATTTTTTATTGAATGAATATACAGAACATTTGAAGCAATTTGGCAAAATGAAGGAGTCTGAATATTGACCAACACATGAAATCACAGCACATGAAACGAATCATTTGAAAATTTGTTTGAAGTTATTATGAACAAGGAAAATGTCTATTTCTTTATCGGATAGAAACTAAAAAGCCCAAACCCTTTTCTTACAAACGGAAACGATCAATACAATATTTGACCATGATAAGGTTCGAAAGTATTTTTCAAAGGCACTTTTGCATCAACTGAATACGATCTCTGAATGATTGTATTTTGCTGCAATATCTAACAAGTAATTCAATTTTATTAATTATAAATCAATTTTTTTAAAAATGTCATAGATGTAGTGACATATCAGGATATTGATCATACAAGGGGAAAAAAATCAGAAATCGCCGATAACTTAAAATTGGTTGACTTTAAAACCTTTTTGATAGCATTTTTGGATTTCATGTGCAAAAATGCTTTTATAAACTGATTTTTATTAGTACGGAAGCTTTAGAACTCCTTTTCCAGATAAAGATAGGTTACAAAAGTGGCCATTTTTCGCAAACCCAACCAAATTTGGAGAGCTAAAAATCGAGATAACTCTGCCAATTTTTGGAATTGGAAACTCAAATTTTGTGGATCATCTAATGTTAACATAGTCCACACCTGAAGAAAAGAAAATGTAGTGGATGAAATTTTACTGTTTTTTGGATGATTTGACATAGAATTACCGGCCCCATATATATATATATATATATATATATAATATATATATATATATATCGTTTCCCCGGAAACTTGATCGCTCTGAGATCGTAAAATATATAAACAAAACTATGTATTTAGTAGTTTAAAACACCAGTCCCGCTACAACTGTCAGTGGACGAGGGGATAAGATATCAGGCAGGCAAAACAGTCAGTCTGAGTTCACCCCTAGCCAAGGATAGTTGTGTCTACCCACACTGAAGAGGCGTGAAACGCCGAAACACGTGTCTGTGGATGACTTATTAATATATATATATATATATATATATATATATTATATAATGAATAGTGAATGAAAAAATGAGAAAGTATTTGCATGGAAAGGTGCTCAATGCTAATAAAGCAGAGCAGTTTTATAATTAATGTTGATATTATGATTTCACACTCATAACTTCAAGTTTCTTGGTAGTCCAATCATCAGATGAGAAGTGGTTGAGATGTAAAAAACCAGTCGTGAAATGGTAAAAATCAAATTTTGTAGCGTTTATATGCAGCGTTTTTCACGCGATGGGAAATGCAAAGCTAAAAATTGTTTTTTTAAACTGTGGCTTGTTTAACGTTTATGTGACGTGGATTGTATTCACGTGATGTAATGTCATGACGTTAAATTTGTAAAATACAAATTTAATGTCATGACATTACATCACGTGAATACAATCCACGTCACATAAACGTTAAACAAGCCACAGTTTAAAAAAACAATTTTTAGCTTTGCATTTCCCATCGCGTGAAAAACGCTGCATATAAACGCTACAAAATTTGATTTTTACCATTTCACGACTGGTTTTTTACATCTCAACCACTTCTCATCTGATGATTGGACTACCAAGAAACTTGAAGTTATGAGTGTGAAATCATAATATCAACATTAATTATATATATTATATATATATATATGTGTGTGTGTGTGTGTGTGTGTGTACATCTTTATCGGAAAGAAACTAAAAATCAATACCCTTTCTTACAACTGGAAACGATCAATAAAATATTTAACATTGATGGAATTCTAAATAATTTACAAAGATACTTTTGCGCCAGTTTTATACGATCCTTGAGTAAGCGACCTTTGGTGCAATAATTAACAAGTAGATCAACTAATACTGAGTTCGATTCTCACTAGGTGTTCCTTACTTCGTAATAATCCAACGTATTGCAATAATAATGGTCCCCATCATAAACGTTTCAAACACAATTCCATTAAATACACTCTAAATATCTGCTGAGATGATTAGGCTGAACTATTATTATTATTATTATTATTATTATTATTATTATTATTATTATTATTATTTACTCCTTTTGAGTTTTCACATCAGCATTAGCTGGTGATCTTTCACTGGAGTCTGAGTGACAGCAAGTCTCCTCAGGTCCCCAGGACTCTTCTGGGTATTCTGGCAGATTGCATGAGTGCAGTGTTCTGAATTGTTTCAATCCTTCCTCTGATTTCAAAACTTTCCAAACCATTTTCCAATCCTTATGGGACCGTTCCAAGTGCACCAACTACAATTGGTATTGCTTTCACTTTCATATTCCATAACTTTTGCAGTTCTCTGGCAAGATCCAGATATTTGTCCATTTTTAAATTTTCCTTTAGCTTCCCCCTGTGATCTGCTGGAACTGCAAAATCCACCAGTTGACAAGTTCTTTCTTTTTTGTTTATCAACACTAGGTCTGGTTTTCTTGCTGGGATAAGGTGATCCGTTTTTATTTCAAAGTCACAGAGAATTTTATGCGTTTCATTCTCAAGAACAGATTCTGGTTTATGCATATACCATTTTGTTGTATGGTCAAAATTAAATTTTTTGCATAATTCCCAGTGGATCACCTTCCCAACCCAGTCATGTCTAGTTTTTTATTCTCGTTGTGCTAGTTTGCTTCAATTATTATTATTATTATTATTATTATTATTATTTTTTTTTTTTTTTTTTTTTTTTGAGTTTTCACATCAGTGTTTAGCTGATGGTCTTTCACTGGAGTCTGAGTGACAGCAAGTCTCCTCAGGTCTCCAGGACTCTTCTGAGTATTCTGGCAGATTGCAGCAGTGCAGTGTTCTGAATGGTTTCAATCCTTCCTCTGATATCCAAACTTTCCAAACCCTTTTCTAATCCTTTTGGGACTGTTCCAAGTGCACCAACTACAATTGGTATAACTTTCACTTTCATATTCCATAACTTTTTCAGTTATGTGGTCAAAATTTAATTTCTTGCATAATTCCCAGTGGATCACCTTCCCAACCCAGTCGTGTCTAGTTTTGTATTCTCGTTGTGCTAGTTTGCTACATTCGCAGAGTATATGCTTAACAGTCTCATCTCTATTACCGCAAAGTCTACATTTACAATTTGTTGGGTCTTATCAATTTTCGCTTTGATGTAGTTTGTTCTTATGGCATTATTTTGTGCAGCAATTATAAGTGATTCTGTTACTCTTTTGAGGTTTCCCTTTCTTAACCATGTCCAAGTCTTTCCATGTGCAACCTCATCTATTTGTCGTTTGAAGCGTCCATATAATTGTTTTTCTTCCCATTTTTGTTTTCTAGTCTTTGTCGTTTTTCTGTTTGTCCATCTGCCGTTTCTACTATTGTTGGCCGCCATAAGTAATTTGTCTTTGCTCTTCCTTGTGTAATCTTCAAGTTGTTGGATTGTGGTTTCTATTATTATTATTATTATTATTATTATTATTATTATTATTATTATTATTACAGCAAGACCTATGATATATTTCCTTAGACTTGGTTAGTTTCCAAAAAAGTTGAGCACCTTTCCAAGGGCACCAACTACAATGGGTACGAACTTTGCCCTCATGTTCTGCATATTTTTCTGTACTCTGGCAAGGTCCAAGTATTTGTCTATCATTTCGTTTTGGGACGCCAAATCTAATTCATTAACACCGACTGAATCATGACACACGTGGTGTTGACAGATCGGAAATAGTGGGGACCCTATTTACTGACTCTCGTCTTTCACTGGTTACAAAAATTATATAGTCGGGAACATTGGAATCTATCCAAACTAACAATGGGATGCCTCATCATCATTAGGATGATCATCACATTGTACTGATTGCAGGGATTCCTTTGACTCTCTCTCTCTCTCTCTCTCTCTCTCTCTCTCTCTCTCTCTCTCTCTCTCTCTCACACACACACACACACACACACACACACACACACACACACACTCTATCTCTGTATGTCTCTCATGCCATCCATCCTTATTCAACGTCACTCGGGATAAGTTCTTTAAACGGCACCCAGTGTCCATATAAAAGCTGATAAATGTCAGTTTTTGCTGGTTGGCTCAATCAGGATTACGGGATCTGTTTTAATCTCAGATTCCTATTCTCCATGAATCCCAAGCTCTAGGACAGATTCTGGTTTGTGCGTATACCATTTCCTAGCACGATGAAAATTTTATTTCTTACACATTTCCCAGCAGATCACCTTTCCCACCCAGTCGTGCCTAAGCTTTTACTTCCTTTGTGTTAGTTTGCTGCATTTGGTTATTAGATGATTATCGATTTAGTCTCTGTCTCCACACATCATACACTTAATATTCTGTTGAATCTTATCTATTTTCGCTTTGATATAACCAATTCTTATGGAATTGTCTTGAATAGAAATTATCAGATATTCAGTTTCTCTCTTGAGTTTTCCAAGACTTCTCGAGTGTGATCTCTTCACTTTGTTGCTTGAAGTATTGATATATATGTTTTCTTCCCATTTCTGTTTTCTAGTGTTTGTTTTTTATGCTTGTCTATATGTTGCAATTATCGTTTCTGGTTGTTGTAATTAGTCTTTCTTTTTAGTGTATTTTTCGAGTGCTCATATCGTCTTACCCACACAGTCTTCAATGTTCCTACTTATTTACTGGACATATAGTCTGCTTGTATCATCTCTCGGTGGTAATACCTAATGGATCATCACAAACCTAGAATTAATAGATTCCTTCATATAAATGGTAACAACGCTGAAATAACAACATCCACAATTAACTATTCCTAACCAAACCCACTTTGGGAGGCTGGATATCAACTTTAAGGAAGTTTAGAAAGAAACAAGTCATTCGGTCCCGATTACGCATTGGTTACACAAGACTAACGCTCTCCTATTTACTCAAACAAGAACAACAACAACTGTGTTATTTTTAAAAATCTGATCTCGCCTTTTGGATTATGATAGGTTGTAGTGGGCTGTTAAGTAGACCGATCATAGAAGTGAATACAATATGGGAACCCATAATTAAAAAGGCGAGATCATATTTTTTTCAAAACACCCAACATGAGTCTAGGTAAAAAAATCATACATTAGTGAATAGGTAGATATTCTATCCAAAACAAAACATTTGGTTTATAAGTTCCCATAATTCACACTGTATTGTCCAATTGGACACATGTGGATAAAGGAATTAGGTTAAGACAGTTCTAAATGACAGTTATCTCTGGATTGCATGTTCAATCCCGACCAAGAACAGCAGTAACATAGAATAATAATTAACACAGCCTAACGCCTCTACCCCAGCTATGGTTAGCGGCATGAGAACAGGATACCTCCGTGGACTGAATAAAGGGTTAGGTTCAAAGTTCCGTAATGGCTCCCGATTACGACTAGAAAGTTCCCGAGTCCGAAAAGAAGGTCCCCGAGTCCGAGAAGGTTTCCAAGTCCGACGAGAAATACCTGAAGAAAGCAGGAGGGCATATTGGCCGAAACGTTGTACATATAACAATGAAGATGAGGACAATAGTCCGAATAACCCAGATAATACTAATCATCAACTCTCATCTCAAACATTCAGATAAATAACAACCACAGTATGAAACATATCAGACACCTTTGACTTTTAAACACTTATTCATGGAATACAGGTCTTTTTGCTCACATCAGAAACCGTTATTTTAATGTTAAAAATTTGAATGATCTATTTAAAAATGTCAACATGGAGGACATTCTGTTCTTTTTGAGCGAAATAGAATTATACCATAGAATATAGACATGAACTTAATCAATACCATACAACATGATCCCCAATGGTGCGAACAGATTTTTAAAACCAATTACTAAAAAGTATAAATATAAATAGACAACATATATTACTTCTTAATCGCTAGGCATGACATAACACCGGACGGGTTGATATGCTGTTAGAATCAATCAACTAACCAACCAACATTTCATATTTGAGTATCTTACAAGGGGGACAATGCAAGTGTTAATAATCTTGATGAGATTTCTGCGGCAGAGCATGATTTCTCGAGGTTTTCATCTTTCTCACTTTTTCTTTCATCTCTGTTTGATGCTGTCCAATTCCCGTATTACTATATAACTGTAATTTTCATTTTCTCTAAGAGTCCTTATATTTCTCTCATCTGGCAGTTATAGTCCTTCCGTCTTTTTTGCTTTTCTCCTTTTTCATCAAGAGCATGGAAATTTTGAAGGCAAAAAGCTTTTAAAATTCGGACAGTTTAACTTGAAATTGATGGTATCTATAGAAATTTATTTCCAAGATTTACATCAAAGGCCACTTGATAGTATTGTGTAATTCACGGCAGTTATATTTGCTACGAATTTTGTGGCCCTCCTTTAGGCTTCAAGCAAGAGCGCTGTCCAGCAGAAATCCTTGGTGTTAAGAATCCTTAGTAAAGAATCCTTTGGTTGTTTCGATGCTCCTCAGCCTTGCAAGTCGTTCGTCAACGATTGCAAATGGACGTCTCTCAGTATCAGCGATTAAGTAGTTAACCAGTCACGTATCCAGGCTGTTGATTGGCTAATCATTTCTGTCTGTCGTATTCTCGCTTAGTCAATAAATTTAAGGGGTGTATTGTAGAACATCTTATATATAAAAATATTCCCACAATATTTGTGAAAGAACCAATTATATGAGTCTATCAACTCTTACACACACAAACACAGAGAATTAAAAGTTGTTGATATGTATCTATCTATTTATTTATTTAATTCCGTATATATCTCTATATTTTATTCTGCAGAGGTACGTTGTGTAATGGTTACCGTCATAGGAAATGGACATGACGAGATGGGTTCAAATCCTGGATGAGGCTGTTTGCATTTAACATATCACTAATACCTTTGTGAAAGATAGGCGTCCAACTATTTCTCTTCCGGCTATGGCTAAATAGAACGGTAGACTGGGTTCTTTAACATTGGCTAGGCAACAAGTCTAAGATAATGAAAACTCTGAATTCAGACCTATTAAGCTCCGCTTAAGAAATTGACATCGTACAGATTGGTTGGTATATATATATATATATATATATATATATATATATATATATATATATATATATATATATATATATATATATATATAAGTTAAAAGAAAGGAAATGAATCGACAATATGAGTAGAAAAGGTGGAATGAAAACATCACACAATGCTGTTAAAGAAGAAAACAATTTATAATATAATCATAGCTGATACTGATCAATATTTCGATTTTACAAAAATCATCATCAGAGCTCATTCACTCCCGTAGTTGTTTGGGTCGGAGTCATTTTGACTTTCCTCTCCGACCCAAACAACTACGGGAGTGAATGAGCTCTGATGATGATTTTTGTAAAATCGAAATATTGATCAGTATCAGCTATGATATATTATAAATTGTTTTCTTCTTTAACAGCATTGTGTGATGTTTTCATTCCACCTTTTCTTATATATATATATATAATATATATATATATATATATATATATATATATATATAGAGAGAGAGAGAGAGAGAGAGAGAGAGAGAGAGAGAGAGAGATACAGATATAGATATATATATGAGAAGAAAATATTTTAAAAATAAAACAAAAAAATGATTAATTCCTCAGCGTATTGCCACACACACACATACACACACCACACACACACACACACACACACACATATATATATATATATATTATATATATATATATATATATATTATATATATATATATGTATATATATGAAAAATAGATGGAAATTAATCCGACAGTATGAATTTAACATTTTGAAAAAACATATGATGTTTGTTATATGATTGCTGACAGATCTGTTTCGACCAAATCGATAAGTTGGTCTTCATCAAAGAGCGACATAGACGGGAAGAAAGATATCCGTTGTAAACAGTCTTTTTAACGGATATCTTTCTTCCCGTCTATGTCGCTCTTTGATGAAGACCAACTTATCGATTGGTCAAAACAGATCTGTCAGCAATCACATAACAAACATCATATGTTTTTCAAAATGTTAAATTTCATATATATATATATATATATATATATATATATTATATATATATATATATATATATATATATAATATATATTATATATATATATTAATCATTTCTAATGATGTATCTATTTATTTAAAGCATAAATAACATTTAAATTTAGTTCAGCCAATCTCCCAAAATTCTAAGGTAGATGATGTCGTGACATTTGGTTAAGTTTACTTGAAACACTTGAACCCGAATTGGCGAAGATAATCAGAAATGTTTCTTGAATTGTCGGTCATCACTTGGTCAATAAAATGGTGACTGACATACAGTTGGCTTGAATTCATATATTTCCTTCTCTAGAAGCGTGTGATGTAATGGTGTTATATACCTCTTTTATTCTTCTGGCCGGATCTGCTTCTTCTATCTTCTAATGGTCTGGTATATCTTCTACAGGTCTCGTCTGGTCTTCTTGTATGGGGATTCCGTGTCTGGTTCTGCTGGGGACCATTTCTTATCAGAAGCCTTGTGTCATTGTTAGCTTTTAGTAATAACAACAAGACTTCGATTTACTTTGGATGTTAGTTTATTCTGGAACCCCAGAACCAGACAAATGCGCGCTGAGAGTCACATCTTGCTAGCTTCTAACTCTGCAACTGACTAACTGCAACTAACTACTGCAACTCTGAGTTGCTTACTCCTTAAACAGGAAGGGGCTTTCTATCACTTCCGATTCTCACGATCCAATTAATATGTAACATCCCTCATAATCATACATTTTAAATTCATAATTAATTATGAATTTACTTTTTACTTGCCTCTCCATTTTGAGGCTCTACCGTATTCTGGTACTTTCTAGATTACTTCGAATTCTATTCTCTCTTTCTGCGCGGTTGTCTGGTTCCCCCCATGCATACATCAATTTTACATGATAACAAGTTTTCAACAAAAAAAAACACTGCAGGGCCATTTACAATATCCTGACAAAAATCAAAACACAACTGGACCAATGTCTTGGTCCCAAAATCCTGGTCACAAACCAACGTGACCCTGGTCACTCCAGCAATACATTCGCCTGGATTCCAATGACCAATTCACCAGTTTTCCGCTCCACAGGTCACTTACCTGGAAACTGGGAAGGCTATTTACATCAAAATTACAATCACACCGAAAAAAGATTCACAAACATTGCACACATGGTCCCTACAATACATTAAACATCACATGCATAGAGAAAACAACAACAATTTTATCGCGCAACAAAAAAAAATCTACAACGGCTATGCGTTACTCATAATTTCTTAATATAGCATACACGACACAACACACCAATACCATTAAGTATTTTAAATTTTCTTCACAAAAAATATATTACTGTGCCAAATAGTTTCACTTCGAGGGAACACTGTTTTATCCTGATTCCACACTCGGTCACTGCCAGTGGCTTAAAAATTCTCCAGGAACCCTCCAACACAAAAAGTAGGTACTTGTCTGTTCTTAACATTTAATCATTCACTGACCTTGCTATCCGCATCCAGACTCGAGACATTCCTCTCAGCCAAAACGTTCTGGAGACCATTCCAAAATCATAATCCCCCCCCCAAATTCAATCCACATAAAACAGGGGCGGCCTCTTCGCCTTTCTTCTTATTCTGCCCTTCCAGAACCCCTAACATTCCGAAACCGTCGGAATAATAAAACCCAAAAAGCGCGGAACAACCTTCCGTAACTGCGGTAACCACATGGGACGCTCATCAGGGAATCTCAATACGTGGAATGGTGGGCCCTCGATAGACCACTTTCCTTACCATATCTCCACCGATTCCCAAAACACCGGAAAAAAATTTCTCCAAATAGTCAGGCATGAGTTCAGAATTCGATCCATACTACAGCAAGGTCACAAAATTCACTAATAAAAATTTTCAAAACTATCAATAAAAATTTGGCACTCATAAATCTCACTAAAATCAACTTTTTAACTATGTCAAACTTTCGGAAAAAATTCAAAAACCGAATTATACCACTGGTCACTGACAAAAAATGCAAAGTACAAAGTCAATTATTAATTTCCTTCTTTTAAAATATTGTCAATCAGCCTCCAAGGCTTTTCTCACGAAATCAAACCAAAGTTTTTTTTTCAAAAATCACCAGTGTCAAAATCCACAATTCATCAATATTAAAATTACTAAGTTACTTTTTTTCAACAATCTCTGATTAAATTTAAATCTGTCTTATTTTTTTTTCTAAAAATTTTAACATTCAAAATGGCCGACATGTGGGGAAAATTACCCGCTTGACTCAAAAAAACATTCATTTCAAAGATGGCGGCCATGTCTACGTAACTGGTTATTCAAAAAAAATTCCATTCATCCTTCAGCCAATGAGAGACAAGGAGGGGGGGGTAAGTTGGTTCTTCTCTCAAAATCAATCCCAAGGATTTTACAATTATACGCCATTTTTTATTTTTTCCTCCAAAATTCAAATAATTCACCAGCTTCTTAAAATTATCCAATTAATCAGGGTACAAACCTTAGTACTTCTAAAATTCAAACTAAAAAATAGGCACTTGCTCTTTCTGGAGTTTATTCATTTATCCGTTTATCTACGAAAAATTCTTAATCTCTCAAACAATTTTATGTCTTCACCCCACAACCTGAGTAAATCAAAGACATCAATCAAAGATCAAAAATTTGAAGAAATCGACCACAATCGTATTCCCAGAAAATAAAAAATATATACATATATACATCGTGCTGAGCAGAGTAAACACGAAAAACCTCTTGGAGCAGGGCACCACCATTTATCTCTTATTCTGACATATTCAAAACTCCAAAAAAACACAGGAAAATGTAGGCTTCCACGCCTTTCGAAAAACCATCGAATTGCCTAATTAGGACATTTTCCAAAAACAGGATCTCTGGAATTGGTGAGTCCTTCTGTAAAGACCACTTATTACCGTGAGTCCAAAAAGATCCAAAAACATACAACTTAGGCAAATCTCCAATAATTGACCCAAAATCAGACTTTCAATCCGAATGAAAAACAGCATTGTGATTTAAGATAAAAAAAAATTACATTCTCAACTAAAAGTTTTCAAAATTACTTTTAAAAATTAACTTTCTCCTTGCACGGATAAAACTCACTAAATTACAAAATTATTTAAATCCATCATAACATTATGAGTACAAATGACATAAATGCATGGGTAATCTAAAAAAAAAAATACAGCTTCAATCGAAAAACGAAAAAAATCAAAAAGAAAAATTCCAAAATGGCGGCTGAAATTTTTTCTAAAATTCACCACGTGTTCCACCGGTCAAAAAAAAATCTTCCCTATGGGGGGGGGGGGGTTGTCGTCGTTGGTGGCACATGAATTCTGCAACAATTACTGCTAAATCACTTGCCTTCAGGGTGGGAGCACATATTCTTTAGTCTTTTTCTCTCTCTTTTTTTTCCGTGGCATATACTTCAGTATCTCTCTCTCTCTCTCTCTCTCTTCTCTCTCTCTCTCTCTCTCTCTCTCTCTCTCTCTCTCTCTTCCTTTTTCTTATAGCATACACCTTTTTTTTTTTCTATCTTCAAAACAATTCAAAACTATGGCAAATGACCTAAATGGCAAATTCAATCATACAGCAAAAAAAGTTTGTTTTTTTTCCTTTCTCTCTGTCTTTCCTCACAAAATTTCAACTTATACACATCAAAACAAAATATCCCTTTTCTCTTTTTCTCTTTCCTTGGCATATACACTCTGTCTCTCCCTTTTTTTTTCATAGCATACAAACTGTCTCTCTTTTTTCTCTCTATATTTTAAACAATTTAAACAATCTACCAACAATTTTCAATGGCATTCTTTTCTTTAAACAATTCTAAAAACTTCTGCAAAGTTCAAAATTATACAACAAAAATTAATTGTCTCTTTCTTCTTTTTTCTTAAAACAATGTCGCTCTTTCTTTTTTTCAGTCAAGTCTCGGATTTCCTTTTTTTTCTTTCTTAAAGTACTTAATAATGTCTCTTCTGTCTTCTTTTTTTTCTTCTTTTCAACATTCTATCTTAACTTCAAATTTTTTTTTTGTGTCAAATTTAGTCAGACTTCGTCTTTTCGTATATTAATTCAAGTTTTTATTGTAAAAATCACTAAGTAACGCTTTTTTTTCTCTTTTTCTTTTTTCAACTTAATGTCAGTCTCTTTTTTTTTCTATAGTCTGTTTCTAAAACAATGTGTGTGTGTGTGTGTGTGTGTGTGCGCTCGTTACTTACGTTTTTCTTTTAAGTTCTATCACGTATTTTTTTTTCTCTTCTTTCTTTTTCCTTTGCTTCATTTTTCTGCCTTTCTTTTCTTCTCTGTCTAGTGGCACGTTGTCCAGGTTCGAATCTGATCACGTCTTGATGGCGTGACTGGTCTTAAGGCACCAAATCGATATAATGTTACGTAGTGCCTTTTCTTTTCTTCTCTGTCTAGTCTTCTATCTTGGTCTTCTAATGGTCTCGTCTGGTCTTTCTTATCTGGGGATTCCGTGTCTGGTTCTGCTGGGGACCATTTCTTATCAGAAGCCTTGTGTCATTGTTAGCTTTTAGTAATAACAACAAGACTTCGATTTACTTTGGATGTTAGTTTATTCTGGAACCCCAGAACCAGACAAATGCGCGCTGAGAATCACATCTTGCTAGCTTCTAACTCTGCAACTGTCTAACTGCAACTAACTACTGCAACTCTGAGTTGCTTACTCCTTAAACCGGAAGGGGCTTTCTATCACTTCCGATTCTCACGATCATCCCAGAAAGCAAGGTGAGAGTGAGGTCAAGCATTGTCACTCACTCTCAAGGCCATCAGCTGTACTGATCGCCATAAGGATTTCTATACTACCTTAAAAAGTAATAGGGATCCAATTAATATGTAACAATGGTTAAAGTCATGGGAAATGGACTCGTCGCCCCCGAATTCAAATCCTGGATGTGTTAATTGCATTTCACTTAGCGCTAATATCCTTGGGAAAGGTATGAATCCTACTCTCCCTCCATTTATGGGTAAATAGTAGGGCAGACTGGGCTCTTTAACCTTGGTTAGACAACCGGTCTAGAAGGGGGAAAACTCTGAATTCAAACCAGTTGAACTCCGCTTAACAAATTGATCTTGTGTCACATCCTGCTCGTGCGGAGGGTTGGTAAATATATATATATTTCCTTCTCTTATATTGGTTGGTTGATAGATAAGAACAGACTGAGAAAAATATCTATCTATTTCTATTCCTATATATCTAGCTCTCACGGTCTATTCCTATCTATCTCAGACTATTCATATCTATCTTTATATCTACTATCTATCTATCCCGGTTAATTGATATCTATCTATCTATCAATCTCTGTCTATTCAGATCTATCTATCTATCTATTTATCTCGGTCTATTCATATCTATGTATGTGTGTATGTATGTATTGATCTATCTCTCGTCCTGTATATATTCATAGATCTATTCCTATCTATCTATCTATCTTGGTTTATCTCGGTCTATGTCTATCTATCTATATATCCCGGTCTATTCTTATCTATCTATCTATCTACCGACTATTTATATCTATCTATCTATCTATCAATCTATCTATCTATCTATCTACCGACTATTTATATCTATCTATCTATCTATCTATCTATCTACCGACTATTTATATCTATCTATCTATCTACCGACTATTTATATCTATCTATCTATCTATCTATCTATCTATCAACTTATCTATCTGATTAGCTCAGTCTATTTTATATTATCTATAAATCTCGGTCTAATCATATCTATCGATCTGTCTGTCTATTCCTATATATCTCTGTCTATTCATATCTATCTCTCTCCCTCTCTCTCCCCTCTCTCTCCCCTCTTCTCTCCCATATATATATATATATATATATATATATATATATATATATATATATGTGTGTGTGTGCATATTACTAGAATTCCCCTTTTATTAATAGGTCGGTCTTGTTTTTAAGGGGTGATGTTTTCAGCAACAAAACGAATAGACTGGTATAAACCACTGGCTAATTAATAAAGAATATGAAACAAACAGGCGAGATAGAATAAGTTCGATACATAGAAAGCCAAAATCCTCCAGAGAAAATTTTATGATTGGAATTTGATTTATGGCATTGACATATTCAATAAACGCAACTTTGAAAAAATTTAAAAAAACAAACCAATAACGATTGATGTGGCTGTCATAAAATACAGAATTCGCTTCTCAGTTTTACAAGTCTTGGAAGAAAACCATTAAATAAAATATATTACTTTGATAAGTAAGATCTAACGTTTTTTCATTTCTTTTGTCTAGTTATATGTTGTAGGAAATTATAGATGTTAAAGTTGTCTTACATTTCCCATAATAAATTTTTCCGTATATTTAAATACTTTTTTTTCCTAAATAAAAAAAAAGTAATTTTCCATCTATGTATAAAAATAAAATAAATATATAAAAATTAGAAAAGAAAGATTAAAAAAAGCTGAAAATAATTTAAAATTCAATGGAAACACTTTAAAAAATGTATGTACTTTAAATTAAAATAATTCATGAAAGATATAAAGAAATAAATACTAGTGTACATTATTTCAAAAGAAATTGTAGCATATTCATTTTTTATTAGACGTATCTGACAGATCTAGATGTATTATTGTATATTGCTGAGTATAGCCGGGGACGTATGTTTATCTAGATATTAATACTCATGTTCCTCAAAAGAACGATAATTATAATCTTGCAACACCCACAGCTTAAAAAGGAGACCGTCCAAATCGTCCAAGATGAAAAGCAAAAATGTAATTCCTGATAATCGGATGTTGCTTATCCGCCGAATTCTTATTTCTTATGAGTGTCGTCAGCTCATGTAAATAAGGTACCATTCTGTTTTTATCATAAGGAATGAAAGGGACGAAAAAGAATATGGTACACAAAAAAATAAGATGAAAAAGAAAAACAGTATGATAAAGATAGAGCGTGGAGGTGAGTGCGCGAAAGCGATATCACTAATCTTTTCAATCGAACATTATGACAAATATAAAAAAAGCAAAGAAAGAAAAACATAGATTGAGAGAGTTAAATCAAGATTTACATACTTTTTACATATTGAACTATTTAGCAATTGCTCTTAAGTAAACATATCAAATGGTGTAATGATTAAATTATCATACTGTGGTATATTTACGGGTCCTGCTAGTCTTCTAATATTGCAAGACACTCTTACTTGCCAACTATCAAGAGTAATTATTAGAACTAGTACAAAATAAAATAAAAACCCGGGCGATGTAAAAATAGAATTTTGAAACCTATTGCCTGAGGAGTGGGAGTAAAAAATTCAATGTCAGCGAGTTTGTACCCTAAGTAAGTAAAATCATCAAATTCATTAAAGGATTAAAAAAAAATTGAAATGTAAACTTTAAATATGTGTTAAAATTTAAAAAAACATATATAGATATATAATGCCAGTTATGTATTTATTGAAACTTGTTTTAAAAACCAATGAGGACTGTCTAATGTTGCGTGGTCAAATTTTGAGTGTATTTATTCTATGTTATGACGCTTTTGGGTAATGTGACGTAAGCAGTGACGTAATTTTTGTTACAGACAAAAACCGGAATCGAATCTCCGTTATTAATAGATTAACAAATATATGCACCCTCTAGGTGCAAGCATTTAAGTTTTACTGTAATATAATATTATGTTAAATTAGAAAGCCTAATCAAAGTAAATAAGAATGCGGATAAAAGAATAGAAACAGAAGGGGTATAATCGAAAAATAGAACAAGTGAAAATTACTCTTCCATCACTCCCGTCTTTCATTGCTAAATTTTCATAACTTAACTATTTAGTTAAAATAGGAAGTAAAAAATAAAATTACAATTATTTATTCCTATTAATGGATTTCTTTTAAGATTTTCCCCCGAGATTTTTATTCACATTCATTACGACAAAACCAAATAATTAGAAATCAATAATACTAAGCATATATTTATTAAAATCAAATTTTTATATCAATAGGCAAATTAGCCTTCCCGTTCACACTGTAAACCGCTATTTTGCTGTATATATAAATACAATTGCTTGTTATAAGTATGGACATACAGTAATAATAATATAAAACATTTTATTGATACTTGAGGTTTAAATAAAAATAAAATCAGGGAGAAAGTGATGTAAATAACCAATGGAATTGTCACTTGAGTAATAATATAGTTCTGGTTTCAGCAGAAAAACACAGAATCTACATTATAATAAGATGTATTGTAGAAACTCGTTTTGATTATCACCTTGTATCCTGTTCCATTAATACATAAAATTACTCCAAGCTTCAGAGCATGTACAGTTGCTGCATATCAGCAGCCCACAACCCCTGGCCACTTTTTCCCTGTGGCTTTCACGAAGTTAGTCATGGATTGACATTGAAAATTTTATGGTAGTAAAAGATTCAATTCAACTTGGATAAGATATTTTTTTGGCATCAATTTAAAGAAAAAAGTATTTTTTTAAACTACAAAAAAAAAAAACATGCTATATTTATTTTTTGAGTTTTTAGAAACTTATTATAGTTGTTACAACTATAATATATTTCTGAGATGATTTTTTATATGAACGATGATACTAATCCGAGTCCATCAGCCTGTAATAATGACGAATCTTCAAATCAAAAATTCAATTAAAATTAATGGGGTTTACTTTCACAATTGAGTTTGTATTTGAGCCGAGTTTTAACGTTTGAAAATGTTATGGTTAAAAACGAAAACGAAAGCAATTTGATTTGTTCCTGTTTTTCTATTTAAAATCGGTATGCACTTAGCCGGGCTCAGTTTCTGCTGCATGCTTTTTTGTTTTTTGTTTAGATTTGTTTTTTTTTTTGTTTTTGTTTCACTCAATTTAGAGTCTCTCAAATTATATAATGATTCGAAGGTAATTATTCAATTTATAAGAAAGTTGGCTAAGTTAATCAAAATGCCCATAACGGACATTGATATCTTATTTGCTGCAACGAAATAATAAAAAAAGGTAAAATAAATTGTTTTTCCGATGTTTATATAGGATATAATTCAATAGACAATAGATTCGTTGTGTTGAAATTAATTAAGCTTTCCAATAATTCAACCACATGTAATGTTTCTAATTATTAGCGAAAACTAAGGGAAACACTTTCAATTACAATGGCATGGTGTAAAAAGAATAGAATTTTTTTAAAATATGGTAATTTATAAATAATGGATATTCATACATACATTAATAACGAAAAAAAATCGATGAAATGATTAATTGAAAAGTAATTAATTAAAAAAAACATGATAACGGTTGAACATAAAAGCACACGAGTATTAATATATAGATTATATAGTTAAGTTTTTTTTAATTATTTTATTGAAAAGTTCATTTCTTAGAACAGTTTTGCCAAGGGAGGCGTAGTTCTATTGGCTGAGTGCGTAGAATACGGCTACTGCACCTCTGCAGAGGGGTAAGACTTCACTGTCAGTTGAAGCTGTAGAATATGGTGACTGCACCTCTGCAGAGGGGTGAGACTTCCCTGTCGGTTGAAGCTGTAGAATATGCCGAGTGCACCTCTGTAGAGGGGTAAGACTTCCCTGTCGGCTGAAGCTGTAGAATACGTCAAGTGCCCCCCTTCCGAGGGGTAAGACCTCCTTGTCGGCTCGGGCAGTATAATACAACGACCGCACCCTTACAAAGCGGTAAAGCCACCTGTCATCTGGGACTGTAGAATAAGCCGAGTGCACCTCTGCAGAGCGGTAACACCTCCATTTCGCCTGGGGCTGTAGAATACGCCGACTGCATCTCTGCAGAGGGGTAAGACGACACTGTTGGCTACGGCAGTAGAATACACCGAATGAATCTCTGCAGCGGGGGGGGGCCTCCATCGGCTGAGGCTGTAGAATACGCACACTGCACCTCTGCAGAAGGGTAAGGCCACCCTGGTAGTTGTGGCTGTAGAATACACCGACCACACCTCTACAGAGTGGTAAGGCCGTCCAGTTGGCTATGGATGTAGAATACGCACACTGCACCTCAGCAGAAGGGTAAGGCCACCCTGTCGGTTGTGGCTGTAGAATACGCTAACATTCCTCAATACATGATTTCTAGAATTACGTCCAAACAACTTAATTTTAGTTTGGTTTGTGCATAACACCCTTTCCCCGTACGATTTTCTTATCTTTACATTCATGAACGAATTTCAACCTGGCACGCGGGGTGGTTACCGATAGGGATGCTTGACGAGATATTGTCATAGGTATTCGTACTGGCAGTGCGACCTGATGATAATCTATTCTATACATAAAGGAATTTGCATTAATTTTTGTCCGGGAGAAACTTCGAAAATAAAACAATTAACGACAAAGTAAATACATATCCACATCAAATATCAACAGGGCTTGGTTTTAAAGCAAAAATAATGAAGATTTGATTTATATTCGTGATGATAATTAAAAAATAAAATTCAAATAACACCATGGAATTTTTTTTTTTCATTTAATATTTTAGATAGTAAACATAAACATTTCTTTTCAGAGTAGCTGGATCAATGCAAGGTCTATTTTTATACGTAGGGATTTAAATGGGGCATCCGACGTGGATTCAACTCACGATTGTGGGACTAAAAAAAATTCCCCTCTACCCAGGCGACGCCGGGTAGCTGCTGCTAGTTATATTTAAAAGAGGGCCCGTTTTGCTCAGTTGGTAGAGCTGTCGTAATCAATGTAGTCTTATTATCAGTTCTTCATCAGTAATGACCAGCTTTGGGATGTACGTGAAGGAGTGTAATGTTTTTCAGACGTGACTAAACCAAGAACCCAAAAGGGACAGTAACATCATAATGAAACAATTTAGAAAATACCCGGACATTATTCGAAAATTCAAACCGTGTTTATTATACTTGTTATATTTAGAAACGTGACTATAGCGATCATTGGGTTTTAATCATTTAGGAAAGAAACACAGAATTAAGATTGTCCAAACTAATTAGCTCTAAGGAATTGGTCATTCTTGGATAAATTCCTCATTATTCTCTGAGGCATCTTCTCATATATTACTAACTAGCAACGGCTACCTGGCGAAGCCCGGGTAGAGGAGAAAAAAACATGGTTTAAATAATCGTTCGATCCTCGCAGGATGACCCATAAAAATCACCATGTAAAAAATATCTTATTTTAATCCGGCCTGGTGGGAGATCAGGGATTTTTTTCGTCAGAGTAGAGGGAATAACATCACATGTTATATAGTAAGAAATTTTAATTCAATGATTAACTATGTTTTTTTTTTTTAAATATAAATGATGCGATTTGCTAAATTTCAAATTAATATTTCAAAGCAAAAAATAAAAATAAATAAATAAATAAAGTAATCAAATTAATGTAAAACGATAAATAATCTTTAAAAAATAACCTTATTAATTCAAAGCCCTGGTAGAGGAAAAAAAGAATTTGTCTAGCGCTAGTGAAAAGGGGATATACTCCCTCGCTGTCTGGCCGATACCGATAATAGGCCGCCCCGACGACTTTACTTAATATAATTTCTAATAACTATTCTCAAAACTAATAATTGACAGTTATATTCCTATTTAATAATAATTCATTTATCCACTAATATTTGCATACAATTATGAATGTCCTGGGTATGACGTTAAACTGTATGTAGAGGTGGGTTTCCAAATTTGGAGCTGGTGAGGAGTTTAGAGTACCCCTTCATCGCCATTAATCCCAGGTCCACTCTGACCCGGAATGGTTGTAGGGTCCCATATATGGGTTAAATAGATAAAAAATGAGATTGAAATGTTTGAATATCAAGCAAAATTGAATAAAACAAAAACATTTTTGGCATAAAATAACCCATGGGTTGACATGCTGTAAAATCCAATCAATAACACTGGTTTACAAAAAATATTTTTTGTCTAAGGCAAGAATGTGAATAGGTGTTTTTTTTTTACTAATTTGGGTGTGCTGAATTCAAATTTATAAACAGTTTTGCTCTATCACCTCTAGTTTTCTGTCTTTTAAATAGTCTCATTTTAGTATATACAGAGTATATACGTGCTTATTTCTACAGTAGCAGCAGCTTATTACAGATAAAACAGGATAGATAAAGAACATTGACGGAATAAATATACTTGGATGACACAATGTACACAATTCAGAAAGAATTGGTCTTGTTGAGGCATCCTCGATGTTTTGACGAGCTTGAAGCCATTGGAGAATATGAAAAAACAAAAAACAAAGTAAAATTAAATCATATGTAAGGCAATAAAATGTGCGTCGTTGGAAATTGTAATACAAATATATACCCAACAGATTGTGTAACACAATTGTCGAGGGACACCTTCCTTCTGCGCTGACTGACAGCGCACTACTGGCTGTTGATTGAGACGTGTTGGCTACGCTTAACTGCCCAAATCCGTCTTGATATATGGCTATATATATATGGCTATATATATATATATATATATATATATATATATATATATATATATATATATAATGCTATTACTTACATTTATTGCATAATAACTAAAAAAGAAGAGATAAGTCACACAATATTAGAAATTAACCCTGAATGCATATACGCCTTTATGTACAGTATGTGTACAAAATGTACAGTATGCATATCTACAAAAACTAGAGGTGATGAGTACAAACGGATTTCAAATCTGAATTCAGCACACCCAAATTGGGCATAATGAACAGAAAACCTTCATTTGTTTCAATAAACTCTCTCATTTATAGGTTTCGTTTAAATCAAATCAAAAATCCATATAATTACACTGGTTTCACGAAGTTTGTTTTTGCTGAAATAGAGAGCCACACCTACCGTCATCTCCCCATATTATATAATTCATGGGTAGCCTAAGAATGATGTCTGTAAGTGTAGTTAAAATTCAAATAACGGGATGGTAAATCGAAAGTTACCGTTAGTCATTATAGAAAATTGAGTAGCCATCAAGAATGAATAAAAACAAAATGTCTTCGGCATAAAATAACCCAACAAGTGTTGACATGCTATTTTTGTGAAACTGAGTGGTCACGCGGGAAGTTGAGTGTGGCGCTTCACCCTCAGATGCAAAAATTATCTCCCTGGTCTAGCGTTAGTGAAAAAGACCCCCTCGTTGTTCAGCTGATATTGGGGACACAACTTATTTTTTAGACGACCTTAATAATCCAAATTTCCACTTCAATCGTACGAGTGGAGAGAAATAGTCGATTATGTATTGGTTGGTTGGTTGGTTGGTTGGTTGGTTGGGTTTCACGGCATGTCAACACTTGTTGGGTTATTTTATGCCGAAGACATTTTGTTTTTATTCATTCTTGATGGCTACTCAATTTTCTATAATGACTAACGGTAACTTTCGATTTACCATCCCGTTATTTGAATTTTAACTACACTTACAGACATCATTCTTAAGCTACCCATGAATTATGTAATATGGGGAGATGACGGTAGGTGTCGCTCTCTACTTCAGAAAAAACAAACTTCGTGAAACCAGTGTAATTATATGGATTTTTGATTTGATTTAAACGAAACCTATCAATGAGAGAGCTTATTGAAACAAATGAAGGTTTTCTGTTCATTATGCCCCATTTTATCTATTTCATTTTATCAATTTATGTATTTTTTTAACGTTTAATAGCATCAACATAAGGTTGTTCCGAAAGCAATGATCTTCATGACACTTCCTCGCCGCCCATCCCTATCATCCATTGGTCCTGGGAGATCCTCTGCATAATTATATTTTTTTTTCTTTTTTCTTTTTCTTTGATTGTCAAACTTTCTGGAGAATGAGCACCTTTTTTTTTTTTTTTTTTTTTTTTTTTTTTTTTTTTTGCTCACGTTTTGCTGGCACGGTCGGTCGAAAAAGATTGTCGCCAATCGGTCATCAGATCAATATTACTCTTCCTGTCCTGCCTAAGAGAACATACGCGATCTAGGAACTGATCGATCTAGAATGAGAGCAAACCAAGAGTGCACAGTAGATGGCGCCACTTGATCGTCAATTGCTTAAAAGTCGTCCATCTTACAATGGAGAAAAGTTGCACAAAAATGAAGTGGTGGAGACAGTTGGTTCTACTGATTACATAAGATATACAATGGCATTAAAAAGGTAAAGTTGGCAGAAAGGACAATTTTCGGTATTAGCGAGGGAGAAATATGAGGAGGTTAATCCGACAATATGTGGAGAAAAGTAGACAAACACGGTATGTTATGGAAACTGGGTGTTTATTGTCGACGATGCAACGTTTCGGTCATTTAGATGTTCTTCAGGACTCGAATATAGTTCTTGCTTCAATGATGGACATTTTGAAAATGTCCATCATTGAAGCAAGAACTATGTCCAAGTCCTGAAGATGGTCTAATAGACCGAAACATTGCATCGTCGACAATAAATATCCAGTTTCCAAAACATCCCGTGTTTGTCTACTTTTCTCAACATACACACACACACACACACACACACATATATATATATATATATATATTGATCGACTTTTCTCAACACACACACGCACACACACACACACACACACATATATATATATATATATATATATATATATATATATAAATATATATATCGATCGATCGATCTGGTGGCGCCTGGTGTAATGGTTACTTTCGTAAGAAACGGACACAGAGACACGTGTCCAAAATCCTGGACGCTGCTATTTGTATTTCCCATAGCGCTAATATCCTTGGGAAATGTACGAATCCAAATATTTTCCTTCCAGCTACGCGTAAATAGTAAAGCTGACTGAGCTCTTTAATATCGGTATAGCAACCGGTTTAGGAGAAGGAAAACTCTAAATTCAAACCAAAAGCTATCTGATCTCGTTAGGTAAAAACCTACTTTGAGAGCCCCCCCCCCTACCCAATCTCTGTTTGTTCGAATTTACTTGCTTTCTTGCTTGCTCTTTATCAATATTTTTGTACTGTGTTGTATTTGTGTATATCCATTCATATTCATCTATTGCATGTCCATTTCTCTGCTCATCCATATCAATATCATCACTCCTTGCATACATACTATTATCTATATGGGAATATGTATGTATGTACTCTTATATATATGGGAATATGTATGTACTCTTATGTATACGGGTATACGTATATAAGTAAAGTAAAGTCGACGGGGCGTCCTAAAGTCGGTATCAGCCAGTCAGCGAGGGAGTCTATCCCCTTCTCAATAGCGCTAGAGCAAGGATATTGTTTTAGCATCGGAGGTGGAGCGCCACACCTACCATCAGCTCCTTACTTTACCGCACAGTTCCCTGTGCTACTCATACGCTGAGTTGGCGAGGACCGGTATCGAACTAGGAACCTTGTGGCTTCTAGCCCAACGCTCTACCGACTGAGCTAACCCGGTCCCTAAATATACGTATATACATACTCTTATTTATATGGGAATATGTTTGTACTCTTATGTACATGGGTATATGTATATACATACTCTTATCTATATGGGAATATGTATGTATGTACTCTTATGTATATGGGAATATGTATGTACTCTTATGTACATGGGTATACACATATACATACTATTATCTATATGGGAATATGTATGTATGTACTCTTATATATATGGGAATATGTATGTACTCTTATGTACATGGGTATACACATATACATACTATTATCTATATGGGAATATGTATGTATGTACTCTTATGTATATGGGAATATGTATGTGCTCTTATGTACATGGGTATACGCATATACATACTATTATCTATATGGGAATATGTATGTATGTACTCTTATGTATATGGGAATATGTATGTACTCTTATGTACATGGGTATACGCATATACATACTATTATCTATATGGGAATATGTATGTATGTACTCTTATATATATATGGGAATATGTATGTACTCTAATGAACATGGGTATACGCATATACATACTCTTAACTATATGGGAATATGTATATATGTACTCTTATATATATGGGAATATGTATGTACTCTTATAAACATGGGTATACGCATATACATACTCTTATCTATATGGGAATATGTATGTATGTACACTTATGTATATTTTTTCCTCCAATTTATTCGGTCTCTTGTTGCGTCTTGCCATCTGCCTATGGGGATGTTAAAGTCCTTCAGGTTTCTCTTGATGTTGGCTTAGTACCTGAGCTTTATTCAACCGATTCCACGTGATCCCTCTCTCAGTTAGTGGTACAGAATCTGCTTTGCAATCTGTCATCCCCAAGTCTGTTTAAGTGGCCAGCCTATCTAAGGATGCGTTGGACAAGTATTTGCTGCATGTCAGCGAGTTTTGTTCTTTTCAGGATTGTCTTGTTTGAAACAGGTCACCACTTGACATTTAATAAAGTGCGGATATCAATATCAATCTATATATTACTACTCGCGTTCCTTAATAGTTCGGCCGTTATTGAAACATCCCACTGAGACCGTTCAAATCGTGCAAGACTAAAAATGTAAATCCTGATTATTTGGTGTTGCTTATCTGCCAAATTCTCACTTTTTATAAGTGTCGTCACCTCAGCTAATTAATGGACAAAGAAAGAAAGGGAAGAAAAATGACGTGCTACACAGAGAAAATATAATAAGAAAAAAAGAAAGAGTACCGGAACGACAGTGCAGGGGTGAGCGCGTGGAAGCGATACCGCTGATCTGTTTCAACTATACCTAATGAAAAGAGGTGAAAAAGGAAATAAATTGAAAAATGAAGTGAATGAGAGTGAAATCAAGATTATTATACTTTTTCATATTGAACTATTTTGATATAGCTTTTAATCAAACATCACACATTTTGTAATAATCCAGTCATCAAATTGTGGTATATCCAAAGGTCATTCTAGCAGAAGTACACCTCTACTGAAATGGTGTAATGGTTAGAATTGTTGAACCGAGTTCAAATCCTGGACGAGGCTGCATTTCTCATAATGCTAATATCTGAATTCAACTACTCAAACTGCACTCAACTACTCTCCCTCCAGTTATGGTTAAATTGTAGGGCGGACTGGGTTCTTTAACCTTGGTTACGTAACCAGTTTAGGAGAAGGTAAACTCTGAATTCAAACTAAAGGGGATCTTTCTATTTTGAAAGCTCTCTCCTCATCTCTGTTTATTCAGTAAAAGCTGTCCATCTCTGTTTAGTCAGTATTCCTTGCTTCCTTCTTATCTATCAATTTATGCCCTGTTCTATCTATGTATCCCTGTTAAACTGCTCTAAAGAAATTGACCTTGTGTCACCTCCTGCTCGTTCGGAGAGGTTGGTAAATACGTATGCCATATATTCCCCTCCATCTAGTCATTTACTAATTATGGCTAACAAGAAACCCCACTTCAAAATCTATTTTCTTTTTCTATTTCTTTTCTTTTTATTGCTATGACACATTTTTTATGCCTAATTGACATATTCCGGGGAAAAAGCATGGTATACATCGACTTTCCAACATCTAAACAAAATATCGAAAACATTAAGATAATTTCATTTTTCTTCTCGAGGGAGGAGCGTCAAAATTCATCAGATGATTGCCGTTCGTAAGATATTTGCATTAACTGAATTAAATGCTCCAGGGGTCAACAATAATTTCAATTCCGTTCTTCCTTTTCAACCAAAATGGAAATAATTTCTTTTTTCCTTGAAGGAACAACAATAACATCGGTGTATTAAATGTTCATGTGCAACGTCACTATCAGCTTCTGTGAAATTCACCGACGCCATTTGCAAAAATGGCTACCGTTTATTTCCTCGCGATCAGCTTTCCCTTCTTGTTAACTGAACCCATATCGTTTTAATCCAAGTTAGAAATAGCTTATTAACATCATCGTTAGGAGTAGATGAGGTACTTGTTAGGATCCTGTCTTAGGGTTAGATAGCAAAAGAAAGTTTAAAATATGTGTTTATAAATTGAGTACCCATCAAGTATGAATAAAACAAACGTTTAGAAAATTGAGTACCCATCAAGTATGAATAAAACAAAACGTTTAGAAAATTGAGTACCCATCAAGTATGAATAAAACAAAATGTTTAGAAATTGAGTACCCAAGTATGAATAAACAAAACGTTTAGAAAATTGAGTACCCATCAAGTATGAATAAAACAAACGTTAGAAATTGAGTACCTATCAAGTATGAATAAAACAAACGTTTAGAAAATTGAGTACCAATCAAGTATGAATAAAATAAAACGTTTAGAAATTGAGTACCCATCAAGTATGAATAAAACAAAACGTTTAGAAAATTGAGTACCCATCAAGTATGAATAAAACAAACGTTTAGAAAATTGAGTACCCATCAAGTATGAATAAAACAAAACGTTTAGAAATTGAGTACCCATCAAGTATGAATAAAAAAAACGTTTAGAAAATTGAGTACCATCAAGTATGAATAAAACAAAACGTTTAGAAAATGGAGTACCCATCAAGTATGAATAAACAAAACGCTTAGAAAATTGAGTACCCATCAAGTATGAATAAAACAAAACGTTTAGAAAATCATTTATCCAACCAATAGCGGACTGTTTCTTTCTGAAGCCACCCTGGCGCAACACCATGAAGCCAAGAGGGCTAGAAAAAAAAAACAGCGGCAACAAAGCACCGGCATATCAACATCTTCATGGACAGCTTTCACATGCGACATCTGTGGTCGAGAATGTTTTTCGAATATTGGACATTCCAGGAGGGGTGTAACTTCAGGGGCACAAAAATACATTATAGTCTTCAGAGACTGAAATGCCAATGTAATGTAATGTAAAACCCAACCAAAAAATAATAATTACTATTATTTACCCAGTGATACCTTGATTATATATACTGTGGTATATTGACTTACGAGTGCCCCAATTTACGATTTTTCAAATTAACTAGCTAACTCGGTTAATTTTTGCTTTTTTGTTGAGAGCTAAAATTTGAGGTACGAACGAGCTTCAGATACGCTAATATTAAGTCCCCTAAAAAGGTTTCCAAAGAAAAACATTACTTGTAAAAAATAGACATTAAAGCATATTACAACAAATAATTCATTACAATCTATTTTATAATGTTTTATACTATACACAGCCATTTTTATTTTTAAAAAGTAACAAAGATTGGGCTGTTTCAGGGAGACTAGAATAGATTAAAGGCATTTTAGTTTTTATCAATACGGACTATTTTAATATATAAATTTCCATTGAAAATTGCCCTTATGTCGCATCTTGCTTGGGCGGAATGGTATATACATATGAAAAATACCTATATAAAATGTGAATATATCATCATGTGATTTACGGTTCTATCCATAATTAGGAAGAAACGTTATTTGATATCTTATTTCTATCTATATAAATCTAAACAAAATTTCCTCTTATAGTTTTCTTATGAAACGCATTGGAGCTCCTTCACTGCGACCCACATATTGTAATTTATCTATTGTATTTTCCCGTTGAAGAAAAGATAAAATTTCGATTAAACTCGAAGAGTTTCTTTGCCAATTCAAAACTTTTTTTTATTTTTGTGCAAATAATGAACTATGCACAAAATAATATCATATAAATGTGAAGTGCTAAAATAAAATATTGAAGTAAGTGGATCGACTGTGAATTTTTTTTTTTTAAACATAGAGCTACATATAAGATGCACATTTTGCAAACGTGTTTCAGCATCAAAATTTACACACACACACACACACACACACACACACACACACACACACACACACATACACATCTATATCGCTTTATTTATGAATAAAAATTGTCCAATATCTGTAATAAAGCATAAATCACAAGGTTCCTAGTTCGATACCGGTTCTCGCCAACTCAGCGTTAAGAGTAGCACAGGGATCTATGCGGTAAAGTAAGGAGCTGACGGTAGGTGTGGCGCCAACCTCAGATGCAAAAACAATCTCCTTGATCTTGCGCTAGTGAAAAGGGAATAGACTCCCTCGCTGATTGGCTGTTACCGACATTAGACCGCCCAGATGACTTTACTTTTTACTTATATATATATATATACACGTGTGTGTGTCTTTTGTTATTATTTACCTGTTTGTAATGAACTATTTATGGTGGTCTGTATGCTTCTTTCTCACCGGTCCAAGACCATATATATATATTTATATATAATATATATATATATATATATATATATATATATTGGCTTTTCATTGATTATATAATTGACATAATCATACCTTGAATTTTGTTCAATTTTTTTTTACAAGTTACTTTGTTTTGTATTTTTGAATCCATTGCGTATTCTCTGTCCATTTATTCAGGCAACGTTCAATGCAAATACGAAGATACGCATGCGTTGATACGGGATGTTTGTTTGAAAATTATTCTAGGCACATTGTTTTCTTTTATAAATTGCTTTACAGGTGTAAACAACGGTTGCTTTATAATGTCAAAGAAGATAAATGAGCAAAGATGTTATTTACGTACTTTTTACTCCCTTCCCAATTATTATCCCTTCTTTATTTGTTTCCTACCATATATATATATATATATATATATATATATATTATATATATATATATATATATATATATATATATATGTGTGTGGGAAATAATATGGAAATAAATCCGACAATATTAAGTAATTTGAAAAACATGTGTTCCAAAAAATAAGATGAATTTATTTATCGACGCTTAAACGTTTCGGTTTCTTTTAAACCTTCATCAGGATGTATCATGTGTGAAGAAATTGATGGATGTTTTATAAATGACAGAAAATAAAAAAAAAATCTTTATTAAATTTTATCTCGTGTCATCTATAAACATTATTATTATTATTTATTTTGGGACGTATTATTATTATTATTATTATTATTATTATTATTATTATTATTATTATTATTATTATTATTATTATTACCTGCCGTATCACACCTGCCGTAGCCTGTAGTCCACTGGAGGTTGAGTGACTGCAATTCTGCCCAGGTTTCCAGGTCTTGTCTGAGTATACTAGTCGTTCTTAACAGAACGTTTGGATTGTCTCGATTCCAATTTCTGATTTCCAATTCATCCAAATTCTTTTCCAGAGCTTTGGGGACCGTTCCAAGGACACCAACTACAATTGGTGCGACCTTCCCTTTCATATTCCACAGTTTTCTCAGTTCCCTGGCAAGGTCGAAGTATTTGTGCATCTTCTCGCTTTCTTTCACTTTCACTCGGTGGTCTTCTTCTTGTCGATCAATACTAGGTCCGGTCTCCTGGTCGCTATTAGATGATTCGTCTGTGCCTCGAAGTCCCAGAGAATTTTATGCGTCTCATTCTCCAGACCACATTAAAACTTGTGTATATACCATGTACTTATATGGAGAAAAGTGAATTCCTTGCATAATTCCAAGTGGATCACCTTTCCCACCCAGTTATGCCTAGTCCTGTACTCTATTTATGCTAGTTTGTTGCATTCGCTTATTATATGATTAACCGTTTATTCTCTGTCTCAACACATTTTATTATTATTATGTGAGTTTTTCATACCAGCCTTAGTTGAACGTATTTCACTGGAGTCTAAGTGACAACAAGTCTCCCCAGGTCTCCAGGACTCTTCTGAGTATTCTAGCCGATTGCAGCAATGCATTTGTCTGGGTGGTCTCAATTCTTCCTCTGATTTTAAATCCTCCAGTCTTTTTTCCAAGATTTTTGGGGACCGTTCCAAATGCACAACTACAATTGACATCACTTTGACCTCATATTCACAGCTTTTTCAATTCTCTGGCAATGTCCAGGTATTTGTCCATCTTTTTGATTTCCTTCATATTCCACCTGTGATTTTGTTGGAACCGCAAAGTCCACCAGTTGACATGTTCTCTTTTTTTCTTTTCCTCTTTTTTTTTTTTTTTTTTTTTTGTTAATCAATCAAAATCTGTTTTCCTGGCAGGATAGGATTATCCGTATTTATCCCAGAGAATTGTATGTGTTTATTGTTATTATTATTATTATTATTATTATTATTATTATTATTATTATTATTTATTATTATTATTATTAAAGATGACAGACACGGATTTGGAGTTGAGACTTTTGCTAACCTCATCAAGTTCGCGAGCGAGATGTCACAAATGAGGAGAAAGCCTATATTATAGCTGTCCGAAATCGCTGTTGTTGCATGACACGATGTCAACTGCACGTGATGAACGCTTTCTTTCAAAATATTCAATGTTCACAGAATACATACATCTTTCATCCTCATGTGTGACCTATCGTTCGCAAACATGAAAAAGTTAATAAAAACAACAAACTCAACTCTAAATGCTTATCTGTCATCTTTAATATAATATGCACATAATGTTGTGTGCCGCTAATTACACTTCGAACCGGTGTGTGGGGGCAAAGTTAAGGCACTGGACATGTATGCCGAAAATGAGAATCCTCTTCAAAAAATTGTCATATCATAAAAAGTAGCTGCTACCTCTAAAGGAGGCGGATTCATTCTTTCAATGAGGTAAACTAGCGTGTACATGGTACTATTAGTATTTTTTAATTTAACCATCATAGTTCTCTTTTGACAATAACAAAATAAACAGAATAAGATTTTTAGATGTTTGTTTTTTAGAAGCATTGTTGAATAAAGTATATATTATTATTTATATTTTTGCTTGAAGGCAATTACAATGCATGTATCGCATAAAATTCGATACTTATAGAAAATCTTGACAAGTGAATCCCGGCAAAGGATTGTTCGGTGTGTAGAACATTGTACAGACTGTTTCGACTTTATTAAGTCTCATCAGCGATGTATACACTGTCGGAGGGAAATCGTTAGTATACATCGCTGATGAGACTTAATAAAGTCGAAACAGTCTGTACGATGTTCTACACACCGAACAATCCTTTGTCAGGATTCACTTGTCAAGATTATTTTCTATAAGTATCGAATGTTATGCCATACATGCATTGTAATTGTCTTCAAGCAAAAATATAAATAACAAAATAAACAATTATTCTAATCAATTACCAATTTGTTTTTCCATCGCAGTCTATCAGATGTCCATATGTCACAGTTAAATGAACTGTATTTCTTTATTAAACTATAAAATAACTTGATTAGTTGAGTTACAAGTTAAAGTTAATAGAAACAATGACATGATGAAAAAGAAAAAAAAGAAATAGTTATTATCAATTATGTTAATTTAATATCTAGATATATAAATGCATTATTCATATTATACCTAGTTCTAGATAATAAATGTTATATTTAAGTAATAGCTAGCAGGGAAATTTCACAATATCATATTTTTTCATTAAGGTAACTCTCCTTTGGGCATATTAACTTTAACCCACCTCCTGTTCGAACAGGGAATCTTTTATCTAAATTTCGAGGATTCTTCATGCTAAAACGAAATGACAAGAAATGGGCGATTTCCCGCAGAAATTATCACAGATGCTGATTACGCAGAAGATCCAACATTTCTCACACACATATATATATATATATATATATATATATATATATATATATATATATATATATATAATATATATATACCCACCCCTCAGCAAGAACAGGATGTGTCACAAGGTCAATTTCTTAAGCGGAGTTTAACAGGTTTGAATTCAGAGTTTTCCTTCTCCTAGACTAATTACCTAGCCATGGTTAAAGAGACCAATCTGCCTTGCTATTTACCCATAGCTAGACGGAGAATTGGATTCACACTTTTCCCAAGGGTATTAGCGCTATGTGAAATCCAAACAACTTCGTCCAGGAATTGAACTTGGGTCGAGGAGTCCATTTCCTACGACTCTAACCATTTTTCCACGCGCATCAACATTTTTACATATACACTTGCACAAACCGAATCACTGCCTCATCCCCTAGAGAAGACAGCAAAAGGCATTGTCCTCTATTTGATTTCAGATAAAACGGAGTTCGTGTTTTAAACAATATGGAGATGTCTCCATACTAGATTGCAAGCCTCTGAAATTGGAGGATCAGTTCACATATCTAGAGAGTAATATCTCATCTACAGAAAGCGATGTCAATATAGGCAAAGTAAATGCCGGGCTGCTATAGTTAGATAATATATCATATGTAAACCTCTCTGATAAGATAAAGCGATAATTCTTCCAAGCTCTAGCCGTGTCAGTGCTACTGTATGTCTTCTCCTCTTTGACGAAGCGCTTTAAAAAAAGAGCTAGATAGGAACTATACAAGAATGTTGTGCACTGTACTGAAAGATGCTGGAAGCGAACCATCACAGGGAAAACCAGCATTGCCGGAGAAGTAAAGACTTACTCAAAATGTTCTCCTGTGAACACTTACGCATAGGTCTATCCGACTGAGCCGATCAGCAAAAACTTGCTCTGAAATTAGCAGTTTAGTTCACATACCTAGGTAGCAATATCTCATCTACAGAAAGCGATGTCAATATAAGCAAATAGATTATAAATCATATGGACACATCTCTAATAAGATAAAGCGAGAATTCTTCCAAGTTGTAGCTGTTTCAGTGCTACTGACATTTACACATGACACGCCCGAGTGAACCGACCAGCAAAACCTTGTAATGAAAGTAAGGAGAATGGCTGTCAGACAATCTTGTTCCAGATTCCCACAAGGCGATACGTCGCTTTTAATAGAATTTGTGTAAAATATTCAAGCAGATTGTCTGTGAACCCCGAATAAAATTGAGTTCATGTTTTTTAAAAAGAAAGGAGACATCTCCACACTCGATTGTAAGCCCCTAAAACCAGTAGAACAATTCACATACTTAGGTAGTAATATCTCATCCACAGAAAGCGATGTTAATGCACGAATAGGGAAGCCATGGTCAGCTATAAACAGATTATTAGTCATATGGAAATCCGATCTCACTGACAAGCTTAAACGACAATATCTCTAAGCTGTGGTTGTGTCAGTGCTGCTGTATGGTTGCACCACTTGGACACTAACGAAGCCCCTGGAGAATAAGCTAGATAAGAGCTGCACAAAAATGCTGCGTGCTATCTTGAACAAGTCATGGAAACAACACCCAACAAGGAAGCAGCTGTACAGCCACGTGCCCCTATCTCACAAACCATCCGAGTAAGACGAACAAGATATGCAGGACACTGCTGGAGATGCAAGGACGAACTCATGAGCTACATTCTTATGTGTAAACCAGCACATGGACATGCTAATGTGGGCCGCCCAGCAAGTACCTACATTGACCACCCCTGTGCAGATAATGGATGCTGCGTAGAGTACCTCCCGGGGACAATGGATGATAGAGAAGGCGGGAGATTGTCATGGATTTCCGGTCTTACTGCGCGACATTATGGTGATGATTGTCTGCGGTTTGGAGCAAAGTTTAAATGCATGTTGTAGCAGATCTGTTGAAAATAAAGCCGAATTACAGAGTATACTGGTGGTAGTCCTAATCTAGATCTTAACAATGATGTGATCTGGATAGACTTAATTTTTATCAAATTTCCGGTTCTTTTTAGTTTATCTTTTTCGTATTACTATCATCTTCATGTTCTACAAATGACTTAGCTCTCTAGTAAGGTCCTGGTAATAATCTTTTAGTTTCTTTTGTTTAATTACATATCTAACTTAGGTTGGAGCAATTTTCTTGGCGCTGTTGTAGGTTTTACGTTCGCATGTCATACTAGGTTGCTGCGATGTCGTTGAGGAAGCGTTGAACCTCATCGTCACTGGGGACTGTTTTTTGACTTTTTGACTTCCAGGCATGACTCGCCATAGAATTGCGTTAATTAGGGATTAATTTCCCTCGACTCAATACCTTTTGCGTTCGAAAACCGAATAACTATGTGAATATCACAGCTGGTGGTAGCGCTAATCAAGAGCTCCACCAGAAACGACTGGCTCACCGTGACAGGCGTGTCATTAAGTCTCACACCAGGAGAGACGCAGGCAGATGTGAATTCACAACAAAACAGAATAGTGTCGCCAATAGCCGCACAAACAGTTTTCATGTATCCACCAAGGGGACCTTACTTTTGTGATTACCGTTGTACGTTTAGAAAATATCAAGCCCAATGCACGCGCAAAAAGAGTTATTCTAATAATGGTAAAAGTAAAAGTAAAGTCGTCGGGGCGGCCTAATGTCGGTTTCAGCCAAGCAGCGAGGGAGTCTATCCCCTTTTCACTAGCGCTAGACCAAGGAGATTATTTTAGCGTCTGAGGTGGAGCGCCACACCTACCATCAGCTCCTTACTTTACCGCACAGATCCCTGTGCTACTCATAACGCTGAGTTGGCGAGGGCGGGTATCGAACTAGGAACCTTGTGGTTTCTAGCCAAACGCTCTACCGACTGAGCTAATGCACAATAGCGAGCAATAGATAATATCATTAGATTACGTATAAAAAGCATTACAATTTTAATTTTCACGGAAATACCCGGAACCTTTGATACTTCGGGGTTTGGTTCAGTGTTTGGTTTAGGGTTAGGAGTTTCCAACATCCAATTATATGTAAAATGAGATACTAATGATATTAGCTCTTGCGCGCTATTGTGCATTTGTACACTAATAATAAAAAAAAAATCAAGAGAACTGCTTAGAGGCCAAATATTTCTTTAACAATATCAGCTTATAATTATATTGGGAACATAATTTCAAATTCCTTCTTAAAGTATTACTTATTATATAATTAAAATCTTATCATTTATCATCAAAGAACTTTTCATTCCCTTTGAGGAATCAATTTTGGGAGAACCACTCCCCTGTGTTTAATACGTATATTTATCAAATGAGGCAGTTGCACACAAAGCCGAAGTCAAGCAACTAGCGGCACAGTACCTGCTTGCAAGAGATTTAATAACAATTAAATATACATGAATGTAAGATCCCTGGAGTCATTCATATTACATTCATAGACCTGTCATATAAGCAGCTACGATAGCAGACTGGAGGCGGGTATATACTGACCTACATTACTAGAACAATAGCTACCCACATACATTTTTACATGCATACGTAAATACATATATGCACGCATACACACATACTTACATAAATAGTTACGCATGTACAAACATACATAAAACACAAAGACATATATCTATATGAATAGATGCCTATAAGCTGGCAAACACACAGTTACAAATTGGACTGGAAAATGGTGTATTCTCCAAATAGGGGAATTTGTAGTATATTTATTACTCACTATAATATGTCGGTTTTTTTTTTGTAAATTGCGGTTAAGTTCATAGAAACATAATTAAAACTTTAGGAATATATAGTTATACTAGCGGGATATGTTGATATATCATAATATGATAATCTAATTATTACAACGTTTGATATGTTTACTTAAGAGCTATTGGATGGTTCAATATGTAAAAAGTATAATAATCTTGATTTAACTCTCTCCTCTCTCTCTTCTCTCTCTCTCTCTCTCTCTCTCTCTCTATATATATATATATATATATATATATATATATATATATATATATATCACTCAAACACACTTTTTGGGGGTCTCTCTTTTATTTCATCTTTTCATTTTATATGATTGAAACATACTAGCGTTATCACATCCACGCGCTCACCCAATCTCTCTTTCCTTCTTACTTTCTTATTATATTTCTACTGCGTAGCATGTCCTTTTTCTTATTTTCTTTCTTTATAACAAAAACGGAATGCTCCATTATTTAGCTAAGGTGACGACACTTTTAAAATGGGTGAAATAAGAATTCGATGAATAAAGAACACTAGATAATCAGAATTTTAATTTCACCTTGGACGGTTTTGACGGTCTCATTATAGAAACATGAGTATTATTGGACAAACCTACAAAAAGAAACTCTCGAAATATATTTTTTTTCAATTGTAAGCTATCCTATGTAATTCGTTTCAATAGAAACTATTGAAATGTATTTACAGTTAGCTTGAAATGGTGAGGGGAGTTCTAGGTTCGAATATCATTGACTCTACCGTATCGCGTGAGAATTCTATGCGTCACTTTGCAATTCCGACGCCACAAAAGATTTTGATTTGGTTTGACAGATTATTTTACTTGGTTCTAATTTTTCACACCTGATACCTGAAGAGACGATCATGTGATTCATCACATGTGTTTCACGTAATACATAATGATCAGCGATTTCAACGAGCAAGCGCAGTTGAAACGCTTTACAAATCATACACTTTATCACAAGGGAAATCTAATATTTAGAGACAGGCGTCAATCTTGAGTACATCACTGTTAGGGACAATCATCAGACGCGCTTTAATGTTTGATGAATAAAACAATGAAGTTATTTGCGTTAGGGATAATAATAAAGATGGTTGTGAAATTTTGCATCAAACTAATAACTAACTGTCAAATTATGCTTGTTATCTGTCTATCTATCTGTCTACTTCATTCTGTTTTTATATATCCATTCCATTGTTTAATCTATCTATCTAACTCTCGCACTGACTGATTGATAAACCCCATCACTCATTTCTCTCTCTATCCACCCTCTGCATCTCTCAGTATATCTATCTATCTATCTATCTATCTCTCTCTCTTTCTCTCTCTCTCTCTCTATATATATATATATATATCTATATATATATATATATATATATATATATATATACATATATATATGTTTATATATTGAGAAATAGATTAAATATTTTAAAGATATATAAGAATTGACTGATTTATTCATACACACACACACACATATCTATATATATGTGTGTCTGTGTATGTGTGTGTGTGTGTCTGTGCGTGTGTAAGTCGCTGTGTGTGTCTAATATACACACACAGCGCCTTACACACACATACAGATATAACAGATCAATATACATGAACATTTTCTTTCTATGTCATTTCATAGACAAATCCCACACTCGCACACACACGCACACACACACAACCACACACACACACACACACACACATACATACTCACACTAATATATATATATATAATATATATAATATATATATATATATATATATATATATATATATGTGTGTCCAAAATTATCGAAATTTCTGAATTTTTGGAACACCTTCTATTCTGAAAAAAAAAATCATGTTCTATTCATTCTTCATTTCTATCTTGGTAAATACAGCTTTAGACATGGTAGATTTTTGACACACCTTGGATTCTGAACAAATATTAATGATTGGAACGTTATTTCTTTTTCAGAATACAAGGTGAGTCAAAAAGTATTTTAAAAATCTCAATACTTTTGTGACACACCTTGTATATATACCTTGAAATTTAAAAAGAATAACGACAGGAACATTCGTATATTGTTAATCAAAATATAATGTTTTGCATGTTCAGTAGAAGATATTGATGATGCTATATTAAAATAAAATAAAATAATAATTAACAAAAGAAGACGTTCTCTTTAAATCCAGGATTTAATAATAATAATTAATAGCAACATTTTATTTGAGGAGGATTGAACTAAGTTTCCATTTCAAATTATTTTATTCTTTTACTCTTTTAATAAATTTGATAATTTTACTTAATTATGGTACAAACTCTCTGGCATCGAATTTTTAACTCCCACCCACCTGAGACAATATCTTTCAAAAATTAATTTTGACACCGCCCGGAGGGTGTTTTTTATTTTGCTAGTCATTTTAATATATCATTTGAATTATTTTGATATATCATTTTATTATATGGTTTTCACTTGCTTAGTTCCCTGTTTAATTCATTCGATTCCTTTTGTCGTGTATATGTATAAATATAGTTGTGTAATGATTATTATCGTAGAAAATCGACATGGTGAGTTCAAGTCATGAATGAGGCTGTTTGCATTTCACATAGCGCTAGTATCCGTAGGAAACCAAATATTCTCCCTCCAGCTATGGGTAAATAGCAGGTCAGTCCGGGCTCTTTAATCTTCTATTCTGGAAGGAAAACTTTGAATTACACCCTGTTAAACTCCGCTTAAAATGACCTTGTATCACACCCTGTTCGTGCGGTAGTGTTGGATAGATACATAGGCAAGGCGCCCTGAAGTCATATTTCGTAAAACGCAAATTCTTTTTTTATTTGAAATGCTGATTTCCAGGATAATCATAAGTTTGAAGGTATTGCATAATCTATGTAGCGGCATAGATTATTGACGACACCGTGTAGAATAGAAATTTCCAAACGGTTGGTGACCCTTTGACACTACAAACAGAAAACCCGCTGTTACATAATTATTAGATACCTAATATTTATGTGCAATAGTGTAGAAATAAAAATGGCGGTTATAAGTTACAGCCCACGGCATTGAAGGATAAGTGACAAGGCTTGACCTCAGTCCTAACCTTCCGGTGGATACCGTGAGAATCGGTAGAGGAGACCCTCTTCCGGTTTAGATTAGAAATAGATTTTAGTCATTCGGCGAGAAACAACGACGGTGGTAAGTCGTGTTATACACCCGGCCGACTCGATCTGTGCAGGTAGTCTGGCGGGGGATTTCGAGAATAAAATATGATCAAAGTAAATCGAAGTCTTGTGTTATTATCTAAAAATTAACAATGACACAGGGCTTCTGATAAAGAGAAATCCCCAATAGAAGACCAGACCCGAAGTCCCCAAGAAAGTCCAGACCTTAGAAGATTCCAGACCAAGACAAGATGTTATAAGATTCTAAAGACGGCCAGAAGAATAGAGTAAGAAAGAAGTAAGTAAAGAAGTAATGAAGGGGGTATGCAACACTGCGAATCAGGTGAAGTCACGTTCGAGCGAGTTAACTGATCAGTACCAGCTACAACATCAGGCAAGAAGGTTGTCCTTGCCTTAGCTGGGGCTCATCTGCAAACGCGCGCTGTGTTTAGTTAGAAAAAGAAATTTAGTTAAGAATAAAAGTCTTAAAGAAATAACATGGTGTTGTTGGTTGAAGCATGTCTTGGCAAAAAGACTGACCAAGAAGAAGAAAATTTATCAAAGACGAACAACCAACAAAATAGAAAGAAGTTAGACATCACACGAATGGCAAGAGAATAAAGTAAGTTATGCATCTATGCATCTCTCTGTCTACCTGTCTATATCGCTCTCTCCTCTCTATAAACTTCCATTGTGTATATACCCAACATGGGTATAGGTGTATGAGTATGTAACAAAGGGTTATAAGCCGAATAGAAATCAAATCACAAAGATTTTTTATTTTTTATTTTTTATTTTTTAATAATCAAATACTGGGAAAATATTTGGCCACCATTTTGTATACAAAAACAAAACAACAACAAAAAAAAATAAAAATTTCATTTAAATTGCTAATAATTACAACTGGGCATAAGTTTCAATAAATTCTACACAAAAGAAATCGGGTGTGGGGGGGTACCTTGTTTGATTTAATTTCAGCATAATTCGCAGCCCCCACCCAATTCCTCCTCCAGAGAGCTCAACCCACTAGCCAATAAAAAATAATTATAACGCAAACTTTTTTACGAATTTTTAATTTTTAATTTCTAACTTTTTATGCTAATTTTTACTTACTCAGATATCCACTCCCATAATTAAAGACGTTTGTAACAACCTCCTTCAGTCAGAATTATCCTGAAGAACCATTTGGTGAAAACTAGGTAGATAGTGTCTGACTCATTTAGGTCCTTATATATATATATATATATATATATATATATGTGTTGTGTGTATGTATATGTGTGGGTGTATGTATATGTGTGTGTGTGTGTGTGTGGTATGTATGTTGTGTGTTGTGTATGTGTGTGTGTGTATGTATATGTGTGTTGTGTGTATGTATGTATATGTGTGTTGTGTGTGTATGTGTATGTGTATGTGTGTGTGTGTGTGTGTGATAATAATAAAATATAAGTAGAGGAAAATGTTAAGGGTCTACTATGGTTTCAATCCAAATGATTTCATCAGGACCCTACCTTCTGCTTAACTAAGTCAATGTAATAGGGTTCTGATGAAATCATTTGGATTGAAACCATGGTAGACCCTTAACCACCTAAAATGACAAGAAATCAAAAAAAAAATTATAAAACAGACTAAAATATCGAAATTTTCTCAATTTTTGCTACCTCACATTAAGAAGTAGCTAGCCAATTGGTTTAATTTTTTGTGTATCCTTAAATGTTAGAATAAATAAAATGACTATTAAAGTTCATAGGTTCTTCTATTTGGTTATCAACGTCGTATAATGTTGAGTGCATTAGAAAATTAAGATTAAACGAACAATATTCTGCCACATAAGAGTTGTATTTTAAAGTAAAAGCAATCCACTGACAATTTAATGAAATCCACCCTAAAGCCCAATACCTCCTCACCTTGCAGGGTGGTGGCAACGTGATATAAAATATAGATACCTAAGAGATAAATAAATAATAATATCGAAATTATTTTTGAATAAGATTGTAAAGAAATCATACGGCAATAAATCTGAAGGAAATTGAAATATTATTTATTGAATGACAAAAAAATTGCAACATTTTCGTTTAAATTATATTTTAGGGTCATCGAATAAAAAAAATGATGAGAATATTGATTGAAAGGACTTGAAGTAAATCGACTCAAACATCCATGGAGAAAAATAAAAACATACTAGACACAACAATAGATTGTGTAGGGGTAAGTATTGGAGTAATATTATTTCTAGATATTTTTGTGATATTTTTTGCGGTTGGTATACACACACACACACACACACACACACACACATATTATATTATTATATATAAATATATATATATATAATATATACTTTCCAGCTCATAGAGTTTATTTCCCATGTTCTTGAGGATTCTTCTTCCAAGAGCCCAGACTGAGTGGTATTTCTATCACTTTCAGGTGCCAATGCTTTTTTTTAATTCTCTGGCAAAGGTCATAGTATATTTTCAACTTTTCGGCTTCCTTCAATTTCACACAGAAAAATCCAATCTGTGACAAGTTCTTTTTGGATCTTTTTTTAATGAGAGCACAATGTCTAGTCTTCTGGTCGGGATTGGATGATTTCAACGTTCAAGAGAATTGTATATGTTTCATTTTCAAGGACTTTTCCTTTTTCTCTGTCGTTCCTTCGGTTCTTTCTTTACATATTTTCATCGTCCTATGGCGCTACTTAATCTTATAATCATCCATTTACTGTATGATTTCTAAAAGAGGATCTGTTATTTGTGAATTTCCAAACTACACGACTATGCGAAGTGATGTGATAAAGTTAATACTTTACTAATTTCCCTGTCTTTTAAAAATCCTTTGCAGGATTCAATAGGCCTTACAGTAATCCCACAAGTCTTCAAAAGTCTAAATGGCGGCCCCCAGGTTTATTTTCTTTACTTTCATACTTTTAAATTAGCAAAAATACGCGCCTTCGAACGTAAGTATTTCAATTTAAATGTAATGAAATATGTTAAATTAGAAAAACTAAGGAAATTAAATAAACTCGCAGGTGTTGCTGGGTAGCACTGGATTTCAGTATCACGCTGTAGAATAATCATACTAATTCCAATTACCGTCGAATTGGCAAGACAGACAGCAAGCAGTCGTAACCCAATACGATTCTGGTTTGCTGATAGACTATTGCAAAATGGCAGGATATTTATGAAACTCAGAGGATCATACAACCAGGCAGTCAATCAGGACTCAGGGAATGGAATCACCCAAATGCATGAGTGGACTATTCTGAATTCCCATAAGTACCAGTTGTCTTGACACTGGTTCAGTTGTGCTTGGCCAGTCACATTGTTCAAACCAATAGTAGGCTGACTGACTGACAATACACGCCACCTTAGGGACTCCTGATTTGTATTTATTTTACTGGAACCATATAGTGTTTACTTTACTTGGTAAAGTTATGAATCCAACTATTCTCCATTCAAATAGGGGTAGACAGTAAAGGCAAACTGGGTTTATTTACTCTCCTAGTCAGAAAAGGTTTTGTGTCGGAGTTTTTCCTAGTCCTAGATAGGTTGCCGGCCAAGCAAAGAGCCCCTGCTGGCCGGTTTGGAGTTTTACGTGAGTAGTAAGTACCCTAATTTACTCCTGTCGGTGTTCGAGTAGCCGATATCTGGAATGTAAATTGTTATAGTTTAAGTTAAAAACATTTCATTTACTTTCAGAGTTTTTCATGAAATCCTCAAAATGATCATGTTGCTAATATATTTGTCCCTTCCCTCTATCTCTTTCCATTCTCTCTCTCTCTCTCTCTCTCTATATATATATATATATATATATATATATATATATATATATATAATATATATATATATATCTTTCTATCTCTATCTCACACTCACACTCTTTTTTTTGTTCTTTTTTTATTTCATCTTTTCATTATGTTTGATTTCTTTCTTTCTTTCTTTCTCTTAATTTTATTCTTTCCTTCCTCCTCAACAAATAGAATGGTCCATTATTTATATTATGTGGTTACAGAACGTGACACAAGAACCTTATTATTATATGTAGATAATTAGATACTAATGCTTGAAACAATAAGATGTGTGGAAACGAATTATTACTATAAACTATTCAAAACAATTATTTTATGTATATTGCAAACACCTTGAATTTGCTGGTCCCACAATTCGACTCGATAATTTTGTAAAATCCCATGTGCCACCATTATAGATACAATGGATGACCTCCGGGTCTTCCACTGCATGAATTCATTTTTGGTGTTGTTGGTTATTTGTTTTTTGTTTTTTTGTTTTTTGTACCCTTTTTAATAAGAAATGTCGCCGATGATAGACTGGTTGTCTCGTGTTAAAACCCTGGTCAAGGCTGTTTTCCCTCACGTTCTGGTGAAAGAAATTGGTTCCTATTTTCGACTCCAGCTACGAGGAACAGGATTATTCTATTCTTTTTTTTTTTTTGATCGAGTAGAAGAAAAAAACTAAAGTCAAAACATCTGCAGCGTGCAGTCCTGAACAAGTCGTGGAAGCAGCACCCCTCAAGGAAGCAACTATATGGACACCTGTCCCCCATCTCACAAACCATCCGGGTGAGACAGACTAGGCCTACAGGACACTGCTGGAGAAGCGGGGATGAGCTCATAATCGACGTTCTCCTGGACATGCTAACATAGGACGCCCAATAAGGACCTACATTGACCAACTATGCGAGGATTCTGGATGCTACGCAGAGGACCCCCCAGTGTCAATGAGTGATAGAGAAGGTTGACGAGAGAATTGTCATGGATATCCGTGATGCTTGCGCGACATGGTGATGATGATGATGATGATATATATATATATATATATATATATATATATATATATATATATATATATAAAGGATTTTTTTATAAATTGAAATATTGTCAATACTAGCAATGAAAATGATATAAAAATATATTCATTTTAACAACATTGTGTGTTTTCATACCCTTTTATCTTTACATATACCTTCAGATTCATTTCCTTACTCTTAACATTATATTACTTTATATAAGTTTATATATCTTAACTCTCTCTCTCCCCTCTCTCCCTCTCTCCCTCTCTCTTTCTCTCTCTCTCCACACACACACACATACACACACCACACACACACACACACACATATATATATATATATATATATTATATATATATATATAGAGAGAGAGAGAGAGAGAGAGAGAAAAGAGAGAGAGAGAGAGAGAAGGTTCTCGAGTCCGACAAGAAATACCTAAAGAAGTCCGGAGGGCACATTGGCCGAAATGTTGTACAGATAACAATAAAGATGAGGACAATAGTACGAATAACGCAGATAATATTAATCATCAACAAGCCTCATCTCAAATATTCAGAGAAATATTAATTTCCTAAATTTTTCTATTTGATTATATCAAAACTGAAATACTCATCCCCAGGGACCGGGGCGCATGTTTTGCAAGTATTTAATTAACAATAAGTAAGTTTTGTATATTTCCAAACTAGTCTACTTCTATTAGCTGCGTGTCATTCCCTACTGAGTATAATATTCAGGGAAAGCAAATAAAAGAAAGAACAAAAAAAGAAGCATTTCTTTTTTTTGCAAAATATTATCACGAAACACATAACATCATAATTAAGGAATGAATAAATTTCTCTTGGGGTAAAATTAAAAGGAAAGAAAAATAACTGATTCCAGGAATGCTTTCAGCAAAACTTCAAAATCTTCAATTTTTTGAACTCTTGTCTAGACAAAGGGTATCAGAGCAAAATAAATTATAGCTGGAAGTTGATAGGGTTGAAAAACGTGTCGTATATGGATTGATTGGATATTATATATATATATATATATATATGTGTGTGTGTGTGTGTGTGTGTGTGTGTGTGTGTTCAGGTAGCATTTTTTCTTGTAGGCACATATTGTTAAATAATGCAGCCGTTTTCTGTCTGCAAGTTATGTCCTTTGTTTTCTCGTATTGCCGGATTATTTTTGTAATATCTGGCGAAAATTGGCTGATGTATTTGCCATATGTCATAGACCAATAACTTTCGGCCCTATCGTGGGCCATCTTCAAGGTATTTTGAAACCGTACAACAATGGGCTATTCCATTTACCATTTATATAGGTTGTGTTTATTATTGTTGTTGTTATTATTATTAGTTTTATTATTATTATTGTCATTATTATATAGTAATTATAGGCATTTTAGAACGAAAAAGCATGTTTTTCTCTGACAAAAAAAAACCCTCATCCCATACTCCACTCCTCCAAACAGACCCAGTAACCTACCGCTGTTCCTCACCGCCGCCACACATGAAACAAAAAATTCCCCCCTACTCCTCCGCATACCTAAACCAACGACCTCACATCACTCAAATCTCCCCTCCTCCTCTTCTCCTATAACAACATACTCACTCCCTCTGACCTACCTATGCACTCTCCTACATCTACTCTACATCCTCCAAACTACCCTCACACCAAACCTCACCAAATCACATGTACGCACGTAACTTTGCTTTAATAAAATCATTTGACTGAAGATGTTCGCGTAATACAGACGAAATCATTTCAACCCTTGATTTGTTTTGAGTTGTTCATTACTTGCTCACTTTTCCTTTTATCTACCTCATATATATATATATATATATATATAATAATATATATATATATATATATATATATACTGGCAGCCTTTACACATAGTATGTATCTATCAGTTAGAATACCCCCCATCCTGGAGGTGCTAAAGAACGAGTGTTTAAGAAGCCTGACTGATGATAATTCGATCGGTTATCAATCCCGTCTAGAAGTAGACTGCTAACGTCTTGCCACACTGAAGAGGCGTGATATGTGGAAACACATTGTCTGTGGATGATATATATATATATATATATATATATATATATATATATATATATATATATATATATGTGTGTGTGTGTGTGTGGTGTGTGCCTGGTATTCTTTTAATTATATTTTTGTACTTTATATATGATTTTTATTCTTTTGATATCTTATGCATGTTTTATGTTGTTTATTTAGTTTTAAATATTTAATTTCTTTATATTGTATATTCCAAAATGTTATCACATTACCTACATATTTTATGTTTGTAAATTTTCAATTCATTTCATATCAAATTTAGTTTTCCAAAAATTCCCTTTCATTTCATTTTTTTTCCATTTATTTTTTAAATTCTGGAGTGATCGTCAATTTTACATCCTCTCGCCCAACCCCTAACCCTCTCCTAGTCAGTACATCTTTTTGTCTGCTCCCTTAAGAGCGCTCAAAGCCCAATGAGTGCTACAGATTTATTAAAAAATTTTGTGTATGGAATACATTCTACGACTCTTCAGACTCAATTATTAAAGACCATTCTACTCTCTTTGTTTTAATCCTTTGTGTGAACATGTAGTTTTCAGATTGATACAAATAAATTTAGTCTAATTTTCATATTTGCTTAAAGGACACCTTCTGTAACCATTAGTTTCAATCCTGAATCCAATCATATCTATTAATAATGGAGATTCAATTGTCTGTAACAAAAAATACGTCACTGCTTACGACACTTTACCAAAAATCGACATAACATAGAATAAATACACTCAAAATTTGAACATGCACCATTAGACATTCCTCATTGTTTTTTTAAAACAAGTTTTGATAAATACATGACTGGTATTATATATCTATATATAGTTTGTCTTATTTTAATACATATTTAAAGTTTACATTTCAAATTGTTTTATTTTTTAATCCTTTAATGAATTTGATAATTTTACTTACTTAGGGTACAAACTCGATGACATTGAACTTTTAACTCCCACCCCTCCGTCAATATGTTTCAAAAATCTACTTTTACATCGCCTGGAGGGTGTTTTTTTTATTTTGTACTAGTTTATAGAATTTATGTTCAACTGCAACTAAATAGAATAATTTTATTTTTTGTCAAATCCAAAAGAAGGTTATCATTATTGTTTTAAAGAAAGTTCTTATTGTAACAATTATTTACCAAGCACAAGCCACATGTATGAAGCAAATAGTGAGTTTTTAGAAAATATTTGTCATTTTTCTATGTGAATTCTCATTTTTGTATATATTTCAGCCACTATTTTTTTGATAATTTTTGTTGTCCTTTTTTCAGTAATATATACATTACAGTCAACAGCAATGTCCCATTCATACCCTATGTATTCCGATCATTATTGAGCGATATTTAGTAATATAGACATGACAGTAGATAGGTAAAAAAAGGTCTCTGAAATGATACTCGTGTTCCTTAAAAGTACGACCTTTATCATCTTGTAATATCCTCTAGTTAAAAATGAGACCGTCTAAACCCCCCAAGATGAAATGTAAAAATGTAAATCCCGACTATGTGGTGTTGCTTATCAACCAAATTCTAATTTCTTATGAGTGTCGTCACTTCAGCTAAATAATTGAGGATTCCATTTTTATTTTAAAGAAACAAAAGGGAAGATAAAAAGACATGCTACACAGAAAAAATTAATAAGAAAGAAATAAAGAATGAATTAAAGTGAGTAGGGGGAGATAGAGAAAGGGAGTGAGCGCGCGGAAGTGATAACATTAATATATTTCAATCGAACATAGTGAAAACCTGAAAAGAAAGAAAGAAAAAAGTGTGAGAGAGGTTTAAATGAAGATTATTATCCTTTTTACATATTGAACTATTTGGGAACATATCAAACCAAGTAATAATTAAATTTGCATACTGTTGTATATCCACAGGCCCGGGAGTATGAATAACAGACATAGCTGTAAAGGGTAAAAAAAACGTATCTGAAAATTGTTCTATTATTATTTATTCATGCATATCACACGCTAGATATGAAAATATTAATATGTATTTCCTTTGCAAAACAAAAGAAAACAAATCGTATTCAAATATTGAATTTTATGCAAAGAAAAAAAAAAAAAAAAAAAACGATGAATGAAGCAACTAAACAAGAAAGGACAAATTCGTTATAATTCACTTGAACTGAAGCAGAAATTCAAATCTCCGCCATTATTCTGGACAAATGGATATTTTTCATTAAATATGTCCGCTAAAGATTATTCTATGATAATCGATTCCCGCCCAAATCTACTACACCCGCCAGAAATAAATAGAGCTTACATCTGATTGAAACACAAATACAGTCCAAAAAACAAAAAAACAAAAAAAAAACAACAAAAAAAACAAAACAAACAACACACATACATTAACAGACACAGACACACACTGACATACACACATATACACACATATACACACATGTACCCTTATATGTTATATGAAACATATTATATTATGTCAATATCTATTGTTGCTAAACAGATTCAGTTTCAATCATCTGGTTTCCTTTGATAAAGATATTTACCCAACTCACTCAATGGGCTTAGGTTGTGATACAAGGTCACTATAGCGTTATCTCTTTCTCATTTCTGAATGGAGGGATGATATGTCATATGGAAATAATCGTTGTATAATCATCTCGGACCGGTACTAATTAGAGAGGCTCGAATCTGGTTGCTGAACTGATGTTTAGTTGTCTGACAATTCTTTGATGTTTTGTTAGGTTTTGGGGTTGACCAGAGAAGTCGAGTTTAGATCACTAAAGTAGCAGGTCCTGATTCTAACCAGAGAAGGGGGTGCGGCCTCCACACCCCACTCTGGTCCGACAGATTCACATCAGCAGTAGCGATAGTAAGGAATGAATGCAAAACACAGAAAAGAAAAATGAATGCATGAGTCATACAAAAGGGACAAAAGAATTAAAATGAATTTCGAGTTCGGTCAGCATATCAGCACACCCATCCGGTTTTGAAAAACCGAATCTACATTTAGTCTACTTTCGGCAACGGTTTTAATAAGCCTGCCAAACAATAATTCCCATATCTCCACACTAGACGGTAAGCCTCTTCAGCCAAGATCTCATCCACAGATAACGATATTAATGCACGAATAGGAAAGACATGGCTGGTCACAAATAAATTATCAGTCATATGGAAATCCGATCTCACTGGCAAGCTAAAGCGATACTTCTTCCAGGCTGTAGTCATATCAGTACTGCTGTATGACTGCACCACATGGACCCTAACGAGGCACCTTGAGAATAAGCTGGATGGGAGCTGCACAAGAATGCTGCGTGCAGTCTTGAACAAGTTGTGGAAACAGCACCCCACAAGGAAGCAACTGTATGGTCACCTGCCCTCTATCTCACAAACCATCCGAGTGAGACGGACTAAACATGCAGGACACTGCTGGAGAAGCAAGGACAAACTCATAAGCGAGGTTCTCCCGTGGAAGCCAACACATGGACATGCTAGAGTGGACCGCCCAGCAAAGACCTACATTGACCAACTATGTAAAGATGCTGGCTGCTGCGCGGAAGAACTCCTAGGGGCAATGAATGATAGGGAAGGTTAGCGAGAGATTGTCATGGATATCCGTGCTGCCTGCACGACATGATGATGATGATGATGATGATGATGATGATGGCTTGGGCTGAATATATTTTCCCCTTATAAATTCTATTTTCAAGACAGGCCGAGAACACTTTCGCTGGTGATTGTAATCTTAAGAATAATATGAAGGAAAGAAAAAGACAGGCCTTCTGCTTCTGTTTTCAAGTTTACTTCCTATAGATAGTTTCGCCCCTCTCTCCCCCCTCTCTCTCTCTCTCTCTCTCTTTCTTTCTTTCTTTCTCTAGAACACCACCACCTTGTCTCTCTCTTCCATATACACTCTTTCTCTTTTTTTAGATCTATCTAGACGGTTAGCTAGAGATGTTATATTTTTTAGCTTTTCTTTCCTACTTTTATTTCTTTTATTTTTTGTTTCTCTCTCTTTCTCCCCCCCCACACTCTCTCTCTCTCTCTCTCACACTCTCTCTATAGAACACCACCACCTTGTCTCTCTATTCCATATACTCTCTTTCTCTTTTTAAAATCTATCTAGAGGTTGGCTAGAGATGTTATATGTTTTAGCCTTTCTTTCCTACTATTATTTACTTTATTTTTGTTTCCCCCCCCTCTCTCTCTCTCTCTCCTCTCTCTCTCTCTCTCTCTCTCTCTCTCTCTCTTTCTCTCTCTCTCTCTAGAACCCACCACCTTGTCTCTCTCTTTCTCTTTTTTTTTAGATTATCTAGACGGTTAGCTAGAGATGTTATATTTTTTTTAGCCTTTCTTTCCTACTTTTATTTCTTTATTTTTTTTCCTCTCTCTTTCTCCCCTCCCCCTCTCTCTCTAGAACACCACCACCTTGTCTCTCTCTTCCATATACTCTCTTTCTCTTTTTTTAGATCTATCTAGAGGTTGGCTAGAGATATTATATGTTTTAGCCTTTCTTTTCTACTTTTATTTTCTTTATTTTTGTCCCCCTCTCTCTCTCTTTATATATATCTCTTCCCCCCCCCTCCTCTCTCTCTCTCTCTCTCTCTCTCTCTCTCTCTCTCTCTCTCTCTCTACCAATGGAATGTAAACCCTAAGCTGTCTTTGTTTTTTTTTACCCTTTCTTTCACTTTTATCTGTCGTTATTTGTACTCTCGTGACGGGGTCTTAAGCCCCACAGGTGTGGTTCTATTCCAGCAACACAAACTGTGGGACCCCTAAAGATTTGCAAACGACACAGCCCGCCATTAAAACGAGATGTGCAGCGAACACAACGGGGCCCCGTCATAAGATTATATCGTTTTCCTTCGAAAAAACCTTTCCCGCCTAATTTACAACAAACTGTCACATTCCTGGATGTCCAACTCTATATAACGTGACAACACGATGCGAGTCTTTACTGGTTTTTACTATTTATCAACGAAAAAAATTATGTAACTTTTGTAAAACAATTAATTGGTTGCCTATTAATTATGCAAGGGTGTGTAGAATTCCCAATTTTACTGTTAATATATATATTTACCAACCCCTCTGCACGAGCAGGATTCGACAGAAGGTCAATTTCTTAAGCGGAGTTCAGCAGGTCTGAATTCAGAGTTTTCCTTCTCCTAGACCGCTGCCCTACTATTTACCCATAGCTGGAGGGAGAGTAGGATTCATACCTTTCCCAAGGATATTAGCGCTAAATGAAATGCAATTACCACGTCCAGGATTTGAACTCGGGCGACGAGCCCATTTCTCATGACTTTAACTATTACACCACGGGCTCCTATTTTTTACTGTTAATATAGAGTCATTGAAAGTATCCGTAAAATAATTCACAAGGCTTAGCTTTTTGCTGATCTTTTTACTACCGTGTTTCCACGAAAAGATGACAGGGTTTATATTAATTTTCTCTCCGAAATATAACACCCGGGCTTATTTTTGTGGGGTGTCTTGTGTTTGCGTCACATCATATGATTGTTAAGATTGCTTTTCTTTTTCGCTTTCTAGCACATATGGGATTCAAAAAAGGGTTGTGGTTTGCTATGAGGGCAATAGGGATGGGAAAATCATATATGTGCTTGGGTTATGGAGGCGCGTGGTCTAATGGTTAGAATCGTAGGAAATGGACTCGTCGACCCGAGTTCAGTTCCTGGACGAAGGTGTTTGCCTTTTCACATATTGCTGATACCCTTGGGAAAGATATGAATCCAAATCTCCCTCCAGGGTAGACTGGGTTCTTTAACCATGGCTAGGTAACCAGTCTAGGAGAAAAACATGTCTGAATTCAAACCTGTTAAACTCCGTTTAAGAAAGTGACCTTGTGTCGCATCCTGCTCGTGCGGTTATATATATATATATGTATATGCTTGGGCTTGATGTAACCAGGCGATTGATCGGGGGAGGCCTCTCCGCCTGACCGTCTAGCCTAAGTAACGGATAAAGGGGAGTGTTGTATGTCATGGATTGCTCAGTCCCCAGGGATACATTCTTTAGCATCACGGTTCGCCCCTCACGACCATCACGTCTCCACATTGTTGGAGGGGTCCTACCCATCTGCACAGGTGCAGTCGGTTTATTCTAAAGTCCAAGCCGACAGGGCTTGCCATTCTCTCGTTCATACGAGAGGCATGTGAGTCAGTTTCTTAGTGCAAAAATTCAAAAGTGAAAACTAAATGCATAGTCAATAAAACACGTGTTTCTGAATATTACTGGGTAATTTTACACACAACATATAATTAATTTATATATAATTTACACACATCATATTGATCTTGATTAATTTTATAATATCATGTATATATATAATTATACACACATCATGTAATTTTACACACCTCATATAATTAATTTATATATAATTATTTATAAATGTTTCATCCGTGGTTAAATAATGATACAATGACAGTGCGTCAAAATTTTTGGACCATATTACCTTTAGGCACCCCTTATTGCTCTCGATTAAGAAAGGACTTGTTTTTCATTTACACTGTCAATATCCGGTTATTTGTTAGGGGTTAGGGTTAGGAATTAGGGTTAGGGGTTAGTGTTATGGTTAGGGGTTAGTTTTACAATTTTAAAAAATTTAAAAATCGTCTGTTAAAACAACCGGATATTGACGGTGTAAATGAAAAATATGTCCTTTTTTTAATCGAGATCAAAAAGGGGTGCCTAAAAGTCATATGGTCCAAATGTTTCGAGATATTTTGTACTTTTTGACACACCTTGTATTCTGAAAAATTAACGTTCCAGTCATTGTTCATTTCTATCCTGGTAAACACAGCTTCAAACTCGGTGCTTTTACGACACACCTTGTATTCTGAAAAAATAACGTTCCATTCATAGTTCATTTGGTACTTTTATGACACATCTTGTATTTATGGATCAGTGTATGCGTGTGTGCTCTTGGATGTGTAATTATTTATGTGTAGGTTCTTATCTTTTATTCGTTGATATTTGAACAGGTTCGAAGAGAAAGAATAAAAATGTTTTTTGATAATAAAATAAATTTATGAAAGAATAATCAGTTGTTTGAACTTGATACCATGATTTGAAGGAAATTACTTTTTTTTCTTAACACAATATCTGAATGGTTTATTCTTTGTCATAGAAGAAGGCCATTTTGAATACTGTAAAATATGCGGATTTATTGGCAATAAATGTTAGGAAATAAGGAACAGTTTCTAATGTTCATGTTCAACAGAGACATTCGATAGTTTCTTTAATGGGTTTCCATAGAATAAAATTGTGAAGTTAAAAGCATCGTGACAAAGAAATGCTGATAATAGTTATAAAAACTTAAATATATTGAGAGCTTAATCTTTATACGTCGTGCAATAATGACGGTAAAGTTAATAATTCAAGGTAATTTTCTTATTTTTAACAAACAAAAAAAAAAACACGTTTATTTGAATGGGTTTCAAATGCACAGATTTTTCTTTCTTTTTCTATAAGTTAAGATTGACAAAAACTCTAGCAGTTATGAACGATCTATTAGAATGTTTGTTAAACAGGAAAAAGGGTTAATAACAAATAATATCACTAACGCCCGTTATTAAACTATTTAACTTAAAAGTAAAATAAATCCTAAATGTCTTTCTATTGTCTAAATATTCATTCATAGAAACATTTAACATATCTTGACAGTATAAATACCCCATGAAAAAACTACGTCATCTTTTATTTCACTCTTTGGGAATTTGGTTTACGACTTGCAGGAATCTTTATTCAAGAATCTGCGTAATTACTAATGTGAAACTGCAGTAAATGATCTTTATTGGTTATATTGTTTTATTGTTGCAGTTGTGTGCATGTGTGTATGTGTGTGTTCGCGCGTGTGTGTGTGAGTGTGTAACAACTTGTATGTGTATGTGTGACAATGTCTGTATAATTTATACACGTTTAATTTATACAGATGCAAAACTATCAAATCATTAGGTTCGTCATTGAGGAAAAGGCATAGAGAATAGAGAAAAAGTAAAGTAAAAAAAAAGAAGAAATAAAAAATAAAAAAATGAAGAAAAAATAAAAAAATAAAGAAGGAAAAAATTGTAAATAAGTACGGATATCTTTAAAATTCTAAAAAAAAAAAGAAGAAAGAACAAAAGAAAGAGAGAAAAATGTTGTAAATGCTAGAAAGAAAGAAAGAAAGAAAGAAAGAAAGAAAGAAAGAAAGAAAGAAAAATAGAAAGAAAAGTTTGTAAATAGATAAAGAAAACATTAAAATGATCGAAAGAAAGAAAGAAAGAAAGAATGAAAGTAAGAGAGAAAGAAAGAAGGAAAGAAAGAAAGTAAAGAGAAAGAAAAAAAGAAAAAAAGAAAGAAAGAAAGACAGACAGACAGAAAATAAATTGGAAATAAATAAAGAAATCAATAAAATTGGAGAAAGAAAGAAATAAAAAAGAAATAAAAGAAAATATTTTCATCAATAAAATAGAAATAAAATAATAAGAGGATAAAAAATCACGACTCTAACTTTTACGATGTCGATCCTCAGGTGATCCAGTATCGACCCGTCTGGAATCTGTTTCATTGCACCAAATTAATACCTTTACTTGATATTCTAATACACATCATTCTCTTTGTGCGTTGATGATCGAAAATAGCTTACTGCTTAAAATATCTATTAGAGTTACATTTTAATCATGATAAGCCACAAACTACCACAGCCATGTGGACAAGACCTGTTCCTCTTTTTCCTTTTTTTCCTCACACCTTTCGACGCATCAAGCCTCACATCCTCTTCTCCTCCTCCCACTTACATTTTTCAATATATAAAAAGACTGAAGTCTCTGTGTCCCAAATAAATTCTGACGAAGCTTCGTTACATACCAAGGCAAAATATCAACTGAACGGTGTTGTTTTGTACTCTATCTGCATTTCTTCAATTCTCAATCATATATATATATATATATATATGAAGAAACTTTTCGGTTGATCGGGGACCCATTTATGCATCACTTCTTTCACATTTTAATCCGTAGGAAATCGATGAACTCGGAAAACCATCTTTGTGCTATCCAAAGATATAGTAGTCGGAAGAAGTGAGATCTGGGCTGTATACAATGGGTTCCAGCACCTCAAAACTCAATTAGTTGATGGTTGCAACGGTCTGGCTACGCGAGTGTAGACGTACATTGTCACACAACAACAAAACTTTCTTCGACAATTTCCTCTACGTTTGGTGCAAACTTTTGGCTACAGTTTTTGGGCCTAAAAGTACTGTATCTTGCACTGTTGCTAGCACGTCGCTTTTTCCAGGAAGTCTCCCAGTAAATACTTTTTTGTGTGTTGTAAGGGGAGATATCTCCTCTGCAATATAGTTGGACTCGCCCAGCGGAACACATATAAAGATATGAATACACGAAGTTATTCGTAGTCGAGCTATGTAGTCGTATTCGTAGTCGTGTCACTACTATTCTTGTAGCTAGTTATTCTGTTGCAGAACTGCGGGTTGAGTCTTTTATTTATATTCCTGTACAAAACGAAATAAAACCTTTAATCGAATTTTCAATGTTATCACAACATCGAGTCCCCAAAATAGGTTAACTACTTTTTAAAACTATTTAGTGAAATATATCATTGATTAGAACTGAACCTATTCTAATAGTGCCCACCCCAAATAGGGTTTAATAGGTTCGAATTCAGGGTTCTCCTTCTCCTAGCCTGGTTGCCTAACCAAGGTTAAAGAACTCAGTCTTACCTACCCTTTACCCATAGCTGGAGGGAGAGTAGTTGAATTCATACTTTTCTGAAGGGTATTAGCGCAATGTGAACTGTCGAGCGGGTCGACGAGTCCACTTCCAACGACTGTAACCATTAAACCACGCGCCTTTCCCGCGGAAGCCTGAGTTTTGAATTTCTTCGACGCTGGCGAGCCAGCATATATCTGCTCCATATTCTATCTGGTGGATCTTGTCACATGAGGATGGACTCATCTTTTAGCCCTCTTTTATCTCTGAAATATCTCGCCAACATTGTTGTAGAGATTGAGTAAACGTTAGCAGACCTCGAGATGTTCTCGCTTGTGCTCTGCAGTAAGATCCCTTGGCGCTTATCCCCCACAAACTTTATGGAGGCCGAGCTCATCGTGGATGATTTGATACGCAGGATGTGACTAATCTACGGAGAACAAGCTAACTACCATATCTCGAGCTTGCTGAATCTTCTCATCAGTGGTAAATGTTGACGGGTGTCCTGCTGCCTCTCCGTGCATTACATTTGTCCGGATACTTTTAAACTTTATCCGCTCATATTCACCTCTATGCGATAGTGCACTGCCTCTGTATTGTGTTAAAAGGCTCCGACGAATGTCAGCCCCTGACCCTCTTTCCGATCAGATAAATCTAGTCAATGCTTTTTGTTCTTCGTTAGTGCATACTGCTAGTGGAGTAGCCATATGTTCACTGTAAAAACAGCAATCAAAATGGTACGACCAGGCTAAAAAATCCATCACTTGTCTACAAGAATGTCAACTGTAAGTAAGCAAATTCAGAACACAGTGTGGCAATAAAGATATATCATGACGTAAGTGCGGATAGTTTGTTTTTTTACATTCATTCGTACCTAGGTACATAGCTACATACTATGATAAATAGATAGATACATACATATGAACATACTGCGAGAGATGAATGTTAATGAAGATACTGCGATAGATGAATAGATAGATAGATAGATATGTACAGAATTATATAGATACCTTATGTCTGATATATATATATATATATATATATATATATATATATATATATATATATATATATATATAATGACATACACCACAGCAACGAATCGTGAGTTACAATTCTTATTTTTGTCATTTGCTGTTTATCTTCGAACACATGACCAAAATATCAGATAGAGCGAACAAAAAATGAACCAAAAAAAAAGATCGGTTTCGAAAGTCTCTAATGTGAGATATTACAATAAAACCTGACACTTTTCTATTCTTACAAGACTCTTGGGATCCACACTGTCCGATAAAACATCACAATGATTTAGGGAACCTAAGAATTTCTAAATGCAGCAGTCCCAGCTGATGTTGTCTGACTGCACAAAACATCTCCTTTTTGTGTTAAATGTTTCACTGATATGAAAAAAGCATGGTCAATTTCAGCAAAGGTTCTTTGGCAATTCTATTTTCAATATAGACGTTTGTTGGTTAGGAGTTGTGGAGGTAAGCTTTCGACCTGATCTCTTGACTCCACGGCTTTTTTAAAACACAGTAATGCCCTATACGAATCCTAAAACCACAGCATATATATATATATATATATATATATATATATATATATATATATAATATATATATATATATAGTTGTAAAAGAAGTTGTTTCCCGACCGCGGTTTCGGTGGTTATTCCAACACCTTCATCATGGGGATTGGTGTAATTTTTTTCTGGTTACTTTATATGGCTACACTGATATCTTTTTAATTCTTCCTGAATATAATCTAAGTAGGCTGCTAAGTTTGTAGTGGGGGTTCAATTCCTCCTATTTTGACCTATTTGGGTAGTAGCGCGCTGTAACATTATACTTTTATTACCCCTTACCGTTATCTTCAACTTACTCTATTGACCTTTTTGGGGTCAGTTAGTTTGGAGTATGGCTAAGTTTTTTTAAGTTTTTTATTTCTTTCTTTATTTCTTCTAGTAGTTTTTCTTTTTTATATATATATATATATATTATATATATATATATATATATAATAATGAACTACAGACACGTGTTTCGAGGTATCACCTCTCATCAGTGCAGTTATACCATTTTTAGCAGCTACATCTGGCCGGGTTCGAGACCCGAACGAACTTACGCTCGCCAAACCTCTTACCCATATGACCACAATCAGCTGCCAAGTATAGCAAGCTATTTAATCGCTACATTTCTAAGCGGAAATGAACTTCACCTAGAGGTCTCAAACTTTGTAAAAAAAGGTGAGATTTAGCTGAACGCCGAATACGGGGAATTTGGTCGTGAATGTTCCTTTGTCACCAAATAAATATGTAAAACCTTTATATATTATTTTATTATATTATATATATATTATATATATATAATATATATATAATATATATATATATATATATATATATATATATATATATCCAACCGCCGCACTATGGACACTATGAATGTAAACCCAGTTGTAAACATTTTTCGTCAAAAACATGCAATTCCTTACACATTACACATTTTCCAGTAAATTTCACATTGTTTACACTTTTCAGCTACCGAAAATGGATAACAGACCTCTGTTCATCCCTTACAGAAATCTGTTTTTCTGTTATTATGCTTTCTCTTACTCGCTCTTTCTCTCTTTCTTTTTCTCTTTGCTTCTTTCTTTTTCTCTCCATCTTTCTCTTTTAATTTTTCTGTTCTTATCTTTCTTCTTCTGTCTCCAACATTCTCTATTTCTTGGTCCTTCTTCTCCTTCTTTTTCTTTCTTCATCATTGCCTCTTTTTTTTTCTTTCTCAAACATTCTCTCTTCTCTTCTTCTATTTCTTTCTCTCTCTCCATCATTAATCTATCAACTCAAAGTAAGGAGCTGATGCTAGGTTTGACGCTCCACCTCAGACGCAAAAACAATCTCCTTGGTCTGGCGCTAGTGAATAGGGGATGGACTCGCTCGTTGATTGGATGATACCGAATTTAGGCCACCCCGACGACTTTATTGCCACTACTCATTTACTTTCTCTTTTTCAATAATGTTGTCTACATTTTCATGAATTTATTTCTTTTCCTAGATTTTCTCCCCACTTTTCATTTTTTCTTTTTTTTTCTTTCTCCAACATTATCTCTTCTTTTTTCTTCTTTTTTTTTAACTTTTATTTCTCTTTCCCCACATTTCTCCTTTATTTTCCCCTCTTTCCTTTTTGCCTCTCTCTCTCTCTCTCTCTCTCTCTCTCTCTCTTCCTCATTTTATTCTTCCTTATCTTTGTATTTGTTTTGCGACCATCTTTTCTGTTTTTTTTTTCTTCTCCCTTCTCCATCTTTGCTCTCCATCTTTGCTCTCAATCTTAGCTCTCCATTTTTGTTCTCCATCATGCTCTCCATTTTTCTTTTTTTCTTTCTTTTTTCCTATATTCCTTCTCCCTCTTACTTATTCGATCTTTTACTTTCCCTTTTCGTTTTTCTTTCACCTTATTCTATTTGGTAATTGAAAAAAAAACCAACATGTTTTATATAATTATTGAGTGGATTTTGCATATTCGAACAGAGACAATCAACACTTTAACAACCGTAAACAACTCCAGAAAGAAGACCATAAAATGAAACGATTGCATATCCATACGACAATGATTTGAGAGTGTCGCTGATATTGCAGATAAGTAGTTTTACGAAATAAAACAACAAGTTGGTTTTAAGATAATTCAGCAACGTAGAAAACGTAAAACAGAAATGATAACGATAAATGCTTGTTTTTTTTTTTGTTGTTTGTTTGTTTTGTTTGTTTTCTTTTGTGTCAAGACTGAATTTGGATGTTTCCGCTGTTGATCATCATGGAACCAACATAACGAGAGACAAATGACAGCAACATATTACGTAAATAATGCCAATAAAACACTTAATGTATCATTGTAACCACTTCCCAATTTGTTCTGATTTGCACATGGTGAGAGAAAAGGAAACCTTTCTCTTATCTTGTGCAAATAAAAACAATTATTATGTGATTAGTGGCTGTTGTAGATACGCAATTGGTGCCACACAACACTTAAAATATCAATGGAACACTTCTTAAAAGCAGACTTTATAATACCTTGTGTGTAAAACTAAAATTAGCTTAGTAGAAAAAAGCAAGATTTGCAGGACACCGGTGAGAATAGAATTGGATTTATAATGGTCAGTGAACTAGTTTGTAAACCATTGTGAGACACACTTGATACTTACTTAAGCTTATCAATAGTAAGCTTAGCATAGTATAAGACTATCTGTATTGAGGACTTAAAAATTATTATAATATATATATATATATATATATATATATATATATATATATATATATATATATATATATAATATATTAATAATATATCTTTTAATTGCTCAATACAGATAGTAAGATTGTACGGTTCGGAGTCATGGACACTGTATCGAAGACAGATTCGGCAGTTAGCCGTTTTCCACAAAGGTTTGCCTACGAGCAATCTGTGGACTCACCCTCGAAGACAGAATGTCTAATGCTGACCTTTTCACCATATGCAACATTGACGGAATGGAGAGCTTCCTCATAAAATCACAATTGCGCTGGGGCTGGTCATGTTTTGCGAATGCATGATGACATAATACCAAAGATTCTGTTGTATAGTCAGCTTGACGATGGTAAAGAAACGTGGGTCGACCATTGTCAGGTTTAAGGACAAGCTGAAAGTAACCTCTCAGCTGCAAATATAGATACCTACTTTTGAGAGCACAGCACTCAATCGTAGAATGTGTAGGATTTTTGTGTTACAATGGTATTAAGAATTTTGAAGCATCCGGAGGTCCCAAGCTGCATAAGCTAGGAAGGATAGAGTATTGGCTAGTGTCCCAGCAATACATTCAAATAATGCACACATTTGTTCCATCTGTGGACTTCTTTGAAAGTCAATTGGCAGGGCTGAAATATCACCTGCGAATTAACACACAAGGTTAGATGAAAGAGGTTGTCTGAACCTCATACGTCGAAATCGACGGGAGAGTCCCATCTATATATTATTATATATATATATATATATATTATATATATCTAGACAAAACGTGTCACGTTGGGCCACCCATTGTACTCTCGATAGATAAGTGGAATTAGGCAGGTATTGCCAAAAATGACTTAAAATCCTGTAAATACAACATAAATTCCCGCCGTCATCCGAATATAAAAAATTACCAAAAATCAGGGATTATCCGATTTTAATGAAATTTTCAGTGTTGATTTTTTTTAGGTCAATTAATTTTGCCTCCCCCTATTTTTGGGAACCAGATATCCGTTGGGTTATATAAACGTTAAACTAATTACAGTATAAATAAAAAGACAAAAGTTCGAAGGTGGGAATAAAAGAAAAAAATGAAGGGGGCGATTCGGGTAGAAAATAAGTTCCGAAAATTGGAAAATTAAATGTAAAAAAAAAAAATTATTTTTTTAGATTTTTTAAAATCTGTTGTTTTTGTATATGAATAGCTTTTAGAATATCAGTGAAAACAATTGTACATCGGTATTTGGTTCTGTCTAAAAGGGCGGGAGTCTAAGTTTTCAAATTAAAATATATAACACATGCATTATAAAATTCATTCATTGATAAATTAACACTGAAAATTTCATTAAAATCGGATAATGGCTCTCATTTTCGGTATTTTTTTCAATCGGGTGGGTATATTTATTTTGTAAAATACGCATTTTACGCCATCTTTGGCAGTGCCTAGTACAAAATATATTTAAAAATAAATTATATGTGTAATATTATTATAATTCTTTTTTTTACTGATGCTAATTATGCTATAGTTTTCGACTTAGACAAATAGGTGCATATCGCATAAATGCACACTGGCCTCCTGCCCTAAAAAAACGCTAAGAGGTCCAGGCTTAAAATCCGACCTGTGCTACTTATAAACACCCTAGTTGGCTGAAGGTATTTTTCTCGAAAAGTTAATGCGATATGAAAGCGATATTTTTAAACCCACCCACCATTTTTTTTCGACAAGTAAATGTAAATATTTTAACCCACCCCTTCTTTAAAATATCTTTTAGTGGTTTGAGTGCGTTTTTATGCGACACATTTTTTAGAGGTTTGGAAGGCGTTAAAAAGTAAGCCACCCCCAGGTTTTATTTTTTATCGACAAGTAAATGTAAGTATTTTACCCCCACCCCTTTCAAATATCTTTTTGTTTTCGGTATTTTCCTTTCATTTTAATTCAAAACAACAGTCACGAATTTTTAAATATATATGACCGATTTTCAAAAATAAAAACAAATCAATAAAAAATCAATAAAAAATAAAATCAATACAATAATACGAAAACAAATAATCAATTCAAAAACAAATACAAAATATTCATATTTACTTGTCGAATAAAACTTGGCTGGGGGTAAAATATCGCTTTTATATCGTATCAACTTTTCGGTAAAACACCTTCAAACAACTAGGGAGTTCATAAGTAGCAGGGATCAGCAGGCAACACTTAGCATTCTTTAGGCCAAGACGCATTTATCCGAAATGCACCGACAAAAATTCGACCTTAAATAATCGATTTAATTAATTCGTTTTTAAAATGAAAATGAGGTAATATGTTGGCAGTCCATAGGATTAGGGAAAATTGATTTAGCAAAGGGAATTAAATCAAAAATATGAATGAATAAATACGACCGAAGAGTTAAAAAAACAACATTAAAACCATGTTGTAAGATTTTTAAGAAAGGAAACGTTTGACCTAATTTAGATTGAAATGGGTCATGGAATCATGCTACGATTTCGTCGCTGAATGTTAATATGCAAATGAAGTGAGTAGTGACTCTAACAATAACTCTCCCATCTCCCACTTATTCTCATAGAGAGACTAACATATATAAGGAGGAGGTAATTAAGATGTATAGAGAGAGGGTGAAGGTAATATTCAGAAAGTGAGTGAGTATATGTATAATGATATATAGTATATATATATAATATATATATATATAGTATATATATATATATATATATATATATTTCAAAATAAGGATTTACTCTGATGAAGGTCAGAATTTTCTTTGTGTGCGAATTTCTATTTTTTTCTATTATTATTATTTTCATTTCATTGGTTTCCAACAATAATAATAGTTTGAATAATGTACACATGTCAATAATGTAACACGGTCAGGATAAACTCCTGGCCGAACACGTGTAAAGTAAAATTGTGATTAACAGGTTGCTATCTTATCCTTCTTATACTTTTTTCCACATACCGTCGGATTCATTCCAGTTTCATTTTTAAAATATATATATATATATATATATATATATATATATATCGTATATATAGTGGGTTGTTTTTTTTTTTTCTTCTTTTGTAGGAATATTTTTAGCACAGACAATATTACAAGATAGGGAGCAATTTAGAGAATAAAGGATTGGAATAAAATAAGAAGGTAGACTCATTGAAAATTAATGAGACAAACACAACACGAAATTATTTAGCAACATTTCGTGACAAGGATAACATTGGATACAAAGGAAAATCCTGCGAAAGATTCGAACGAAGAGACATATGGAAAATAAACATGGAAAAAACAAAGCCAGAATTGGTGGGGAAAAAATTCAGATGATGGGAGATAGATTTTATATGAAAGAAAGTAATTGTTATATATATATTAGATAGATAGATAGAATGATAAATATATATATATATATATATATTATATAAGTGTATTTTAGGCGCAGTGCGATTTTTTCTTTATAATATGTTTTCATTGAATTGAACACTTATCAGATTCGCGCTCATTAATGCAACTCTTAAAACACATTCATGCTCCCTCCCTCTATCTACGGCAAAATCTCTAACTGAAATACACACATACTATATTGAGAAAACAACAAAAAACTTCAAATAATCGAAGCTTTAATATATAAACAAAAAAAACGCTAGCCCTCATACAAAAATAAAACTTTGAAGTAAGTTTCAACATATCGCTAAAATGCTTATAAATTTTCTGGCCTACATTACCTTGCAATTCCCCTCCCCTGTATAACCTGTGCCCACCTCAAAAAAATCACCACTGCTTTGTTCAAACTACTACCATTCCAAAACCTCCCACTACCTATTGATATTACCTCCCACTAATTCCTTTGCTTTACTCGTTCTCGTTAAAAACGAGACATGAAAACTATTCCATCGTTTCCACCTGAGGATGGCAAAAGTGCATTTGCGAAAGCGCTAGTGACGAAAATTCGGTGGACTGGTATAAGGACAGTTCCAACCCTGACACCGAAGGATGCCGAAGATTAGAACGGATCGGCTAAAGACTTGTCAGAACAGGAATTGTCTGTTCAATTCAATGAAACATGTATATATATATATATATATATATTATATATATATATATATATATATATATAGAGAGAGAGAGAGAGAGAGAGAGAGAGAGAGATAGAGAGATAGAGATAGAAGAAATGAATAGATGTGGATAGATAGATAGAAAGGAATAGACTTAGATATATATATATAGTATATATATTATATATAATATATATATATTATATATATATAGTTAATTTTTTTTAAGTTGGGCGTTATTACGAAGCATTAAAATATAAATGATGAACTCGATATTATGAGTATTGGATTCACTTATTTATTATTATTATTTTTTTGTCATAATTTTCCAGGTTCGTTAGGATACCCTTTAGCAAATGAATGTTATTCCTGTTTAACAGCTTTTTTGTCTCTGTTGTTATCGAACAGCGGCAGAGTCTGTGAAATATTTATATAACGGAGAATTCCGATGTCTGCGTTCAATCCCTTCGCGTGTGTTTGTCATTTTAGAATCCATTTATTTTCTGATTGTTTTCTAGATTGCGTTGTTGGAATGCGTGTTCTATTAAAATGCATTTGAGGGTGTAAGGTTGTTGTAGGGTGTTAAAATGAGTGATATATATATATATATTATAATTAATAGTAATCCACAGACTCGTGTTTCAAGGTTTCACCTTTCATCAGTGTGGCTTATCACGTAACAGGCTAGCCTCTGGCCGGGTTCGAGACCGAATGAACTTTCGTTCGGCAAAACGACTCTAACCCGTACGGCAGAGGCAGCGTCAAATATAGGAGAATAAATAATCGCTACATTTCTAAGCGGAAATGAAATTCAACTAGAGTCCTCAAACGTTTGTAAACAAACGCGAGGGTTAGATATACGCCGTAACAGTGAATCTGCAATTAAGTCCTATCAGAGAACTAACCATTAGTCAATGGGAGTATATATATAATAAATAAGTAATCCACAGACACGTGTTTCAAGGTTTCATCTTTCATCAGTGTGGCTATACCGTAACAGCTACCTCTGGCCGGGTTCGAGACCCGAATGAACTTTCGTTCGCCAAACCTCTAACCCGTTTATATATATATATATATAGAGAGAGAGAGGATATGACTTAAGAGTAAGGGAAATGAATCCGACGGTATATGTATAGATAAAAGGTTATTTTAAACAACATTGTGGGTTTTCATACCTTTATTATAAACATAGATAGATAGAAATGATATATTGTAGAGATTAGAAAGGATGAGACTTAGATAGATAGATAGATAAAGAAGATCAAAAAGATATATATATATAATATATATATATATATATATATATATATATATATATATATATATATATATATATACAAATAGATAGATAGATAGATAGATAGATGATACAAAATAAAAAAAAGTCTACAACAAATAAACAGTTAACTGAACTAAATACATATATCTATTGTGGAAATAAATATGCTATATGAACAGAGTAAGATAGGAATAGACATAGATAGATAGATAGATAGATAGATACATACATACATACATAAAAAGAAATAAACATACATAAATGGATAGAAAGGAGTTGCCTTAGTTAGTTAAATAGATAGATAGATAGATAGATAGATAGATAGGAATCTACCTAGTTAGATGGATAAAAAGGTGTAGACTTGTATATATAGTTAGAGAGATAGATAGATTGATAGATATGAAGAAACTTAGATAGGAATTTTTTTTTTAAGTTGTCGTCGGGGCGGCCTAATATCGGTATCAGCCAGACAGCAAGAGAGTCTATCCCCTTTTTACTTGCGCTAGACCAGCTCCTCATTTTACCATACAGATCTCTGTGCTACTCATACGCTCATACGAGTTAGCGAGGGCCGGTATCGAACCAGGAATCTTGTGATTCCTAGTCGAATGCTCTACCCACTGAGCTAAACCGGCCCTCCACATGAATAAATGGACTAAAACATAGAGAGACAGATAGATAGACAGACAGAAACAGACAGAGACAGCAAGAGAAAGAAGAAAGAAGAAGAAGAAGAAGAAGAAGAGCGAGAAGAAGAGCGGGCGAGAAGAAGAAGAAGAAGAAGAAAGAAGAAGAAGAGAAGAAGAAGAGAGAAGAAGAAGAGAAGGCGAGAAGAAGAAGGGGAGAAGAAGAAAGAAGAAGAAGGTGAGAAAAAGAAAAAGAAGAAGGGCGAGAAGAAGGGCGAGAAGAGAAGGCGAGAAGAAGAAGAAGAAGAAGAAGAAGGGCGAGAAGAAGAAGAAGAAGAAGAAGAAGAAGAAGAAGAAGAGAGAAGAAAGAGGGCGAGAAGAAGAAAGGGCGAAGAAGAAGGGCGAGAAGAAGAAGAAGAAGAAGAAGGTGAGAAAAAAGAAAAGAGAAGAAGGGCGAGAAGAAGAAGAAGAAGAAGAAGAAGAAGAAGAAGAAGAAGAAGAGAAGAAGAAGAAGAAGAAGAAGAAAGAAGAAGAAGAAGAAGGCGAGAAGAAGAAGAAGGGCAGAAGAAGGGAGAAGAAGAAGAAGAAGAAGGGTGAGAAAAAGAAAGAAGAAAAAGGGCGAGAAGAAGAAGGGCGAGAAGAAGAAGGCGAAGAAGAAGAAGAAGAAGAAGAAGAAGAAGAAGAAGAAAGAAGAAGAAGAAGAGGAAGAGAGAAGAAGAAGGCGAGAAGAAGAAGGGCGAAGAAGAAGAAGAAGAAGGGCGAGAAGAAGAAGAAGGGCGAGGAGAAGAATGGCGAGAAGAAGAAGAAGAAGAAGAAGAAGAAGAAGAAGAAGAAGAAGAAGAAGAAGGGTGAAGAAAAGAAGAAAAGAAGAAAGAAGGGCAAGAAGAGAAGAAGAAGAAGAAGAAGAAGAAGAAGAAGAAGAAGAAGAAGAAGAAGAAGAAGAAGAAGGCCGAGAAGAAGAAGGGAAGAAGAAGAAGAAGAAGAAGAAGAAGAAGAAGAAGAAGAAGAAAGAAGAAGAAGAAGAAGAAGAAGAAGAAGAAGAAGAAGAAGAAGAAGAAGAAGAAGAAGAAGAAGAAGAAGAAGAAGGGCGAGAAAAAGAAAAGAAGAAGAAGGGCGAGAAGAAGAAGGGCGAGAAGAAGAAGAAGAAGAAGAAGAAGAAGAAGAAGAAGAAGAAGAAGAAGAAGAAGAATTCTTTTTTCCCCTAAATATTTAAGCACACTTTTCCCGGGATCAGCTATTGTCCTGCACATTGTCATTCAATTCAACCCTTGAATCTTTTTTATATCTCACAATAACCAATCCATTGTCCCGATTCAGTGTTCTATACTTATAATTTCTTTCTGAGAACGATATTACTCAATGGAATCATTTTCCCCTCTCCAGGCACCCCTACACCCCCTCTACCGTAAAAATGAGTAAAAAGTTCATTTCTAGAAACGGTTTGATTAATACATTAACCATCCTCACCCCCCCCCCATTGGCCTCCGTAGTCACAACTCTGTATTTGAGCTTCATTTATACGTAACATAAATAACTCTTTCAACAATGGGTATATTCAGTGCAATACATCCCCACGGGATATGCAATTGATAAAGGTATTACGAATGGAGTCAATAAAAAAAAATAGAAGAAAGAAAGAAAAAGTGCAGGGGTGTATGTAGTGAGCATATGCTGAAACGAAATCATTTGAAGTGAGAGGGTTTCGATAACGAGGTTCATATTTTTAAATAATTTAAAGACAAGGGTATTTTTACCATTCTCATGAAGCGTGTGTGAAATATATATATATACAGGATGGACCAAAATGATCTGACATATTCAAATTCTTCTGAAATTGTGTACAGGTGTGGACTATGTTATAGCTAGACATTCCCCAAAATTTAAGCTTCCAATTCCAAGAATTAGCGGAGTTTTTTTTAGCTCTCCAAAATTGAGGGGGTCACACAAAAGTGGCGACTTTTTGTAATCTATTGTGTACGCCCCTAAATGTGTCAGATAATTTTGGTCCACCCTATATATATATATATATATATATATATGTATATAACTATAGCCTGGGATAGTCACCGCTTCAGCGTTCACTGGAATGGTGCGCCAAATTGCAGTAGTATTAGGAGAGTGCTTATTGGAATCAACGTCACCTGATGAATGCATGCAAGTTTGCATGTATGAAACCTAAGGTTGTGACTGTTCTAATGCCATCAAATAAATAGATATGTAATACCTTTATATATTTATCTGATTATATATATATATATATATATATATATATATATATATATATAAAAGGATAGACAGCGGAACGAAACAGGTTGATATACATACATATGTAAATAGATTTATGGAGACGCGTGGTCTATTGGTTAGAGTCGTAGGAAATGGACTCGTCGACCCGAATTCAATTGATCGACGAAACTGTTTGCATTTAACATGGCACTAATACCCTTGGAAAAGGTATGAATCCAATTCTCCTTCCAGCTATTCGTAAATAGCAGGGCAGACTGGGTTCTTTAACGATTACTAGGTAACCAGTCTATGAAAAGGAAAACTCTGGGTCACATCCTTCTCGTGCGGAGGGTTTGGTATATATATATATATATATATATATATAGCTACAGATACAGAAAGGCAGATAGATAGATAGATAGATATATAGAAATAAATAGATATATAGAAATGTATAAATAGGTAGATAGATATAACTGAGTATACTGATAGATAGATATATAGATATGAATAGACTTACATATATGGAATGAAAGGAGTAGACATGGATAGATAGATTGGAATAGGATGAAATATGAATAAACAGACTAAAAAGGACAAAGAGGATAGACATGGGGGAAGAGAGAGAGAGAGAGAGAAGAGAAAGAGAGAGGGAGGAGTGACAGAGAAAGAGAGAGAGAGGAGAGAGAGAGAGAGAGAGAGAGAGAGAGAGAGAGAAAAGAGGGAAAGAGAGGAAACAAAAATAAGAAAATAATAGTAGGAAAGAAAGGCTAAAAAATATAACATCTCTAACTAACCGTCTAGATAGATCTATAAAAAACGAAAAAGAAATTATATGGAAGAGAGAGGGAAGGTGGTGTGTGTTCTAGAGAGAGAGAGAGAGAGAGAGAGAGAGAGGAGAGAGAGAGAGAGAGAGAGAGAGAGAGAGAGAGGAAACAAAAATAAAGAAAATAAAAGTAGGAAAGAAAGGCTAAAAAAATATAACATCTCTAGCTAACCGTCTAGATAGATCTAAAAAAAGAGAAAGAGAGTATATGGAAGAGAAAGACAAGGTGGTGGTGTTCTAAGAGAGAGAGAGAGAGAGAGAGGAGAGAGAGAGAGAGGAGAGGAAACAAAAATAAAGAAAATAAAGTAGGAAAGAAAGGCTAAAAAAATATAACATCTCTAGCTAACCGTCTAGATAGATCTAAAAAAGAGAAAGAGAGTATATGGAAGAGAAAGACAAGGTGGTGGTGTTCTAGAGAGAGAGAGAGAGAAGAGAAGAGAGAAGAGAGAGAGAGAGAGAGAGAGAGAGAGAGGAAACAAAAATAAAGAAAATAAAAGTAGGAAAGAAAGGCTAAAAAAATATAACATCTCTAGCTAACTGTTTAGATAGATCTAAAAAAAGAGAAAGAGAGAGACAAGGTGGTGGTGTTCTAGAGAAAGAAAGAAAGAGAGATAGAGAGATAGAGGGGGGAAACTATCTATAGGACGTAAACTTGTAAACAGAAGGCCTGTCCCTTTCTTTCCTTCATATTATTCTTAAGATAACAATCACCAGCGAAAGTGTTCTCGGCCTGTCGAGTTGATGTCTTGAAAATAGAATTTACAAGGGGAAAAATATATTCAGCCCAAGCCATAAATGGGAATTATTGTTTGGCAGGCTTATTCAAACCTTTGCCGAAAGTAGACTAAATGTAGATTCGGTTTTTCAAAACCGGAAGGGTGTGCTGATATGCTGACCGAACTCGAAATTCATTTTAATCCTTTTGTGTCCCAAAATCAACCCCCCTCCTAATCCACCGGGTTCCTCTTGTGTTTATTATCAATAGATTTCGCAAAATTCGACTGCTCCCCCGTGGGGGCTTTTATTACACAACGCAGGGTACCGATTCGGACAAATCGAACGATTGAAACGGGGAATTAGGGGTTTGATTTGAGAGCCGCTTTTTTTTTAGAAAGCAAGAGAATGGGTGTACTTTTCGATTTACTGTTTATTTTTGAACTACGAGAACTTGACGTCAATTTGAATTAAATTCGACGAATATATATACCCCATGGCAGGCAAAGAGATTAGAAAAGAAGCACACACACACACGCACACACACACATATGCATATACACAAATACAGAAGAACACACGTTTCTTCGCCGCTTTGTTTGCACAACAGTCAAAGTATTCAAAATCATTTCCCAATTTTTATCTTTACCAGATGATTTTTGGATTGAATCTCGGATCAAGAGAATCTTCGACCTACACAAGAATGCTGTGTGCTGTTCTGGACGTAGCACCCCACAAAAACACCTGTATGCCCACTTACCTCCTATCACACAAACCACTTAAATAAGATGAAGATGACACACCAGACAAATACCCAAATATATAAGACACACCACCCAAATACCCAAATATATAAGACACACCACCCAAATACCCAAATATACAAGACACACCACCCAAATACAAGGCACACCACCCAAATATCCAAGTAAAAATATGGCAACCAAATACAGAATATGTAATCCAAATAACCAAGTGAAATACACAGCAATGCATTAAATAAGGTTTCGATTTAATGTTCCATGAAGAAGGTTTCCGATTCTGACATGAAGGCTCTCGAGTTTGGAGACGTCAAGAATGATCCTGACTTTCAAATTTCAAATTCCTGAATAAGGCTGAAACGGTGAGGATATCTTATTATGATGCAGATTCGTTGACTATCAATTGGTTACCGAAACTACGACACTTCTTACGTCTCAACACCCTCAGAAGATGTTTACTAAGTTTATCAATGAGTATTTGATTTATTCGGAACATACCTTCTTTAAATGTGTACAGGATGGTCATCAGCGATGCACTATTGTCATCGACAATAACAGGTTCTTGTTAATCATATTGGCTCCAATAGAAACCTCGACTTGATTGTGAAATTGTCAGGTCACTATCCAGAGAGTGAAATACTATTAGTCTAGACTATATTATTAGTCAGAATCATTAACACATAGAATACATTTTTGTGACGGAGAACGAGAAAGGAAAGGGAGCAATACATTGTCTTGCCTGCCGGGATCGAACTCGCGTCCTCCCGCATGCAAAAACAAATGCGATTTGGGCACTGGACGGACGCGAGGTTCGACTGATGTGCCTGGATGTTTGGGTAAATATGTCCATAAATGACAAGTGAGTCGAGCGCTGGTAGTCAGCAGCAGCAGAAGCAGTCGACAACGAGGACGACGCGCTTTGCGAACGATCCAGGAAAGAAATGGATTTTAGTCCAACAGAAACAAAACTAAATAGGAATTGCGCTTTTGAACTGTTAAAGATTATTTCGACTACGACGACGGATTTTTCCAGCTGCTAGACGAAGACGAAGAATGTGTTGACCAAAATAAAGTCTGGCTTGTGAAAAGACGATGAACTCGCTTGTTTTTGGTCCCCCCCTCAGCAGGAACTTCTTGATTCTAATATCTATTTTCCCCCCTTCTATAATTTTATTTATTAACAATGGCTGGAGATAAATCTGTTAGGTTTGTCTCAAAATAGCCCATATAGTAGTGCGTTTAAAATCCTGTAATGTCTTGTAGCGTTAGTTTGTATTTGCCTGGTGGAGTTGTCTGCCCCTTTTAGTTTGCTGGTGCCCGCTAGGGTGCTATAGTATTTAAGCGTCGGGTTCAAAACCTTTCGGCCTCTTTTTCCTGTTTCAGCAACTACGAGCCACATGGGGTATATTTTATCTAACCCCTCTCGTTGGGGCTCAGCCCCCCTTACATTACTGTAAGTTATACACAGCATGGACTACCACTAGTCTCATGTCTGTACTTTTATATGTTATCTTGTACCATTCATGAATGTGTCTTCATCTTTATTTGTTTATCTTTATTTATGTACTCCTTGTTAATGTACTCTTTTACTATGTACGTTGTATCTTCCTATCCATGTGCTGTATATATTAAATGTTTTGTCTGTTAACCTTCGTCGGAGTTTTCTGTATGCAAAGTATGAATAACTTTGAACCCACGTTACAGTCACTTATATATCAATAAGAAATAAAGGTTTACATAAATATAGCGGTATTAATTTGCACACTGGTTTTAACAAAACCGGGTTTAATAAATAATTACTTAATTTTTTAAATCTCTAATAATATTGTTTTATTTACCAACGTATTAAAATCGATCCTATGAATGATTTTATATAGAAACCAATCTATATATTAATGCGCGTGTTCCTAAATCATCCGCCCGTTATCATCCTGCAACACCCTCTTGTTAAAAATGAGACCGTCCAAATCGTCCAAGATGCAATACACAAATGTAAATCCGGATTATCTGCTGTCACTTAATCGCAGATTTCTTATTTATCCCATTTTATTTGAAGCAATTTTAAAAATGGAACATTCCAATTGGTATTGCATCGCGTAAATGGTCCACCTAAAATTAAAATGAATTGAATAAAAGTACATGTTTGTTTTACTTTTAAAATATATTTTGGTAATCTTAATCTTAATTCTTGCCTTAACTCATGCTCGGCAACTATAATGATATTGAAGTTTCTGTAGAACTAAATATTACGAAAAATATAGATAAAGAAAAACAATAGTAATACTATGTGTATTAAGATATTATAAAATATATAAAATATTTGAAAAGATATTATAAAATAATGTAAAAAGATATTATGCAATATATAAAATATATAAAAAGATATTATAAAGTAATATAAACAAAATTACAAAATATATAAAATATATAAAAAGATATAAAATAATATAAAAAGATATGACAAAATGATATAAAAAGATATTATAAAATATATAAAATATATAAAAAGATATTATGAAATAATATAAAAAGAAATTATAAAATATATAAAATATATAAAAAGATATAAAATAATATAAAAAGATATTATAAAATAATATAAAAAGATATTATAAAATATTTAAAAAGATATTATAAAATAATATAAAAAGATATTATAAAATATATAAAATATATAAAAAGATGTTATAAAATAATATAAAAAGATATTATAAAATATATAAAAATAATATGTTAATTAAGTATTATCATGATTATTATATATTTTTGTATCATTTATTGCAAAGACAACAGTAGGATTTATATGTAATGAAATCGCAAATCATCGTTTCTAGCTTAAATAGCTGCTCTTGATTTTTGTTTCGTTTGGTGGAAAATCCACGGGTCCGCTAGTTAAAATATAAGTGTAATCTTTGTAAGATGCATCCTTATTTAATTTTGTTAGTCTTATCTAATATATTTCATTACATTAAAACTCAACTACTTACGCCTGGAGGGTGCATATTCTTACTAGTAACATTAAGAATTAAGACAACAACCTGAGAAATAATAACCTTTTCTGGTATTAAATGACCCACAGAGGTTGATATGCCGTGATAAGAGGTTTACAGAGTATGAACTCCGGTTCTTATAAAACATTAGGTTACTTAAAGGAAAAGTACCCAATGTGGAATACTTCAGTTAGGGAAACAACGAACGCGATAGTTACATTTATACACTTTTATTATAACATGTATAGGGGAACGAAGTTCCCCAGGCTATATAATGTCACAAGTGTCCAACCATTCATAGTAGTGTAAGAGAGGCAAAATAGGTGGAAACTACTTACTGCATATAGAGTCTGTACTGTCTGGCATGCACTATGTGTGTACTGGAGAGAGGTGACTAACACGTCCGTTCTTGTCCAGTAGCTTCGGTCAAAGAGGGTGATCTTCTTGGGTTCCTGCATCACGTGATCAAAAAAAGGGGCTCTTGGCGCAGAAGATTACCCAAACCCTCAGACAAGGGAGACTGCTCTTACAGACTACTCTTAAAGGTACCCCCTCCCTGGACAGGTACCTGACCTGCACATACTACTCTTACACCGTTAAACAATACTCAAACTGAAAAATCTAAATAATACAAGGTACTAAATATAATGCAACAATTAAAGACAAACATAATGTCTGAAATAAATAAAAAAAAGACTCTAAAATTGATCTCTAATATTATTGATTTATTCTCCATAATATTAAAACCAATCCTATGAAGGATTTTATATAGAAATCAATTAAAATATTATTAAAATGAGGGACCATATTACCTTTAGGCACCCCTTTTTTGATCTCGATTAAGAAAGGACATGTTTTTCATTTACACCGTCAATATCGGGTTGTTTGTTAAGGGTTAGGGTTTAGGTTTAGGGTTAGGGATTAGGGTTAGGGGTTAGTTTTATTATTTAAAAAAATCTAAAAATCGTCTGTTAAAACAACTGGATATTGACGGTGTAAATGAAAAACATGTCCTTTCTTAATCGAGATCAAAAAGGCGTGCCTAAAGGTCATATGCTCAAAAATGAGTGTAATATTTGCAATATGCGTGTTATTTAATTTCGTTAATCGTATCTCATTGCATTGAAACTTTAATATTTACGCCCGGGAGATGCATATTCCTTCTAGTAACAATAAAAATTAAGATAAAAGTCATAAAAATCTAAATAATACAAGTTATTGAATACAATCCAACAATTAATGACAATTTCTCTGATTTTTTTTAGATGAGGCTTGATAATTAGTATCATTTGTATTAGTCGTACTATTTCTCTCACCTTCATAATCCAAATAATACGAATTAATGACAAATTTGCTTCCTGAAACGGAAAAAAATACTCCAATAATCAACAAATGGTTGCATAATATTTATATTCATTTATTATTTCGTAAAACAATTAAAGCAAAACAATAAAATCCTAAAAATAAATTAGATTGCATTTAACCTCTTGCGTGTTTCTTGTTTTCTTTTTCTTACTGTTGTAATTGAATATTTTATTTCTTAATTTTTTAATTGCAAATCCAACCATTCCTTAAAGTAGGAAATCCTAGCAAAAACCGCCAACCCTTCAGTGCACGTCCATCCGTAAGACACAATACCGCGGAGGACCCAGGCATTATCAGACTTCCGTCGACACAACAATGGACCGCCAGAATCACCCTGAAAAAAGGAAAAACAATAAGAATAGATTGTAAACACGGTTTGTTTGGAATGGCTTTTTGCCGATAATTTTTAGGGCGGTCTTCCGATCTATAGCTCTGCTGATGAGGCCTAATAGGCCGAAATGTACATACAGAGATTGATTTTTCTCGATTTGTTTAGCCATACATTTAATAGGTATTCCCGCCTAATTCATTATTAATTAATTAATTTTCAAAATTAGGTACGACTCCAATTAAGCACTTATTCTCCCAAAAATTATCGGCAAAAAGCCATTCCAAACAAACCGTGTTTACAACTTATCATATCGTCGTGTAATAAAAGTCACCAGAAGTGGAATATTAACCTACTCTAAACAAATCATAAAATCTAAGAAGTCCGTTTAGTGTAGAGGTTATGGGATCGGCCTGTCAGCTTGGCAGTCCGGTTTCAAATCACGCACAGGGCGGTCTTCCGATCTATAGCTCTGCTGATGAGGCCTAATAGGCCGAAATGTACATACAGAGATTGATTTTTCTCGATTTGTTTAGCCATACATTTAATAGGTATTCCCGCCTAATTCATTATTAATTAATTAATTTTCAAAATTAGGTACGACTCCAATTAAGCACTTATTCTCCCAATAAGAATAGAGTTTTGAATCTAATGTTTCTGTGTTTGGTCACTTCATTAGACAAAAAGAAAAGTAGTTTTATCTTTTTCTGTACCATTTTATTTTAATTTTAATTTTCATATGAAGTATGGAGTCGCGTGGCATAATGGTTAGAGTCGTAGGAAATGGACTTGTCGACCCGAGTTCAAATCCTAGACGAAACTGTTTGCATTTCACATAGCGATAATACCCGTGGGAAAGGTATGAATCCATATCTTCTTCCTCTGGCTATGGGTAAAATAGTAGGGCAGACAGGACTCTTTAATCTTGGATAGGTGACCAGTCTAGGAGAAGGAAAACCTGAGGGCAGTGGTTGTTTAAGTCTGTGGTATTCCTTGTGCACCAATTCTTTCCTATCGACTGTTGCGGATGGTCTAACACAGGCCTTCACCGCTATAAACAAAACACTGTGTAAGTTGTCAATTGGATGAACCCTCATGCGTCCAAATCTCTGAGAGTGTCCATTTATGAAATATTATGTGTCAATTTGATGCATTTAAAGAAATAACCAAACTAAAAACCTTTCTTAGTGCAAAAGAGGCATACATGATAAAACGGCATTATACCTTATTACATCTATGTCCTATCATGTAAATCCCTTGTGGATTTTTAAAAAATGCTCTTACCAATCGGAACACAAGTGTATCAAGTGATATTAGCAGGGCATGTGCATACACCGCCTTATGATAATTCAATTATTACAACGTTTCATATGTTTACTTAAAAGCTATTGCAAAAGTGTTCAATATGGAAAAAGTATAAAAATCTTGATTTAACTCTCTCTCTCTCTCACTTTTTCCTTCTTTCCTTCTTTTTCTTTTTAATTATGTTCGATTGAAATAGAATAGCGTTATCACTTTCATGCTCACCCCTCTTTCTGTCTTTCCCCTACTCTCTTTCTTTTTTTACTATTGTTTTTCTGTGCAGCATGTCCTTTTTCGTCCCTTTATTCATAATAAGAAAAAGAATAGTCCATTATTTACCTCAGAAATAAGAATTCGGCCAATAAGCAAAGAGAGATAATCAGGATTTATATTTTTGCATTTCATGTTGGACGATTACGACTTTCTCGTTTTTAACCAGAAGGTGTTCCAAGATTATAACGGTCGGAAGATTAAGGTACAAGAGTAGTAATATATAGAAGACGATATATAGAAATAGAAAAAAAACAAATTGTTCCACAATCTTGTGTAAAATATGTATGTCGACCTTTAAACGTTTTGGTTTATATAAAAACCTTCTTTAGGACCTTTTTATTGAGGAATGTTTATTTTTCTCTTGTTGGATCTTAAAACTGAAAATATTATAACGGTTGTACTTTTAAGGAACACGAGTATTGATATAGAGATGAAACGGTAGCATCTAGAAGACTACAGCTAGTATTTGTTCCTATGCTTACTCTGGAAAACTGTAATACCAAATATAGATTTACCATGGAAAGAAATTGTATCTTTCTGTAATTTCTGTTACCTGTCAGATACATTAACAGGCAGGTATTCGAAGTTTCTTTTCAAGGCATTTCAGTAGAGCGAGGTAACTAAGGATAGGTGCGTATCTACTATACAAGTGCCAAGCATTAGGTTAAAATTGGTTATATGCTACAAATAGCAAGGAACATACTGTTGAATGACTTATTAGGTATTATCGAATGCATTAGATCGAGTAAATTGGCAATGTATACATACATGCCTCTGATTATATATATATATATATATATATATATATATATATATATATACATTGTAATACAGGTACAAGTAATAACCTACTCGAGTTTCACCATAAGGATCTTCAGGGTTAAATCCACTGGATTAATCAAGAGAAAGAGACACACGTGTAATTGACTGCAATTAATCAATATCTTGATTAATCCAGTGGATTGAACCCTGAAGATCCTTATGGTGAAACTCGAGTAGGTTAATACTTGTACCTGTATTACAATAAACTTTCTCTACTAACTTATTGAGCACTTTTTATTTGTAATATCGCTGTCTTACCTTTACCTATAATAAGATAAATATATAGGTTTACATATGTATTTATTGGGTGACAAAGGAACATTCACGTGAATGTTCCTTTGTCACCCAATAAATAGATATGTAAAACCTATATATTTATCTTATTATATTATATAACAGCTCTATTTTATATTGAGCACTCTACCAATTAATACTGCCTTTGGTACACCATTCCAGCAAAAGCTGAAATAGTGACCATCTCACACTACAGTATATATATATATATATATATATATATATATATATATATATATATATATATATTATATATATATGGAGACTGTCTGATTAATTTCCTCATCGTACTTCCATATATATATATATATATTTATCTATATCTATATATCTATATCTATCTATCTATCTATCTATCTATATATATATATATATATATATATATATATATATATATATATATATATATTATATATATATATATATAGATAGATAGATAGAGATATAGATATATATATATAGATAGATATAGATATATTATATCTATATCTATCTATCTATCTATCTATCTATCTATATATATATAATATATATATATATATATATATATATATATATATATATATATATATATAGATAGATAGATAGATAGATAGATAGATAGATAGATATAGATATATAGATATAGATAGATAGATATAGATATATATGGAAGTACGATGAGGAAATTAATCAGAATCCTTATATATATATATATATATATATATATATATATATATATATATATATATATATATAAGGATTCATTGGGTGAGTTGAGGTGTGGTGTGGTAGTTTGGCGTTGAACTTTAAATGACAATTAATATTGCCAAACCGACAGACCTCACAGAGCGCTGTACTCTTGCAATGTTCTGCCAACAATAACATGCTTAACAAATATGGTTGGCCATAAATTTATAGGTAGCGCTATATTTTCGAAAGCCAATTATACTTGAACGTGTTCCCGCCCAGCAGTATGTCCATGAGTTGTGACCTTTTATGCTACTAAGCTAGCGACATGATTAATTCAAGAGTTATCAATGGCGCTTACAGTGCACGTTGTCGTCCCCATACTTATGGCTTCTCCGACGCAGATGTGCTGTGGTTCTAATAGTGAGGCGTGTTTTTGGCATTCTTTGCTGCCCATTACAGGGACTCTGGCTCGAAGCAGAAACTGTGAGTATGAATCATTTTCTGGGAAAAAAAAAAGAAAGATAAAATGGATAAATTAATACATAAATGTATTGGAAATGATTTTACAATAAACATGCATTAGAAATGATTTTTACTATAGATTTGCATTGGAAATGATTTTTACTATAAAAATGCATTGGAAACGATTTTTACTATAAAAATGCATTGGAAACGTTTTTTTTTACTATAAAAATGCATTGGAAATGATTTTTACTATAAAAATGCGTTGGAAATGATTTTTACTATAAAAATGCATTGGAAATGATTTTTACTATAAAAATGCATTGGAAACGATTTTTACTATAAAAATGCATTGGAAAGGTTTTTTTACTATAAAAATGCATTGGAAATGATCTTTACTATAAAAATGCATTGGAAATGATTTTTACTATAAAAATGCATTGGAAATGATTTTTACTATAAAAATCCATTGGAAATGGATTTTTCCCTTTTTATGAAAGCCATGTATGAACATGTACTGGAGAGGAACAATATTTTTGGGGATTAGTGGATCTCCATTTCATTTCATAAAATGTATTCAAATATGTAACAGAAAGAAACTGTTTATTTACAGCATGGAACTTTTATAGAAAATCTAATATTGTTAAAAGATTTTTGTGTTTATGTAGATTTCCATCTTTACTAAAAACATAATTCATATATGTTATGATAAGTGTAACAGTGAAATTGAAAATTACTTTTTCTATATTTCATGCATGAAAGCTTTCCAGTAAATACATGTTTTGTACGTTACTTTTCAACTATTCATTGTACTAGCAAATATATGCATTATCTGGGTGCAAGTATTTCAGTTTTAATTTAATAAAATATATTAAATTAGAAAGGCTAATGAAACTAATTAGGAATGCAGATAAACGGATTTGAAACAGAGTGGGGTTTAATCGATAAATAGAACAACTGAAACTTACTCTTCTATCACTCCCTTCTTTCATTGCTAAATTTTCCTAATTTAACTAGTTTGGTAAAATAGGAAGTAAAGAATAAAATTACAGTGAATTCCCCAAAAGAGGTAAACATGCATTTATATTGATAATTTTGATATTACGGACTGTTTTCCTCGTCTTTATTGTGGTATGTATAAACACAACGTTTAGGTCACTCTATGTAAACGTTGTGTTTATTATATTCCACTGAATATCTCCAAGACCTGACGTGCATGGTTTTTAGTTAAAGTTTTTTGGGTTTGTTTTTTTTGGGGGGAGGAGGTTGTTTCTTTTCCCCCCATATTTCATACTAGGAGCGGCTACTCGGCATAGCCTGGGTAGAGGTGGGGGTTTACAAAAGGAGTTTCGTAGATCTATTATTGCTGAATCGTGTGTTGAATCCCCACGGGATGGTCCATTAAAACCCTTATGTAAAAACGACCTTGCGTTGATCCCTTTTAAAAGAAAAAGTAATGTCATATAAATACTTTTAAAAGAAAAAGTAATGTCATATAAATTTCGAAATTTAGTTAGAGGAGGAAATAAGGCAATGACTTATACTTAGATCAGTAAATCATGAAAGGCAAACAGCCTTGTTCAGGATTTGAACTCGGATCGACCAGTTCATTTCCCGTGTCAATGACCAATGCACCACCCACCTCCAAACTATCACAATATAAGTCGAAATTATTTTTCGTCACTACCTTCCCGTGCCGGGAGTGGGTAATTTGTGCGCCTGCTGCCTTCCTTGGATGTGGTAGCCGTTTCTCATGCTCCCTCTCCGGAATCGAACCCCGATTCCCCGTTACCCGTAGTAACCACGGGAGGCACTTAACCGACCGTCGACAGTTTATAGGGACCCTCGAGAGACCCGTCGTTAGGCATAAAGCCGGTGCTATCGACCAGTGAGTTATCCAGAGTCACCAAAGCGGAGCGCGCCGCCCATAGTAACCCCGCCGAGTCGAACGCCGAAGCGAACGGTCTCGAACGGGAGGACGGAAGAACGCGCATCGGTCTCAGTCTAATATGTAGCCCCGCAACCCGTAACGATCGACGAGGGTGCCCAAGCACAAAGGCCAAGGCGACGCAAAGCGCCGACCGATCGCGGCTTGTGTCACATGTATTATTTAAAATATGACGGAAAACCACAGTGAGAACTTGGTTTAAGATTAGACGTACACTATCTTCAAAAAATATATCCTATGACTAAAAGTAAAATCAACAAGTAACTATAATAAACAACGCCACAAAATCAATAAAAGAAGCTAAATAATATCTAAATGCAGACATAAAATAATAACAATAATATAAATGCTAAAAAAGGCAAGAATTATAAAGACTGAAAATAAAATATGAAATATGATTTGATACATATTAAACTTTATATTAATGTAATTAAAAGTTTTAATACAGAAAAAAGTACGTAAAGATAAGTAAAAAAATGTATTAGTTTGAACGTGACGTGGAACTCAAAAGTATTTTTATCACCTGAAGAGATAAAGCAAAATTGAATTGGATATTTAGATTCTCGCCAGTTCATATATATATATATATATATATATATATATATATATATATTATAATGTGTGTGTGTGTGTGTGTGTGTGTGTGTGTGTGTATACCTTTCTGTGTGTGTGTGCGTGTGTGTGTGTGTCTATATATACTTTTCTGTGTGTGTATATATATATACCTTTCTCTGTGTGTGTGTGCGTGTGTGCATATATATACCTTTCTGTGTGTGTGTGCGTGTGTGTGTGTGTATGCCTACCGTTTATCTTTTTGTGGGCGTGTGTGTCTTTCTCTGTGCGTACCTATGTCTGTGTTTGTATTTTGTGTGTGTATATGTGTGCATGCCTGGATGTGTGTGTATAATCTAATACAAAGTCATGTTTAATTAATTTTTAACATCATAGTTTTCCTACCCAACAGCCAAATAACTAATGACCAAGACTAATTAATTAATTAATTACAAAGATTTCACCTTTCCTTTGCCCAATGGGTCCATTCAAGATAACCCTAATTTAATGACTTCCTATTTCAATGAGATTTTCATCTGATTCTGGTCAACAGGTACATGTGCAGATTAAAACTTTATGGGGATTTCATATTTTTATTTATTTTATTTATTGTTCTTTATTATTCAGTTGAGTTTATCAAGTTTAATTCAGAGGATAATGCTAAGGAAGTTGGTCTTACTATCATAAATTGATTGATTTATTAGATTTTATGGCATATCAACCCTTGTTGGGTAATTTCATGCCAAAAACATTTTGTTTTATTCATTCTTGATAGATATTATTTTTTAAACTCAATTTAATCTTTGAGAGGCTAATGGTAAGGACGTTGATCTTACTATTATTAATTGATTTATTTATTAGATTTTATGGCATATCAACCCTTGTTGGGTAATTTCATGCCAAATACATTTTGTTTTATTCATCTCTCTCCTTGTTGGTTGTTGTTTGGGTTTTACAGCTAGTCAACCCATTGTGTCAGTTTTTTATGCCGAAGAGTTTTTGTTTTATTCATTCTTCATGGGTACTCAAATTTTTTAACTCAATTTATTTAATTGAAATTTTTAAACCTTTATTTTAAATCAGTTTTTCTTTTCTATCTAATACATACATGAGACTCTAGTAGGGAATAGCACGACTGATCGGACTGTACCAGGAAGTAATGGTGATGAATGGTACTCCACACTTCCCAGGGGTCCAGAATTGGAACCTCACCACTAGATCATACTACAATGTCCAGACATAGAACATTGATCTAGAATCATCATCAACCTCATCATCATCGGGATTAAGGCGTGTCGACAGCATCGATACCCTAGAGACCCTCTGCTACCATCCGTCCCTATCAATCAGCGCCCTTGGCAAGTCTTCTACAGATTTGAAACTGTTCTGGTAACGAGATCTAAATATGACCATAATCACGCCATTTTGCTTGCTGTCTTTACAGTGTAAGCACAACCGCTTCACTAGTAATAAGTATCAAGGAAGATCAAAGGACAATGAACCGATTTCTTTGATCGGGTGGAGAGTGGGTGGCTAAAATTAATCGGAGGCTTTTATTACAATACGAGGACAGTGCACTACCGAGTAGAAGAGTCTGTGAATTGATAGATGTTTAAAAGTGTCCGGACAAGCTTGACATAAGAAGAGAGAGCAGGACGCCCATCAACCTCTACCACTGATGAGATGATCAGCAAGCTCGAGACATGGCGAACCGGGGAGTTATACTTGGTCAGATTAGTCACGGTTCTGCCTATCCAATCATCCCCGATGAGCTCAACTTTTATATAACAAGAATGCGGATTATCTCTCTCGCTATCGGCTGTTGCTTGGGTTTTACGGCATGTCAAGTACTCATGTGAGTTCGATTCTTACTGAGTGCCGCATACTTTTTGAATTGTGCCACATCTAGACCACTGTTTGTGAGTTCGATTCTCATTGGGTGTCGCATACTTTTGGCATTGTGCGACATCTAGACCATTGTTTGTGAGTTCGATTCTCATTGGGTGTCGCATACTTTTGGCATTGTGCCACATCTAGACCATTGTCAATGAGTTCGATTCTCACTGGGTGCCGCATACTTTTTGAATTGTGTCGCATCTAGACCATTGATAGTCAGTTTGATTGCCGCTTCGTCTGGCATTGTGCCACATCTAGATAATTGTTAGTGAGTTCGATTCTCACTGGGTGCCGCATACTTTTTGAATTGTGCCACATCTAGACCATTGTTTGTGAGTTCGATTCTCATTGGGTGTCGCATACTTTTGGCATTGTGCAACATCTAGACCATTGTCAATGAGTTCGATTCTCACTGGGTGCCGCATACTTTTTGAATTGTGTCGCATCTAGACCATTGATAGTCAGTTTGATTGCCGCTTCGTCTGGCATTGTGCCACATCTAGATAATTGTTAGTGAGTTCGATTCTCACTGGGTGCCGCATACTTTTTGAATTGTGTCGCATCTAGACCATTGATAGTCAGTTTGATGCTCACTGGGTGCCGCTTAGTCTGGCATTGTGCCACATCTAGATAATTGTAAGTGTGTTCGATTCTCGCTGAATGCCGCATACTTTTGGCTTTGTGCCACATCTATACCATTGTCAGTGAGTTCGATTCTCACTGTGTGCCGCTTCGTATGGCATTTCGATTCTCACTAGATGTCGCATAGTCCTGGCATTATTCCACATCTAGACCATTATTAGTGAGTTCGATTCTCACTGGGTACCCCTTACTTCTGGCATTGTGCCACATCTAGACCACTGTCAGTGAGTTCGATTCTCACTGGGTACCGCATACTTATGACATTGTTCGACATCTACGCCGATCTTAGTAAATAACAATAGGAAAGCTAGCATTAAGTTTTTTAGTAAAGCAAAAGACATAGACGATATCTTTTTTTTAGTTTAGTTAATAATGCTTATTTCATTACTGGCAGCGATATGGAATATCGTGAAAAATATTCTTTCCTCGAAATGAACATATCTGTTATCTCACTTTGTCGACGTAATTATGTGTTATACAATTGTAAAATAATAACAAACAATATTCTGAATATGAAAATAAAATATGGTTATATCGTAATGTAATAATACAAAAAATACATATCTCATTAAAATTGCTAAACAGCTTTGCGGGTATTTGTCTGTAGATTCGATGAAATTGAAATCAAGTTGTAAGAAAATATCACGAATTTGCTTTGCACAAAATAAATGAATAAATGACTGCATAATGCTGTTATTTACTAAGCTTTCTTTAGTTTTGGACACATGTCTTATTTGGACGTTTTGCGAGATGGGAAGTAAGTGTCCGTACAGATGCTATTTTCTATCGTACTTCTACCAGAATTTGTTCAAAACAGCACACTTTATTAACGCGTCGTTACGATCAAGCTTATTTCCAGACGTTGTATTAGTCTCCAAATTGTGCATCCATACGGTAGTACTGAGAGTGACAACAGCGAGTTCAACTCTCACTGGGTTCCACTTACTTCTGGCATTGTGCCACATCTAGACCATTGCCAGCGAGTTCGATTCTCACTGAGTGCTGCATACTTTTTGAATTGTGCCGCATCTAGACCATTGATAGTGAGTTCAATTCTCACTGGGTGCCCCTTCGTCTGGCATTGTGCCACATCTAGACCATTGGCAGCGAGTTCGATTCTCACTGGGTGCTGCATACTTTTTGAATTGTGCCGCATCTAGACCATTAATAGTGAGTTCGATTCTCACTGGGTGCTGCTTAGTCTGGCATTGTGCCACATCTAGACCATTGGCAGCGAGTTCGATTCTCACTGAGTGCTGCATACTTTTTGAATTGTGCCGCATCTAGACCATTGATAGTGAGTTCGATTCTCACTGGGTGCTGCTTAGTCTGGCATTGTGCCACATCTAGACCATTGGCAGCGAGTTCGATTCTCACTGAGTGCTGCATACTTTTTGAATTGTTCCACATCTAGACCATTGATAGTCAGTTTGATTCTCACTGGGTGCTGCTTCGTCTGACATTGTGTCATAATACTGTTATTTACTAAGCTTTCTTTAGTTTTGCACACATGTCTTATTTTGCTGATTGTATCTGCAGCTTCTAAGTCGTTACTGGACACGGCCCATGTTAGAGTAAAGTATTCACCTACATTAAGAGCCAATGTATTCATAAAGTTCGCAATTATTTTAAATAGGTAAACACTTGACACTTACATGCAGTATCAGTGTTTTAAGATGCTATGTATCAATAAAGTTCGCGATCATTTTAAACGGAACTATCATTTGGTAATTAGTTGGAGTATCAATATTTTAAAGTTCCAATGTATTTAGTTCACAATGATATTCAAAGCTGATACAATAACAGACAACATATGTGTAGGGAAAGTGACCAACGTGAAAGACCGTGAATACTCATAGCTCAAATCCCAATATGAAAACATGTATAAAGAACGAAACCTGAAGCGATTTTTAGATGAGAGCGGCACCGGAAGTACTGAAAATTACGTTGGGTTTAAGCTGAGACGGGGCAAATCTTGGCGGTTCACATTAACGAATGGGTATGAGACAGAAAAGACAGAAAAAAAATGAACCGAAGAACATCACATATATTATTTATCTGTATTTTTTACATGAGGCTTCATAGTGTTATAGGTGATATAAACTATGGACATAAATGGAATGCGCCGACGGCTACTATAAGTAATAGGAACAATTGTGGCTTGACACGAAGCAAATGCGAGTCAGTTCGTAACTGTATTGGTCGGACGCAATCTCCACTTTATTTGCTGTAAATTTCTACTCCTTTTGTTCAATACATTTATATACATTGTTACCAGTCGTTTGTCTTATTTTTTACCCTTAAAACCCCACAACACATAGGAATACTTTTTTTTTTATTTTTCGGACTTTTGACATCTTCATTATTGTGGTAGTTATTGACACAACGTTTCCTTCGCCGTATCCTCCGTTCTTCCTTTGGTGTTCCCTATTTATCCGATTATAGTAATTATCTAACCAGGGTTATTATTTTTAATAGTTTGCTAGTTTATCAAACAGATGCCGAAGTAGTTTCTAAGCTTAAAAGAAACAATGATGTCATCTTTTGAATCAGATAAATAAAAAGCTGTCCGAAGTATTTTTTCGTGAATATAATTTCATTTGATATATATATATATATACATATATATTATATATATATATATATATGTTTATATTATATATATTATATATATTATATATATATATATATATATATATATATAAGAGGACTGAGAAAGGAAAGATAGAGAGAGGGGTGGTAGAGAAAAAAGAGAGCATAAAGAGAAATATAATGAGTAGGATAAAGAAAGAGTGAAATAAAATAATTTAGAGAGAGAGAGAGAGAGAGAGAGAGAGAGAGAGAGAGAGAGAGAGAGAGTAGGATACAGATCTAGAGAGAGAAAGAATAAAGAGAAGGGGAAAGAGAGGTATAAAATGAAAGAGAGAGAAGAAAAAAATATTAAGCTAGAAAGAGAAGGATAAAGTTAAAGAGATTGTAGGAAAAAGTCATAGAGAATGATAAAGTGAAAGTGAGTGAATGATATTAATATATATATATATATATATATATATATATATATATAGAGAGAGAGAGAGAAGAGAGAGAGAGCGACAGACAGACAGACAGACAGACAGACAGAGAGATGATAGACAGAAAGAGAAAAAAGAGAGAGAAGAAAATTATAAACAGAAAGAGAGAAAAAAAAGGAGAGAGAGAGAGAATGATAGACAGAAAGAGAAAAAAAGATAGAAAAGAAAATGATAAACAGAAAGAGAAAAATAGAGAAAGAGAAAGAGAAAGAGAGAGAGACAGAGAGAGAGAGAGAGAGAGAGAGAGAGAAAGAGAGAGAGAGAGAATGATAGACAGAAAGAGAAAAAAGAGAGAGAAAGAAAATGATAAACAGAAAGAGAAGAAGAGAAAGAGAGAAAGAGAGAGAGAGAGAGGGAGGGAATGATAGAAATAGAAAAAGAGAGAGAAAGAAAATTATAAACAGAAAAGAGAAGAGAGAAAGAGAAAGAAAGAGAGATAGAGAAAGAGAGAGAGAGAATGATAGACAGAAAGAGAAAAAAAGAAAGAAAGAAAATTATAAACAGAAAGAGAGAGAGAGAGAGAGAGAGAGAGAAGAGAGAGAGAGAGAGAGAATGATAGACAGAAAGATAAAAAAGAGAGAGAAAGAAAATGATAAACAGAAAGAGAAAAAGAGAAAGAGAGATAGACAGAAGACGGATAAAACATCCGGAACGTTTCAACGACATGCTTAAGAAGATAGTAATGTAATATATTAAACAAGAACTGTTAAGTTTTCCTCAGGTATCTTTTTGCGGTATCTCAAGTGTCTATGCTTTAACGGCTCCAAGTTAAGTGGCACAAGTACTTCAGAGTAAGTATATTCTCCCGCCAACTGCCATTTCCCTTCTCAGTGATTCTTTTATATAGGTATATGGATTAATATCTTATTGTCAACATATTTCCATCTTTCACCACTTCGGCCTTCTAAATTGTCAAGAAATAAAACTTTTAGGGCTTCGACATTTCACTGTTAATCATTTAAGTGCCCTTTTTTTTCATGAGCCTGCTTCTCACATCTATTTCAGGAGTTAACCGTCCATTTACGAAACGATACCATTTCCGGTCTAATTTATATCAACTTCCGGTCTACTCATCTGGTTATGCGCATATCTCAAGAGTTGGCTTTTCCTTTAACGGAATTTGTAAAGCTTCGTTAAAGGATGCCTCAAAATATCTTATTGACAATTCCTTTCAAATACAAACATCTCTGTTTACAATGTTGATCGCCAAGTGGTGATATTGACACGCATTACTGTCATATGCTTGCGTTTAAAAAAACAGGTAATAATGTCATACAACAATATAACCACCATGTCGGTTGGGGCAATAGAATACACTGTCTGCATCTCTGCAGGTGAAATCACCCCCAATGGAGCCATCTGTTGGTAGGAGACGGAGACCCGTGATGCTTTAGGATATAGTCCTGGTAGCTGAGTAGTCCATGACTAGTAACGCTATGATTTGACCCTTACTAAGGCGCGTTAGAAGGTAGGAGAGTCTCCTGCGATCAATTAACCGGTCACGTCAAGCCCCATCACCCATATGATTGTCCCGACCCTGTTGCCTTTATGGCAATTCCAACCCTTTTGATCATATATGCGCTAGAAATTGGTGGCTGAGGAACTTAATCTCCTGGGTATGATGATAAACTGCATCTAGTGGTGAGGTTCCAATTCTTGACCACTGGGGAGTGTGGAGTACACTTTCATTGTCATTACTCCCAAGTCCATTCTCACCCGCAGCCACCACCTTCTAACACATATATGATTACACATATTGTGGTATTGCCATAAGGGCAATATTTATTTACCAACCCCTATGCACTCGCAGGATGCGACACAATGTCAATTTATTAAACGCAATGTAACGGGTTAGAATTCATAGTGTTCCTTCTAGACTGGTTACCTAGCCATGGTTAAAGAGCCCAGTCTGTCCTGCTATTTACCCATAGATGGAATGAGAATTGGATTCAAACCTTTCCCAATGGTATTAGCGACATGTGAAATGCAAACAGCTTCGTTCAGGAATTGAACTCGGGTCGGCGAGTCCATTTGCTACCAGTCAATCCATTCCACCACGCGCCATAAGAGCAATATAGTAATCGGGAAAAATCATATGGCGGTTAAATCCTACTTAACGGACAAAAATTCCACCATCGTATGTCACCCCGCCGAAAGAAAAGAATACTAAAAATCAAATAATTAACGGAATTTAATGAAATTTTCAGTGTTGATTTATTAATGAATAAACAATATAAAGCATCAGTTATTTTATTTGAAAACTCTTAAATTTTTTCAGGTCAGTTAACTTTGAACCACGTATCTTTGAGACCTAACACAGATTCACAAACATGCGTGGTTCAAAGTTAATTGACCTGAAAAAATGTAAAAGTCTTTAAATAAGATAACTGGTGCATTATATTTTTTATTCATTAATGTATGAACACTGAACATTTTATTAAATTCGGTTAATTCCTTGATTTTTAGTATTTTTTCTTTCGGCGGGGTGACATACGATGGGGGAAATTATGTTAAATTATGCTTACCCTAATAGGTACTCCGGAACAGAAGGGACCAGGGAGCAATGGTGATAAAGGGGTGCTCCAAATTCCCCAAACCTGGAAACTCACCATCAGATAGACTTTAATGTCATTCCCAGGACATGAAGACGCTCAGACAACACCTTCTAGCACCCGTATGACAAAAAGAGTTGGGGCTTGCCATAAGGGCTATAGGGTTGGGTAAATCATATAGGTGCTAGGGCTTGACATGACCAGCCGATTGATCAGAGGGGGCTTCTCTGACTGCCCGTCTAGCCTAAGTAAGCGTCCTAGTGGAGTGTTGCATGGCATGGACTGCTCATCCACCAGAATTCTATCCTTAATCATCTTGGATCGCCAAAGAAACTGAAAAATGAATGCGTCTACAAATGCACAAATGATTAGGATATTTAGGGAAGAGATATTTACTTACGCCCTGTTTTTCCCCATCCAGCGATTTTGCATTTATCGGTCATTTCCTCTTCGGATGTTGCGAGTGGTATTGGACTGATGCATGAATCGAATTTTATTGGTTTGTTTAAAGTTAAGATTGCAACATCATTATCTGCAGTGGAAAGAAATTGTGAAAAATTATAAAGAATCAAAATGAAAATGAATATATATATATATATATATATATATATATATATATATATTATTATTATTATTATTATTATTATTATTATTATTATTATTATCTATACTTGTTCAGATTCATTCAATAGTTTAATTCATAGTTTAATTTTGTCTGACTACCATTCACCTAAGAGGCCAAAACTCAAAGTGTATTCTTTTTTCTCATTTGACTTCCTGTCACCATGGTGACAGTCTTACAATGTATAAAAAAATCATTTTATTTTTTAATTCCTTTTTTTACTTTTTTATTTTTTATTTTATTTTTTGAGAAGTAAAAAGATTTTGCAATTCAGATAACTTGATTCTCCCATCTGATGGGACTGGATTTTGGGGAGCTATATTAAATCAACTTAGATTTATATAGGCCCCAATTTTGGACGAAATAAATTTATCATGGAATTACGGTATTGAGTTTTTCCGTCCTTTCAAAGATATATATATATATATATTATATATATATATATATATATATATATATATAATAATATATATATTATATGAATAGAGAATGAATAAGAAATGTATTGGCATATAAAGGTGCTCAATGCTAATATAGCAGTGCAGGTTTACAATCAATAATCTATTATATGGATATTATTAACTCGTTACTATTAGTTTCATGCTTACGCAATCCTCAGACGAGAGTCAAACGGTTGAGATTTTAAAAACCAGTAGTTTTTTATAGCGTTTATATATATATATATATATAACTATCTATAATATATATTTTTGGGAATTTAGTATTAAGCAATAGGTATGAAATATAGGAAACTCCTTTTTGAAAGTTAAGTTTCGTTTTATTTCGTTAAAGTTTCGGGATGTTTACACCCTTTCTTCGGAACTGATAGACTGGTTGAAGGAGTTTAAATATACCCGATAATTAAACTAGATAAAACGAAATTTAGCATTCAAAAACTGAGTTTCTTATATTTCACACCTAATGCTTCATACTAAATCCAAAACAATATACATTATAGACGCATATATATATATATATATATATATATATATATTATATATATATAATATTATAGACGCATATATATATAATATATATATATATATATATACAGATATATCAACTAAGAAGCATACGTGGATTCCACTACAACATATATGTGCGGTGTGTGTGTGTGTGTGTGTGTGTGTGTGTTTGTGTGAAATATAGACTTAACCTATTAAGACGAGTCATAGACGAGTATTGCCTAAAAAGGTAATATTGTATTTACCTTGAAAATACCTTGAACTCACCCACTCACAACAAGCCAATATTGTGTTTAAAAATAATTTGACCAACAGTACGTCAAGTATTAATTGACTTGGAGTCAAGTTAGGCTTAAAAAAAACTAATTATTATTAGGTCAACTAAATAACAATGAGTCTGGGTGGTATTATATGATGGATGACCACTTAAAAGTATCAAGTACGAGATGTGATCTGAAGGCATAGGAACATTTAGTAACTTTATACATTGTATATGTATATATATATATATATATATATATATATATATATATATTAATCACATAAGTCGAATTAGTGACGTTGTTCTGAGTATAGCTATAGTCGAATTTGTAACATTGTGCTGGGTGCAGCTATAGTTGAATTTGTGGCTTCTAAGCTGCGTGCTGCCATAGTGAAATTTGTAACACTGTTCTGGCTGCAACGATGGGACCATATTACCTTTAGGCACCCATTTTTTATCCCTATCAAGAAATGACATTTCGTTTACACCGTCAATATCCAGTTTTTTTTAAAGATGATTTTTAGATTTTTTTAAATTATAAAACTGACCCCTAACCCTAATCCCTAACAAACAACTGGATATTGACGGTGTAAATAAAAAAACATGCCTTTTTTTAATCAAGATCAAAAAGGGGTGTCTAAAGTTAATATGGTCCCAACGATGATCCAATTCCATATGGGAGATGATCTAAACTAGTGGTTCTTAAACTATTATTTGTTTTACTTATACACCCCTTTGATTGTTATTTTGCTTTTTTTCATATGTAAAATTCATAAATAAAACAAGGATCTTTTTTTTTTTATAGAAATAGGTACTTTCCTTTTGTAAAAAAAAGATAACCGTTTCTTTCTTTACTAATAAATACAGGGCCTCACTTCCGTACATATTGGGCGTCTAATATTCTGTACTTTAATTCACTCCATCTTAGGGACTCCGGCTCCGGATTTGTATTCGGGGTTTACTCCCCTACAAAAGTAGTATTTAACAGAATATGTAACCATCACGTTGTTCTCTCTCTCCCTCCCCCTCCCTCTCTCTCTCTCTTTCTCTCTCTCTCCCTCTTTCCTCCCTCTCTCTCTCCACTCTCTCTCTGGCGTAAAGAGTAGCATTTTGTATGAATTTAATGCAAGAGCTTTATATTAGCAGCAATAATTCTATTCGGAAAGGATCTCAGGGGAATTCCAGATGCTCTGGACTCTTTGTGACGTACCCAGTTAAGCTTATTAAATATCCACAAGGTTTTATTATCAATAAGAAACGCGTTCATAATCCCACTTTTTAAATCAACCAGGACGAACTTGAAACTTGTCGTTGGTGACAATAGCATTCGAGAAGCGAAACCTGAACTTCCATTCGTCATTATATTTAATTAGTGGACAGTAAAGAACAGAACCAACGTACAAAACAGAAACAATGTCTCTCAAAAAGGATGTTATACGAATTATGACATCTAGCGATTCTAATCCTGTCTCAAGAGGTCGCTGATTATGTGGGGGACGAACGTCAGTCGTAATATGATAATATTCCTATTCTGAGAGAAGCTCAAAAGATTATTCCTGCTCTGAACTTTGAGATTTGCTTGTCCAGTATATAGAATTACACGATGTGTAATGGTTATTGTTGTAATGAATGGATTCGACCGCCAGAATTTAAATCCTGGACAAGGCTGTTTGCAATTCACTCAGCAATAATACCGTTGGAAAATGCATGAATCTAAAAACTTCCCGGTCGAGCTTGGGGTAAATAATATGGCGAAATGGGATTGTGAGCGTTGGTTAGACAACCGGACTAGGAGAAGGAAAACTCTGAATTAAAACTTGTTAAACTTGGGAATTATGTCATATCTTATTCATGCATTTGGCAGGACAAAGTGCCAAATACAGAAGAGCTGGAACGAGCAAACATGAACAGCATACCTGCCATCATCTGAGAGAGGCGCCTGTGTTGGCTTGTCCACGTCAGGGGGATGGACAAAGGCCACATCCTCAAAGACCTACTGTATAGCGAATTAGCCGAGGGCACCCGACCAGTAGGGAGACCACGCCTGCGCTTTAAAGATGTCTGTAAGAGAAGCATGAAGACATGCCACATTAACACCAGCACATGGGAGGCTTGTGAAGAAGACCGTGATACCTGGCGGCTCCTCGTCAGACAAGGAACGAAATGGAGTGAAAAAGAGAGGAAAGAAGCCGCCACGGAAAAGAGAGCCAAAAGGAAGGAGAGACAACAGCAACTCCAGAAAGCATCACTGTTTGTTTGCAGTCAATGTTCCAGAGACTGTCACTCAAGAATCGGTCTGTTCAGCCACTCACGCAGTTGTAGATAAAAAAAGTGGACACTACGCCATCGTCTTCAGTAGACGGAAGGATGCCAACTATATATATATATATATATATATATATATATATATATATATATATATATATATATATATATATATATAACTACAACAGTATAAAAAGACTTGCGGGTTTATAGTTTGTAATTTCACAATGGAACTTTTGCCTGGAGAAAAATATATATGAAAAAGAATGCACCAATTCCTCCGAAAGCCCTGAAAAAAAATCAGATAGTACTATAAAAATGGCCAAAAGAAAAAAAACCTTAAGCATTGCCTAAGTTAAATATACTAAGGTGCTCAATAAAGTGGAGCTAATAAAGAGACAGAATTACCCTAATCATCTGTTAGAAGAAACCTTGGTAGATATTCTTCTGACTCATTAGGCTTACTATATATATATATTATATATATATATATATATATATATATATGAATTTTTACCGCACAAATAGGATGTGACACATGGTCAATTTCTTAATCCGATTTTAATAGGTTTAAACAGCAATTATATGTCTCTCTAAAAGTTTAATATATAATTGATTAAAAACAGGTATAGGGCAATAATTATTGTTATGGGAAATTGACTTGACGACACGCGTTCAAATCTTGAATGAGGCTCTTTACATTTTCCATAGCGCTAATTCCCTTTGGAAAGGTATGAATCTTAGTATTCTTCCTCTAACTATGGGTAAATAATAGGACAGTTTAAGCTCTTCTTCCTTTGTCAGCCAACCAGAAGGAAACCTCTGAATTAAGAATGGTAATTTATTAATACTAGTGTGATTGTGTTACTAAGAAGGCGGTACGTCCTGGGTACGACTCTAAACTGCTTCTAATGAGGTTCAAATTCAAGAGTTCTATAGAATGTGAAGGACCACTTTATTCATAATACATCAAAGTCCTCTCTGATCCGGATTGGTAGTACTTGTTAAGAACTCCCCCCTTACATAAAAAAGGAATGGAAAATTATTTTGCATAAAATAACCCGGATGCCTTAAAATCCAACCAACTATCGAGGAGAACTACAGATTTTGACGAATTTGGGTGGTGTCACGTTAGTATAATCTTACATTGCTTTCAATTCCCATTGGATAAAAAACCTAAAACGTCATATCACACTGATGACAAGAGGCACTCACAGACCGTATTATCGTGCTTCTCGTAACTCGCGTGATGTATATACTTGACATTTCGCTCGGCCCGCGTCATCGATCGCAAATGATTGGAGCCATAGAGAACGTGGACTGCCTGAACACCAGAGGACCTGTTAAAAGAAAAACACAAATAATCAATGCTGAGAAAGCAGAACAACACAATGTATCACATTATTATTATTATTATTATTATTATTATTATTAGTAGTAGTAGTAGTAGTAGTAGTACAAAATAAAAAAACACCCTCCGGGCGATGTAAAAGTAGATTTTTGAAACATATTGCCTGAGGGGTGGGAGTAAAAAATTCAATGTCAGCGAGTTTGTACCATAAAGTAAAATCATCAAATTCATTAAGAGATTAAAAAATAAAACAATTTGAAATGTAAACTTTAAATATGTATCAAAATAAATAAAAATATATATAGATATATAATACCAGTCATGTATTTATTAAAACTTGTTTTAAAAACCAATGAGGACTGTCTAATGTTGCATGTTCAAATTTTAAGTGTATTCATTCTGTTATGACAATTTTGGGTAATGTGACTTAAAAAGTGACGTAAGTTTTGTTATAAACAAAAACCGGAAGCGAATCTCCATTATTAATAGAGTATTATTATTAGTAGCAGTAGTAGTAGTGGTAGTAGTAGTAGTATATATGGATTCATAACTTTCCCAAGGGTAAAGACCATTGGGAAAGGTATGGATCCATATATTCTCTCTCCAGCTATGGAGTGAGAATATATGGATTCATACCTTTAGAGAACTAGTAGGTTGGACTGGATTCTTTAACCATGTATAGGTAATCAGTCTAGGAGAAGGATACTCTGAATTTGAAAACCTTGATGTCAGCCGTTGATTGGGTTTGTGACATACCTTATGCACACATTATTTCCTACCGACTGTGCCGAAAAGTGTGGGATAATCCAACACAAGCCTTCACCACTATAAACAAACCGCTGTGTAGCTTGTTCATTGGATGAGTCATCATGCGTCAAACTCGACGAGAGTGTCCATTATTATTACTAGTAAATATATGCACCCTCCGGATGCAAGTATTTAAGTTTTAATGTAATAAAATATCGTATTAAATTAGAAAGGCTAATGAAACTAAATAAGAATACAGATAAAAAGATTTGAAACAGAGGGAGGTATAATCGAAAAATAGAACAACTGAAACTTACTCTTCCATCACTCTCGTCTTTCATTGTTATTTTTTCTAATTTAAGTATTTAGTTATAAGAGGAAGTAAAGAATAAAATGACAGTTATTTTATCTTGTTAATGGATTTCATTTAAGATTCATTGAAGAGATTTTTGCTTATATTCATTAAGATAAAACCAAACAGTTAGAAATCAATAATACTAAGCACATATTTATTGAATTCAATTTTTTTTATATCAATATGCAAATTAGCCTTCCCCTTCACACTTAAACCGCTATTTTGTTGTATATATAAATATAATTGCATGTTGCTAGCATGTAGATATGGTTAACAGTATTAATAATGTAAGACAATTTTATTAATAATTGAGGTTTAGATAAAAATAAAATCATGGAGAATGTGATGTCAATAACTAAGAGAATTGTGACTTGAGTAGGAATATAGTTTCGGTTACAGACAGAAAAACACAATCTCCATTATAATAAGATTATTCACTCCTTTTGAGTTTTCACACCAGTGTTAGCTGATGGTATTTCACTGGAGTCTGAGTGACAGCAAGTCTCCTCAGGTCTCCAGGACTCTTCTGGGTATTCTGGCAGATTGCAGCAGTGCAGTGTTCTGAATGGTTTCAATCCTTCCTTTGATATCCAAACTTTCCAAACCCTTGTCTAATCCTTTTGGGACTGTTCCAAGTGCACCAACCACAATTGGTATCACTTTCATATTCCATAGTTTTTTCAGTTCTGTGGCAAGGTCCAGATATTTGTCCATTTTTTTCATTTTCCTTTAGCTTCATTCTGTGATCTGCTGGCACTGCAAAATCCACAATTTGACAAGTTCTTACTTTTTTGTTTATCAACACTAGGTCTGGTCTTCTTGCTGGGATAAGGTGATCCGTTGTTATTTCAAAGGCCCAGAGAATTTTATGCGCCTCGTTCTCAAAAACAGATTCTGGTTTATGCATATACCATTTTGTTCTGTGGTCAAAATTTAATTTTTTGCATAATTCCCAGTGGATCACCTTCCCAACCCAGTCGTGTCTAGTTTTGTATTCTCGTTGTGCTAGTTTGCTACATTCGCAGAGTATATGGTTTACAGTCTCATCTCTATTACCACAAAGTCTACATTTATTATTATTATTATTATTATTATTTCACTTCATTCGAGTTTTTCACACCTGCCGTAGCCGGTGGTTCACTGGAGTCTGAGTGACAGCAAGTCTCATTACGTCTCCATATCTATTCTGAGTATTCCAGCCGATCTCAACAAAGTGTGGATGATCTCGATTCTTCCTCTGATTTCCAATTCATCCACACTCTTTTCCAGACCCCTGGGGATCGTTCCAAGAGCCCCAATTACAATTGGTACGACCTTCACCCTCATGTTCCACAGTTTTCTCAGTTCTCTTGAAAGGTCCAAGTATGTGTCGATCTTTTCGCTCTTTTTCGTCTTCTTCTGATTTTCATTCACACACATTTTTCCATGAGGACCGTTCGAAGGGCACCAATTACAATTGACAGACCTTTACCTTCGTGTTCCACAGTTTTCTTAGTTCTCTGGCAAGGTCCAAGTATTTGTCTATCTTTTAGATTTTATTATTATTATTATTATTATTATTATTATTATTATTATTATTATTATTTATATCACTCAAAAATAATATTGCATCCTTTATAAGTTTTGTAATATTAATTGTGGTGTTAAATAAAATCAATTAAATGAAATCTTTCTATGTGATTCGTTAAGTTTAATCCCTGAATCACAGAAGATTTGATAAATAACATGATCTGAATTGGAAGCGACAATATATTTTACTAGGAAGAATTTACTAATACAAAATATCCTCTAAGCATCAACTCAAGAATCGACCAGGGAGAAATAATTGAAAGACTCTGTGAAATCAGTGGAATTACCATAAATACCTCGGGGATAAAACAGTCGGATTAGTGTTACTATAATAAGCACCTTTGTTGAGGCCAGGAGTCCGAATACGCCATTGAATTAAATATATAGAGGAAATGGTTACAATATGTCATGACCAAGATAGATAGATAGATAGATAGATATGAACATGTTGAGACAAGTAAACGCGAACAGTTTGAAATAAATAGATAGATAGATATGGACAGACTGATATATAGATAGAGAGGTATGCACAGTTTGAGATAGATAGAGAGAGAGACAGAGAGACAGAGACAGAGACAGAGACAGACAGACAGACAGACAGAGAAAGAGAGAGAGAGAAAGAAATATGTTAAGAAACTGATATATATATATATATATATATATATATATATATATAATATATATATATACACAGATGTAACATATTATAATTCATAGATAGATGTGAAGTGACTGAGAAAGATAGAGAGATAGCTGAGAACAGAGATATATCGATAGATAGATAGATGTGAACAGACTGCAATATATGATTATATATATATATATATATATATATATATATATATATATATATATATATATATATATATATAGTGTGTGTGTGTGTGTGTGTGTCTGTGTGTGTCTGTGTCTGTGTGTGTGTATAAAGATAGAGAGACAGATTTGAAGATTGAGATCGATAAATAGATAGGTGGCTAGATATATGGGAAAGTCTGAGATAGATAGATAGATAGATAGATAGATAAATAGATAGGTATAAACAGGCTTATATATTAGAGTAGATCAATTTTCAATAAATTCTCATTTCGCAACTTCAAGTTGAACTTAGAAGAAAGAATCCATTTCCGAAAACTTTTGCAGGTTTCGGAGGCAAATTTAAATCCATGGTCAATTGACTTAATAGGCGTCTATTATCTAATAATTCAAATTGCGAATTCACTGTCGGAACAAAGGTCATTTCCCCACCCTCATCCAATTAGACGATTGTTAGAATGGCTTATAGGATATATGGTTCCTACATTTATATTTACCCATTCATATTTCTTTAAAATTTACAAAGGTTAGTTTAGTTCAGTAGAAATCCAGAAATATTGGGCACCCAGTAAGAATCAAACTCACTAACAACGATGTACTTGCGTAGCTCATCAATCATTACACAATGTGAGATGGTCAATTCCTATGACTTAAAAAAAACTTCGCTAGCATACCTTTCTATTAGCCCCATCCCTTTAAACATTGAGTGTCCATCAAGAATGAATAAAACAAAAAAGTTTTCTGCATAAAATGACCCAACAAGTGTTGACATGTCGTAAAACCAATCAAGTAACCAACCAATATCATATCTATTACTGCAAATCAAGCACTGTCTCCGCTGGAGCCTGATGCAAAACTAAACATTTAATAGCTGATATTATTTTGTATACCCTCTTTTCTCATATGAAGGAGATTCGTTTCTATTCATATTATGATGGCATCCGTGGTTATGCCCTCATATTTAATCTTACTTTTTTTGAGTAACTGGCAGTTATTTCTTATTCTATTCATTTTTTTGTAGCTATTTTCATGGCTTTTTCTTTTTGTAGTTTGGTTAGTTGGTTGGGTTTTACGGCATGTCAACCCCTTGGGTCATTTTATGCTGAATACTTCTATTGGTAAAAAACAATGTTTATTGCTGACAAAGTTTTGAAATAATTTCATTTTTAATGGATAATACAATTTTGTTTATAAACTCATGTTTCTATTAACCCATAGATGGGACCTAACACGTACTAAACTCCTGGTCAGAGGGACCAGGGAGCAATGGTGATCGAATGGTGCTCCACATTCCCAAAACCTCCAAACTGGAACTCACCATCAGATGAGTTTAACGTCATTCTAGGACATGTCACCGCCGCAGCCACGCTTCTAGCACCATATGATAAAAAGGGTTGAGGCAATCATATAGGTGCTAGGGCTTGACGTGACTAGCCAATTGATCGGAGGGGGCCTCTCCGACCGCCCGTCTAGCTAAGATAGGGCTAAAGTGGATATTGCAGTCATTGAACTGCTCATCCACCTGGGTTCTATTCTTAAGCATCACGGGTCGCCACCCACGGCCAACAAGTGGCCCCATTGGGGGAGTCTTGCCCCTCTGCAGAGGTGCAGTTGGTGCATTCTAACGCCCAGACGACAGGGCGGTTTTTGTAGTTTGTAGCCTTCTTCATAGCTTCTTCTAACCGATCTAGCCATCTTTGCGTAGCAGGCTGTTATTTTTTAATCTCTTCAGTTTTTTTTTTGTTTTTTTATAGTCTGTAGCTATCTTCATGCCTTCTTCTAACCGGCGAAATTCTGCTATAATTCTGGTTCTTCCAGATGCTGATCTGATTGCACCAAGGCTGCCATTAGTTTTCTCTGAGACAACGCAACGCATATATTTCTTTGCGATTACATTTTCACTAATTTCAGAATCAGAATTTTTTCAACCGCACGCAGAGCGAAGCCGGTCCGTGTTTACATTACGACGTCTTACGGTTTAACTGACTCTAAGCTAACTGAGCTTCTTTCCCACAGTTTCCACAGAACACCAATCATCTAACCGCTCAGATTTGAATTTATACAGCCCTGAATTCAAAATCTGTTCTCTGATAAACGAAGGTACTTTTCAATATACAATAATTAAATGTTAGATGCTTCAAACTTTTGTTGTTTTCTTTTCGGTACGATGTAAAGTTTAGCATTAATAACATAATGAGTTTGTCCTGACTATTAAGTAAAAACGAAAGCATTTATCATTAATAGCAGGACCTGTGTATATACCACCGTCTGATAATTTAATCTTTACAACGTTTCGTAAGTTTACTTAAGAGCTCTTACAAATACATCAATATATAAAAGATATGATAATATTGATTGACCTCCCTCTCTTACTGTTCTTTTTCTTTTCTTCTTTTCATTATGTTCGATTAAAACAGATAGGTGTTATCACTTCCATGCGTTCACCCATCTGTGCATTTTCCCTACTCTATTTCTTTCTTATTTTATTTTTCTGTGTGGCATATCCTTTATCTTCCCTTTCTTTTTTCATAATAAAAACGGAATGACTCATTATTTATCTGAGATGACGACACTCATGACAAATAAGAATTCAGCGGATAAGCAACACCAAATGATCTGGATTTACATTGTTGCACTTCATCGTGGACGATCTGAATGGTCTCATCTTTAAACAGAGGTTATTGC
>CM042158.1:28077096-28089596 GCA_023376005.1 Doryteuthis pealeii | reverse complement strand
TATGATTCCAATTATTTTTTCAACAGCTAAATAGAAGAGAAGATAAGGTCTTTAACCTTTATTAGCAACCAGACTAGGAGATATGCCATTACACAAAGAAACAAAACCGAAACCAAACTAATGCAATTCTGTGATCGTTACCCACAAAGACAGTTTTCTCAATTTGTGAAGATTCTTTTTAAAAATTTGCAATATACAAAAGAAATACAAAATGTATCTAATATTATTTCCAATTCCTCCAGACCCTTTTCCAAAACTATTGGGACGGTTCCCGGGCCCAATTACGATTGGTACGACGTCATCACATTTTTATATTATTATTATTATTATTATTCACTCCTTTTGAGTTTTCACACCAGTGTTAGCTGATGGTATTTCATTGGAGTCTGAGTGACAGCAAGTCTCCTCAGGTCTCCAGGACTCTTCTGAGTATTCTGGCAGATTGCAGCAGTGTAGTGTTCTGAATGGTTTCAATCCTTCCTTGTATCACAATTGGTATTATTATTATTATTATTATTATTATTATTATTATTATTATTATTTTGAGTTTATTATTATTATTATTATTATATATTATTATTATTATTATTATTATTATTTGAGTTTTTCACATTATTATTATTATTTGAGTTTTTCACATTTCACTGGAGTCTGAGTGACAGCAAGTCTACTCAGCTTTTTATTATTATTATTATTATTATTATTATTATTATTATTATTATTATTATTTGTGTGTGTGCTATGTCTCTTTGTGTTTCACCTTTATAAAATATCTATTCACATTCACTTAAAAAGAAACAGATATTTTGCAAAAATCTTTCAATATCAATAAAATATCTTTATACAGATAAAGTAATTCTGGCTATATTACCTTTAGGCACCCCTTTTTGATCTCGATTAAAAAAGGACATGTTTTTCATTTCCACCGTCAATATTCGGTTGTTTGTAAGGGTTAGGGTTAGGTGTTAGGGTTAGGAGTTAGGGTTAGCGTTAGGGGTTAGGGTTAGGGGTTAATTTTATAATTTAAAAAAATCTAAAAATCGTCTGTTAAAACAACGGGATATTGACAGTGTAAACGAAAAACATGTCCTTTCTTAATCTAGATCAAAAAGGGATGACTAAAGATCATATGGTCCAGTAATTCATCTGTTAGTTCCCCCTGATGTCCTCATGAATGATTTGTACAGCTAATATTTATGAAATCACCCAATAATTTACCCATCTATGGGTTAAATAGAAATATGTATTTTAAAAAAATGGTATTATCCATTAAGAATTGATTTATTTCAAAACTTTATCGGCATTAAATGACCCACTGAGGTTGATATGCCGTAGAACCAAACCAAACCAAACCAATAATTTAATGGTTATTAAAAGAGACAATATAAGTTTCAATTGTGATAGCAAAGCCAAAAAGATGCAAACAAACGGGGAGCAACTGTGGCGTGTGCTGGCTCTTTGAAATGCTTTTCTACCCGGATCTATGGCCACTCCTTTACAAATAGTGAAAAACATAAAGTAGAATATGAGAAGGTTATAAGAAAAGTCGTAGGTAAAGATAATGAATCGATTCTTACACACAGTGGGCAGCTGTGATGACGTGTTTGTTATCAACAATTGCGCCGGCGCAGGCGAAGTTGCCGGATTTCTTTGTGGTGTACACGAAGACGATTGACGGGATCTCGCAGTCTCTCGCTTGGTTTCCATTAACAATATGGCGGCCATCAACTACAATAAAGAGAAAGTGAAAAACAAAGAATTACTTTAAAGAAAATAAAATAAATTTCGAAATATATCGGCGTATTTACCGTTGAAATTCATCTATCTATTAATAATGAAGAGTGTGTGTATTTTTGTTTGTAACCAAAATTACGTTACAACTTACGTCACAATATTCTCAATGATTGCGTAAGTCTGTTAATGAGTATTTGATTTATAGTCAAAATCGTTAATATATAGAATAAAGTCAACATTGTTTTATATACCCTCAAAATTTGAGTAAACAATTTTAAAAATTGTTTTTTTACTCTCACCCTTTTTTTCAGTAACCAGAAGTTAACAAAAAATTTTACAAGTAAATTAATACGTACGATTTTGTGTAAAATTCATGTGCAAAATATTCAAACTAATTGTTTATTTAATAATTAATAGATGCATGTAACATTTTATTTGAGGGAAATAGGACTAAATTTCCCATTTCAAATTGTTCTTTTTTGTTTGTTTTTTTTTTTTTTTTTTTTTTAACTCTTTTAATAAATTTGATGATTTTACTTACATATGATACAAACCCTCTAACATTGAATTTTTAACTCCCACCCACCTCAGGCAATATCTTTCAAAAATTATTTTTTTACACCGCCCGTAGGACGCTTTTTTGTTACTAGTACTAATAATGGAGATTCGGTTTCCATTTGTCTCTAACCGAAACTACATCACTGCTTATGTCGCAACACCGGAAATCATCAATATATAGAATACAGAACAACCCTGTAATCATTTTTTAAAATTATATTTTACTCTCGCACTTTATTCAGTAACAGAAATAATTATTAATAAATATTAATTTTAATTACTTATGTTGGGCCGCGTTAGCTCACTCGGTAGAGCGTTCGGCTAGAAACCACAAGGTTCCTAGTTCGATACCGGTCCTCACCAATTCAGCGTATTAGTAGCGCAGGGATCTGTGCGGTAAAGTAAGGAGCTGATGGTAGGTGTGGTGCTCCGCCTCAGATGCTAAAACAATCTCCTTGGTCTAGCGCTATTCAAAAGGGTATAGACTCACTCGCTGACTGGCTGATACCGACTTTAGGCCGCCCCGTCGACTTTACTTTACTTTTTAATTATGATACAAACCCTGAACAAATATTACATTTTTAACTCCCACCCAACACAGTCAATATTATTCAAAAATTGATTTTTACACCACCCAGAGGGCATTTATTTTGCTAGTCTTTTTAAAGCATGTATGAGGCAAAAAATAAGAGTAAGCAAAATGTGTATGTCCCTATTTACTAGCTTACCAAATAGTTATTTACCCCATTGAGATGTCTTCTGAGTTCCGATTAAAATTCAATCAGTTAGTGTTATAAGATAATTGCTCATTCTATCATGGCCTAGTACCAGACTCAACTAATTTATATTTATCTATCTCAGTATATTAATATCTATCTATCCTATTTAAACATCTATCTATCTCAGTATATTAACATCTATCTATCTATCTATCTATCTATCTATCTATCTATTTATCTATCTATCTATCCATCCATCTATCTATCTATCCATCTATCTATCTAACTACTCCAATATATTAGAATCTACCAATCAATCTATATATCAATCAATCTGTCTCAGTATATTAATATCTAACTTAGTATATTTATATCTGTCTATCTATCTATCTCAGTATGTTAACATCTATCTATCTATCTATCTATCTATCTACCCCAATATGTTAAAATCTACCTATCTATCTCTATATGCATCTATCTATCAGTATATCAATATCTATATATCTATCCACCCATCTATCTATCTCAGTATATTCATAACTATCTATCCATCTATCTCAGTATATTCATATATATCTCACTATATCAATATCCATCTATCTATCTATCTATCTATCTATCTATCTATCTATCTATTGCATTATATTAATATATATCTATTTATCTATCTATTTATTTATCTATCTATTTGGGTGAGTCAACGTAGACTAATGGTTAACGAGCTTAATTGTGACATCGAACTAATCAAGTTCGAATCCCAGTCACGTTATTGCGTTCACCTTCTGATAATACCCTAAGTAATGGTATTGTAAGAGCAGTCTCCCTTGTCTGAGGGAGATCTCCTGCGTCAAGTGCCCCTTTTTGGTCACGTGACGCAGGAACCCAATAAACCTCTTTGGCCAAATCTACTGGACAGGTACGGACGTGCTTGTCACCTCTCTCCAGCACACACATGGTGCATGCCAGATAGTACAGACTCTACATACAGTAAGTGGTTTCCACCTATTTTGTCTCTATTACACAACTATATATGTTTGGACCCTTGTGGCATTATATAGCCTGGGAAACTTCATTCTCCTATATATGTTATAATAAAAGTTGTATAAATGTAACTAACGCGTTTTTTTGTTGCCCTAACTGAAGTATTCCGCATTGTGTACATTTCCTTTAAGTAACCTAATGCTTTATAAGAACCAGAGTTAATTCTATGTAAATCTTATTGTATGAACTCACTCCCAACAACGGGTTAAATAGTACCACCACAGTTCTTTTACATTGCTTCTACAATGCTTTAGCATTAAATAACTCACAAAGGTTGACATTCCATTAAACAAAGGAACCGAACCCCATCTATCTATCTATCTATCTATCTATCTATCTATATATATATATATATATATATATATATATGTGTGTGTGTGTGTGTGTGTGTGTGTGTGTGTGTGTGTGTGTGTGTGTGTGAAGAAAGGAAGTGAATCCGACGGTATGTAGTAATTAGGAAAAAAATGAAAAAACACAGGTTAAACTCACCACTTAACCCATTTAAACCTGTGTTTTTTTCATTTTTTCCTAATATACTATATATATATTTTCATTTTTTCCTAATATACTACATATATATATATATATATATATATTTTTTTTTTTTTTTTTTTTCTTCTCGTCTATGTCGCTCTTTGATGAAGACCAACTTATCGATTTGGTCGAAACAGGCCTGTCAGCAATCACATAATAAACTCCATATGTTTTTTCAAAATGTTAAATTTCATACTGTCGGATTAATTTCCATCTATTTTTCATATTTGTCAAATGAAAAAAAATTATATCTGGAATTTTACACCTTGAAGACTTTCATCTATAAATCTACGGACTTCAACACCACAAGTAAATTTTGGAACCCTAACATCTTTCTTCAAATTACAATGTGGACTTTTATATTGTTAACAGCTGAAATATATATACTATACTATTTTGATACCCACTTTACATTTTTTATATATTTTTACAATTTTTACAATAAACTCTTTTGAGTTTACTATGAACTATAATGCTTCTGATTTTTTAAAAATTAAAAATAAAATTTATTTTATTTTTAAAACAGAACATGCATTTTTCAAAAATTTCAGCGGTTGATTTCAGCGTTCGTTTTGTAAACAGTCTCTTTAACGGATATTTTCTTCTCGTCTATGTCGCTCTTTGATGAAGACCAACTTATCGATTTGGTCGAAACAGGCCTGTCAGCAATCACATAACAAACATCATATGTTTTTTCAAAATGTTAAATATATATATATATATATATATATATATATATATATATATATATATATATATTTACTTATCTAACTTAGTATATCAAATCTACCTATTTCTGTATATTGATATATATCGTTTTCATCCAGTTCATATCTTTAGTTATTACAGGGTACTCACATCTGCATGGCTTTGATAAGAAATCTTATGCAATAAATTTAATTAATCTAATCAATTTTTCAATGAATCGTCAGTATTCTAAGCTATTAAATGAAAAACGTATTGTGCATCTTATCTATTATTAGTTTATCTCCTGAAAGATAAGACAACCAAGGTGAACATTCTGTAATTGTGTTAATTTGTCCAGGAGAAGGGGAGTGTATTTCTTCCCAGGGGAGGGGATGTATCAGTCTGTTTGTGTAAGAGCTAAAAGGCAATAATAATACAAGGCAGGCGATGCGGCTTCGGGATTACACAAAACAATTATTGGCTAAGTCGATTTTAACAAGATATTATGAAGCGAATTCAACAGAAAATGACAAGAGATAAAGAAAAGACTTAAGATTAATACGAACTAATTAGCCTTTGTAATATTTACTAAAAAAAACATATAAAATGACTCTCTCTCTCTCTCTCTCTCTCTCTCTCTCTCTCTCTCTCTCTCTCTCTCCACACACACACACACACACGTACTCTCGCTCTCTCTCTCCCCCCCTCTCTCTCTCTCTCTCTCTCTCTCTCTCTCTCTCTCTATATATATATATATATATATATATATATATATATATAGTAAGACAAAAAGCTTAAAAATCGGGTATTATGCAATTATGAACCTATTTCCACCGATAGGGAAAAAGAAAAGATTAATACGAACTAATTAGCCTTTGTAGTATTTACTAAAAAACATATAAAATGGCTCTTCTCTCTTTCTCTCTCTCTCTCTTCTCACTCTCTCTCTCCACCTCTCTCTCTCTCTCTCTCTCTCTCTATATATATATATATAATATATATATATATATATATATATATAGTAAAGACAAAAAGCTTAAAAATCGGTTATTATGCGATTATGGTCACATTTCCACCGATAGGTATCTGTATACACCTATGAGCTTCGTCAGATCGCTTTCTTTATTGCAAATGGTATACAGATACATTCAGCTTGCTTTTATACATTCTCTTTTGTTCCCAGTGATGGTATCGGGTTTAACCTAGACGCAGTTAACACCTAAACACGAATGGCTGAGAGATTCACATGGGGTCTGTGGTGGGTCCTTTTCCCGCACATGCTCAGAGGGTTCTTCAGGTGAAGGCTTATGGGAATTTGTTATTTTTTAAATTTTGTAATTCTTATTTTAATTATATTCTAATCCCCACAAGATCGAAGTATTATGAAAGTCGGACAAAAATAACTCTCAAGAGAAAATAACAGGATATAAATCATGGCACTATAAAAAAAATAAAAGTATTATGTTTGGTTTGGTTTGTTTTGTTTTACGGCATATCAAACTCGGTGGGTCATTTAATGCCGATAAAGTTGTGAAATAAATTCATTCTTAATGCATAATACAATTTTGTTTATAAACTCATGTTTTTCTATTAAACCCATAGATGGGAAAAGTATTATGAGAGAGGTTTATGTTCGGAGGAACTTTTGTGTGAGCTTTGCAGTTAATTCATTCTCTGAATTTTTTAGATGTAGCTTGATAATGTGAGGTAACATCGGCCAAGAATTCGTGTAGTAACAATAAAGATGAGGATTATGTTAACTGTTCTTTGAGCCACTTCTTCTCTACTGATTTCACTTGAATGACTGGAATAATGTTTGCCTCTGAAACCCTATTTCATGGGACCGAAGAGAGATAAACATTATGCCAGGGACGAGGAAGTGAAATCTATCGTGGAGAAGTGTCTCAAGGAACAGGCAACAGGATATTACATGCTCTTATCCGAAGGTTAAACAATGCTATTAAGATAAACTTGGAAAAGTAGGGATGTGATCCAAAAAGGACCAGCGTCATTTTGATGTATTATAAATGTTCCTGTGTTGTTAATTATACCTGTCCTAAACAAAATGGGTTTACTTTTTGTATCACTACTCGTATGTCGTCTCTTCTATGCTGGGCTGATTTATTGTTCCTTTTTTCTGCTTTTGTTATTCTTGGTAGATTCTCCATTTTTGTGTCCGTTGCTAGCACATTAGTATGTTTGTGCTTAGTAACGAACAAGAGATATTTTGAAACATCTCTATTAAATCCAAGTTAAACGAGAACGGGTGTGAGAAATAACCATCTTGGAGACGTCTGGCTCCTGCAAAAATAAGCTAAAACTCCCTTTTTAAATCAAATTTCTGTTCTCCCGAATCTCTTTCACCAATCAGAAACCAGGTATAAAGTCAGCAAAAGTCCAATCACTGTAAATTTACTTTTGGATGCCAGTGTCTAGTAATAATATATCTGACACCAGACTTTTTTCATCCTCATTTGGTTGTCGCTGCAGGGTTAAATTCTATATATTTATAGTTCAAATACAAAACAACAACAGAATCTGTTCTTGGGAAGGAGACATAAAATTATCTGCGAATTTGAGATAAAGGCGTGTCACCTTATACCAGCCAGAAGACCAGTCCTATTAATAATAAACAAAAAAAAGAGATATTGACAACTGGTAGATTTTGCACTCCCAGCAGAATACACAGTGAAGATGAACGAAAATGAAAAGTTTGACAAATATCTGGACCTTGGTTGAAAATCGAAAGAAATGTGGAATATGAACGTGAAAGTAATACTAATTTTAGTGGTTGCACTTAGAAAGGGTACCCAGAATTTAGAAAACAGACTAGAGGAACTAGAAGTCAGAGGAAGAATTGACACCATCCAGACAACAGTATTGTTGAGATCGGCTAGAACACTCAGAAGCGCCCTGGAGACCTTACGCTGGTGTAAAAAAAAATCACAATGTGTGAAATGATAATAATAATAATAATAATAATAATAATAATAATAATATATAAAGCACATCAACAATTTTGCCAAAAATGAAAAAGAACTGGAAAACCTTGTACAAACCATAGGAATATATAATCAGGACATAGGAATGGAATCCGGCATCGACAAGTTATAAAGAAAAGAAAGAAAAAACAACAGAAGGAATAGAACTACAGAATCAGGAAGGGATAAAGACACTTAAAGACAATGCAAATTACAAATCCTTAAGACTACTGGAAGCGGACACCATCAAACAAATAGAGATGAAAAAAAGAGTTACAAAAAAGTACATCAGCAGGACAAGAAAACTTCTACAAAATAAACTCTACAGCAGAAATCTCATAAAGAGCATAAACACCTGGCCTGTTTCTCTAGTATGATACTCTGGACCATTCTTAAAATGGACAAGTGAGGAGCTCCGCCAGAAATGAATGAAGTGACCCATGTTTAAATCCGGTACGAGACTGTTTGCATTTCACATGGTGATAATACCCTTGAAAATGTTAGGAATTCACAATATTTCCCTCAAATTATGGGTAAATAGTTCAGGCTCTTTAACCTTGGTATCACGACCGGTCTAGCATAAAGAAATCTCTAGATTCCAACCCGTTAAACTCCACTTAAAAATTGACCTTGAGACGGGGGGCATGTGACCAAACAGCTGCCTCCTTGTGGGGTGCTGTTTCCACGACTTGTTCAAGACCGCACGCAGCATTCTTGTGCAGCTGTCATCTAGCTTATTCAAGAGGCGCTTCGTTAGGGTCCAGGTGGTGCAGCCATACAGCAGCACTGATATAACCACAGCCTGGAAGAATTGTCGATTTAGCTTGTCAGTAATATCTGATTTCCATATTACTGATAATTTGTTTGTGGCTAGCAATGCCTTTCCTATTCGTGTATTAATATCGCTCTCTGTGGATGAGATATTACTACCTAGGTATGTGAATTGTTCTACTGGCTTAAGAGGCTTACCGTCAACTGTGGAGATGTCTCCGTTCTTTTTTCTTTTTTTTTCTTTTTTTTGAACTCTGATTAAACTGAGTTCATCAATTTCAAAAGGAATGTATATATATATATATATATATATATATATATATATATATATATATATATATATATATATACTTGAGTTCTCTGGTGAGTGTAAAAACATACATCCTGTAAAGATGTATCAATTAATTGTTCACCTCAAACTGACTGGCAGATGAAAATACTGCTGGGTCGTTCAGAGGAGTTGGGAAAATACATATAGGGGCTCCAGTTATGTATCTTACCTTATTTTTTTCTTTTCTCTTTTCTTTCTTCTTACATAAACTTTTCTTTTCTTTCTTATCTGGATTTTTCTTTCTTTCTTTCTTTTTTCACACCTCTTTCATCTTCGCGTTCTCTATTCATTTATTTCTTTTTCTCGTCCTTACATTTTTTCTATTTCTTTCTTTCTTTTTCTTTCTTTCTTTCTTTCTTTCTTATACTGCTAGCCTCTATTTTTATATTTCTACCTTCTTTCTTTCATCTTCATTTACTAGCTTATTACTTTCTGTCCCTCTAACTTTCTTTCTTTCTTTAATCATTTCTTCATCATTTTCTAATCAGCTACCCACTTAAGAAAAATGTATATATATATATATATATATATATTATATATATATATATATATATATATATATATATATATCCGTATACATATGTATATATACTTATATATATGTATACATATACATATATAAATATATGTATATAAATACATATTTCTTATGCATATATATATATATATATATATATATATATATATATATATATATATATATATATATATATATATATGAGAGTAAATATGGAAAATATAACCCTGAACAAATACAGTTACAAACTTTTTATGAATATTTTTCTAACTCCTGTCATCTACAAAACATCCATCAATTTCTTCACCCCATAATCTATCCTGATGAAGGTTTAAATAAACCGAAACGTTTAAGCGTCGATCGATAAATTCATCTTATTTTTGGAACACATCGTTTTTCAAATTTCTTAATATATATATATATATATATATATATATATATATATATATATATATATATATATATATATATATATATATAAAGTAGGAAAAAATGGATTCCTTCGTGCATAGGGAGATGTTTCAAAACAATAACAATAACGTGTCGATAATGGATGAAAATTTAATAAAGATATTTTTTTCGAGATTTCAAAAAATAGAAAATAAAAATATCAATAAGGATTATTATATTATCAGGAATAAATTGTGGATAATCATCACGGGAGATTTGAGTAGAGAAAAGAAAATAATCATATCGTGTTCATTTTCATGAATTTTTACAATGTCATTTTTCAAAAGGAATTTCATTATCATGTTCACGACATTGTTTATATAACCATTAACATCATGAAAACAGATATGAAGAAAATTCCCATTTCCTCATCATCATCAAATCGTGCTGATAAACATATATAATATATATATATATATATATATATATATATATATATATATATATATATATGCCTAACTTGACAGCGTTCTCCTTTTGCGCGCTAGGGACACGAGCGTTATTTATAAGCAGAGATCTGAAGACAATTCCCACCAAAAAAGTATTTACGCAAATATGCCATCCTCCTCCTCATCATCATTATCATCATCACCATCACCATCATCATCATCATCATCATCATCAAATCTTGCTGATTTATATGCAGGATTACATTCCTAAATTGCTACGGTTCTATTAGACACATGGGGACACGAAAGATATTTACAAAACAATTATCTAAAGAAAATTCCCACCAAGAATTATTTACGCAAATATGCGATGATGATGATGATGATGATGATGATCATCATCATCATCATCATCATCATCATCAGCAGCAGCAGCAGCAGATTCCTCATCCTCCTCCTCATCATCATTCTCACCTTTAAATGTAGCTTATATATGTGTAGGGTTACATTCCTAACTCGTCACGGTCCTTCTATTAGACGCTGGGGGACATAAGAGATATTTACCAAAAAAAAAAAATTATCTGAAGAAAATTTCATCAAAAATTATTTACGCAAATATGCTATCATCATCATCATCATCATCAAATTGAGCTGATACATGTGCAGGATTACATTCCCAACTTGCCACGGTTTTTCTATTTGACATTAGGGTAAATGAGAGGTAATTGCAAAAGAGAGTTCTGAAGAAAATTCCCCCAGAAAATTATTTACGCAAATATATCATCATCATTATCATCATTATCTCGTACTGATATTTGTGAAGGAATACCTTCTTTATTGCCACTGCTCTCCAATTTGACACGAGGGGGACACGGCGAAGTGAATAAAATTTTTCTAAAATAAACAAACATCCAAAAACCTTATTCACTTCGCCGAAGGGCATGCGGTCTGTTTGTTGTTATTATTCTCTCAAAACGCCCCCTTACCTATTATGGTAGAGGCGTGTAGTATCATTTGACAAGGTTAATTTCGCTGGGATTGTTAGCTGTGTACTGTGGCCAAGGCGATATAGTGTTTCACTATGCCTGCTGAGGTCCCGGTTTCGATTTCTGTCGGAGGGAAGTCGTTAGTATATATCGCTGATGAGACTTAATAAAGTCGAAACAGTCTGTACGATATTCTACACACCGAGCGATCCTTTGCCGGGATTACACTTGTCAAGTTCATTTTCTATTAGAAAAAGTATCGAATTTTATGCGATATATGCATTGTAAGTGCCGGCAAGTAAAAATTTAATATATGTATATATAATTATATATATATATATATATATATATTATTATATATATAATGGAAAACACCGGACAAACGTTGAAATGTCTTTTCTATTCCGCTTTTATTGATGATCTAAAATAAATTTGACCAATGTCTCCGTGCGATTTAAATTCAAGAAATTATTACAAGAAAATGTCAAAAATACGTCTTGTTCATAGTAACGTCTAGATAATACTTGACTACGCCCACATATAAAATATTGTAGATAGTTTGTATTCTCAAGAAAATCCCCGATTAATGAATTCCCATGAATAAAAACGAACAAAAAACAAGAAAAATCAATTTTTGAAACATCTAAAAAAATAAAATCCATAAAATTACTTCTTTCAACAGAATGACAAAAGTTACGCTAACAATTCGGGATTTCGTAGCTAATGTGCTAAATAGTAACTTTGTAGGAACCTTATTACGTTCACTTTCAGACTAATACACTTGGGAAGGGTATTAACACTT
>CM042158.1:28069596-28072096 GCA_023376005.1 Doryteuthis pealeii | reverse complement strand
TTCAAAAATTGAAAAATTAGTTGGTTAGGAATATATAAGAAAAAAATTGATAATTCAAATAAGCTAAGGTTAACGTTACTCCTGGGTTATTTCAATTTTCAATTTTTAATACATTTTAGATTAATTTTTCCCATACTTCGAAAAAGCCAAGTAAAAAAAGAATTCTTTAAAGAAACGGATAATGTATTCGTGACTAAATAATTTCCAAGCATACGCGAAACCCCCACAACAATATTACACACACACACACACACACACACACACACACACACACATTATATAATATATATATATATATATATATATATATAAGGTGTGTCAAAAAGTATCGAGATTTTTTTTACTTTTTGACACACCTTGTATTCTGAAAAAATTAATGTTCCATTCATTGTTTATTCTTATCTTGGTAAATACAGCTGTAATATTGATACGTTTAGATACACCTTAATATATATATATATATAATATATATATATATATATTATATATATGTGTGTGTGTGTGTGTGTGTGTGTGTGTGTGTGTGTGTGTTCAGTGGACTTATGTGTTTTTTTCCGCTCGTAACTCAATTTCCTCCCATATGATATCAATTTTCCCTCTTGAAATAAACTGTAATGCCTGTAATGCGTTTCAACACCCACCAAAAAAACAACCTAACTTTTTCCTACGTTTTGTTTTTTAAGAGAAAAATCCCATTGAATTTATAAAATATTTACTAATCAGACTGTAATGAATTATGTCCTGTAATATGTTTAATGTGTACTTTTTATAAATGCTATATTTCTTGGGCGAAATAAATTTGCAATCTTAAATGTTTTTTTTTTTTTAATTATTATATGTACGTGTATAGATTTTTGGTAAAAAATTGACAAAAAATCCAGTGTATATACTTTTTCCTTTGAGTTTAGATAGGGAGATGTGTAAAATAAATAAGAAACTGCGTTATACACTGAAAATTAGAATTATCAGATATACCAACAAAGAGGCATCCATAGACTCCACAACAATATATCCGACATGTGTCATTAAAATATCGAGATGAAGCTGTATTTACCAAGATAGAAATGATCAAAGAATGGAACACGCATGTTTGTGATCCGGGATCTTAAATAAGAGCTCGTAAAACAAAGCACAGTCTTGTGTTATTAAGTTTTTGTTTTGTTTTTGTTTTCTGGGGGTATTTTTTTTGTTTATTTGTTTTTGTTGGGTTTTTGTTTGTTTTATTGTTTTTAGGGGGAGATTATTTTATATATTTATTCTCTCAAACATTTGATGTAGTACAATACGTATTTAAAAAAGAATGGATTAAAAATGTTCTCGTTTGATTTACACAACTCTTCTTGAATGAGACTTACCTAAACCCAGTAAAGTTGGTTTTATTAACGTCTAATTAAAATACAGAGTTTATTTAAGATATTTTGAAAGTTAAAAATAAATTATAAAATATATAAAACATATAAAAGTTGTATCATAAAGATATCGAGATTGAAGCTGTATTTAATTTCATATAGTTTTACACTTATAGTTAAAAAAAGGATTTGTACATTACTGGATTTAATTTGATATAATGTTACCGTATATATCTTAAACGAGACTTACCTAAGAACCAGTAAAGTTTGTTTTACCAACGTCTAATTAAAATACAGAGTTTATTTAAGATATTTTAAAAGTTAAAAATAAATTTTAAAATATATAGAACATATACAAAGTGTATCATAAAGATATCGAGATTGAAGCTGTATTTACCAAGATAGAAATGATCAAAGAATAGAACACGCATGTTTGTGATCTGGGATCTTAAATAATGAGCTCGAAAAACAAAGCAAAGTCTTGTGTTAATAATCACGAACAAACAAAAAACCCAAGTATGGAAAGTTCAGCTTTTATTAAGAGACATCTACCAGATCCAAAGACATACGGATCCAGAATAACAGAAAATTTAGCTAAAAAGATAACAGCCCACTCATGCCAAATAGCAGAGAATCAACCGATAGACTGACCAGCCCAAGCTAAGATGAAAGAAGGCAATATAAATGAAACAGAAGCTAAGTATGAAAATCAAGAAGTCAAGTATACCTGTGTGAAGCCACGGGTATGCAGTTGTATTCTACGATAATGCACACTGCGTAAAATGCGACGCAAGATGAGTATGCTATGCAACATTAAGTTATATATATATTTACCAACCCCTCCGCACGAACAGGATGTGAAACAAGGTCAATTTCTTAAGCTGAGTTTAAAAGGTTTAAATTCAGAGTTTTCCTTCTCCTAGAACGGTTGCCTAATCAACGTTAAAGAGCCCTGTCTGCCCTACTATTTATCCATAGCTGGAGGGAGAGTAGGATTCATACCTTTCCCAAGGGTATTAGCGCTAAGTGAAATGCAGTTACCACAATTACCACATCCAGGATTAGTAATCGGGGTGACGAGTCCATTTCCCATGAATTTTAACATTACACCACGCATTTCCACATTAAGTTATATATGTTATTTTCAGTAG
>CM042158.1:28002096-28057096 GCA_023376005.1 Doryteuthis pealeii | reverse complement strand
CAGAGGGGTAAGACTCCCCCAATGGGGCCACCTGTTGGCCGTGAGTGGCGACCTGCTTAAGTTGCTTAAGGATAGAACCCAGGTGGTTGAGCAGTCCAAGACTTGCAATACTCCACTTTGTTCCTTACTTAGGCTAGACGGGCGGTCGGAGAGGCCCCTCCGATCAATCGGTTGGTTACGTCAAGCACTAGCACCTATATTATTGCCTCAACACTATTACCCTTATGGCAAGCCCCAAACCCTTTTTATCATATAGGTGCTAGAAGGCGGTGTCTGAGGGTTTACATGTCCTGGGAATGACGTTAAACTCTATTTGATGGTGAGGTTCCAGTTCTGGAGGTTTGGGTAATGTGGAGATAATTATATTTTGCATTTTAATATATTCTTTTTTCTTCGGTTCGATCTTCTGAGACGTTGAACTTCACTAAATGATAATCAATGCATTAATAGTCGTATTCCTTAAATGTACGACCGTAATCATTCTTTTTTTTTTTTTAGTAGCGCCACCTCAGATAAATAATAGACCATTCCGTTTTTATTATGATAAAGAATGGGACGAAAAAAACACATGTTGCACATACAAAAATATAAGAAAGAAAGAAAAAAGAAAGAGGGTAGGGAAAAGATAGATCGAGGGGTGCGCACGCGGAAGCAATAACGCTTATCTGTTTAACTCGAACAAAATGAAATATGAAAAAAAGGTTTAAAAAAAAGAAAAAAGAGTGAGAGCGTTAAATCGAGATTATCATATTTTTTCTTATATTTTTTACATATTGAACAATTTTGCAATAGGTCTTAAGTATCTATATGAGACGTTGTAATAATTAAATTATCGTACTGTGATATATCCACAAGTGCGGTTAGTTTTTTCTTATCTTATTATAATGGAGATTGTGTGTTTTTCTGTCTGTAACCGAAACTATATTACTACTCAAGTCACAATTCCCTTAATTATTTACGTCAAATTCTCCATGATTTCATTCTTTTAAACCTTCAGTTATTAATAAAAATTGTTTTACATTATTAATACTGTTGACCATATCTACATGATATTTTACACGTACCCCACTTGTACGGGTCAGGCACAAAGGCCCTATTTATGTGGGACCACCCACAAGCCGAGACTCATGGGGTGGCGGGTGAAAAATTGCGTCGATCCCGTCGGCATTCCCCCTCAAGGGGGCGCCTCAGGCACTGGGCAATAAACCCAGCCCTGCCCCTTTAAATCAAGGGGGCAGGTGTTGCCTGGGGGGATAGCCCCCTGGGATCGAGGCTATTAACTCGTAAAGATCCAGGGCCGAAGCCACTGGACCCCCGGTGTTGACCAGGTCTACATACTAGCAACATGCAATTATATTTATATATACAACAAAATAGCGGTTTACAGTTTGAACGAGAAGGCTAATTTGCATATTGATATTTAAAATTTTATTTTAATAAATATGTGCTTGGTATTATTGATTTCTAATTGTTTGGTTTTATCTTAAGAAATATAAACAAAAATCTCGTGGATAAATCTTTAAAAAATTTATTTACAAGAAGAAATAACTGTAATATTATCCTTTACTTCCTATTTTAACTAAATAGTTAAATTAGGAAAATTTACCAATGAAAGAGGGGAGTAATGGAAAATGATGGAATAGTTAGTTTTAAAGTTGTTCTATTTTTCGATTATACCCCCTCTGTTAGTAATCTTTTTATCTGCATTCTTAGTCAGTTTCATTAGCCTTTCTAATTTAACATGATATTTTATTATATCAAAACTTAAATAATTGCACCCGGAGTGTGCATATATTTGCTAGTTTTTATAACGACAATTCGGTGTCGATTTTAGTTTGGATATGTCCTCATGCTCTTGTTGGTAATCGTGATTAAGCTTCTTTTTGTCAATAATATTTGCATTAATCCTCTAGGATTAATTACTTTTTATATAATAGTTTAATCCTCAACATGCATACTTAATCCCGATGCATAGTAATACATGTGTTCCCTTCTTTTTGGTTTTAAATCGATTTTTAATCCTTGTATTCAGAATAATTGGTTTGTGCAGAAAAGAATTGTCGTCCAGTTTGGAGGTAATGACTTAACAATTGGGCAAAGTTAATAAAACTAATGAAAACGAAAACTGAGTGCGAATGGCTTTGCACGTATAGTTGATTGTTTGTTTCAGTTTTTAATCCGTACCTCCAGAGTCCACGTCAAATGTCATTATTTCTCTGAATGTTGAGGCTTGATGATTACTATTATCTGTGTTATTTGGACTATTGTCCTCATCTTCATTGTTATTTGTACAACGTTTCAGCCGATATGCCCCCGGCCTTCTTCAGGTATTTCTTGTCGGACTCTAGAAACTTCTTTTTGGACTCGGGAACCTTCTTGACGTAATCGGGAGCCATCACGGATCTTTGAACCTAACCCTTTATTCAGTCCACGGGGGAATCCTGCTCTCATTCCGCTAACAATAGCTGGGGAAGAGCGTTAATCTGTGTTAATTATTATTCTATTCTAGTAACATAGAATAATAATTAACACAGCTTAACGCACTGGTTGCCTAACCAAGGTTAAAGAGCCCAGTCTGCCCTACTATTTATCCATAGCTGGAGGGAGAGTAGAATCCATACCTTTGCCAAGGGTGTTAGCGCTAAGTGAAATGTAATTATCCCGTCCAGGAGGTGAACTCGGGGCGAGGAGTCCATTTCCCATGACTTTAACCATTACACCACACGCTTCCTAATCTGCAATATAATTGTGAATAAATTATTTCTAATACATACGAATACGTAAACCTAAACAGCTAGGTTTTCTTGGTGAGATTTTACGGCTTGTCAACAAACATGTTTAAGTTACATCTAGATTGTTTCACATGTCATTAAAAATCAATCAATTACATAATTAATCCTTTTAGTTTCACTTGTGTTCAAATCTGCATTATAGTTGTGCATAAATTCTATACTAGCAAATAAATGTATCTACGGGTGCAAGTATTTAAGTTTTAGTGTAATAAAATATTATATTAAATTAGAAAGGCTAATGAACCTAAATAAGAATGAAGATAAAAACATTTGAATCATAAGCGGGTATAATCGAAAAATAGAACCACTGGCACTTACTCTTTCGTCAATCCCGTCTTAATTTACCTAATTTAACTATTTATTTAAGATAGAAAGTAAAGAATAAAATTGCAATTATTTCTTCTTGTTAATGGTTTTATTTTAAGATTTATCCCCGAAGTTCTTGTTCATATTCATTAAGATAAAACCAGACAAATAGAAATTAATAATACTAAGCATATATTTATTAAAATCAAATGTTTAATATCAATATGCAAATTAGCCTTCCAGTTCACACTGTAAACCGCTTTTGTGTTGTATATATAAATACAATTGCATAGTATTAGTATGTTGATATGGTCAACAGTGGCTTCGGCCTCTGGACCATTGCTATAATTAACGGCGTCGATCCCAGGGCCATCCCCAGGCAACACCTGCTCCCTTGATTTAAAGGGGCAGGGCTGGTTTATTGCCCAGTGCCTGATGCGCCCCCTTGAGGGGAATGCCGACGGGATCGACGCAATTTCATCCGCCACCCAATGAGTCTCGGCTTGTGGGTGGTCCCACATAAATGCCTGACCCGTACAAGTGGGGTACGTGGAAAATATCATGTAGATATGGTTAACAGTGTTAAACAATTTTATTAATAATTTAGGTTTAAATAAAAATAAAATCATGGAGAAAGTGATGTAAATAACAAAGGGGAATTATAACTTGAGTAGTAATAGTTTCGGTTACAGACAGACAAACACATAATCCCCATGATAATAAGAGATAAGATTAGATAGGAATACTTAAACCAAAAAAAATATTTTAAACCTAAAGAAATATGTTTGATTCACTAACTTTAGACAGTTTGACTTTAAAAATCAATGAGTCCCATAATCAATCCTTCTAGCGTCACTTGCGTTCAAATCTGCAATGGTTGCGTTCAAATCTGAAATGATTTTCCCGCATTTGTAAATTTAATGGAGTCTGAATTGTTTGCTTTATTTGGACACAGTTAACAGTGACAGCTGGTTGAGTTTACCATTTAGTACCAAGTCTGTATTACTTTGGACGGTGTCCAATACACAGAGCACTAGTTAACTTTGTCGTTTTCTTCTCGTAAGAGTGTTTGACCGGCTTTTTACTTGCATCTAAAGATTTGTTGTGCAATGATGTTTCGATTTACGATAAGTCCATTAAGAAATTGGTTCTGTGAATATTGCAGTTTTGGCGTCAGATTTATGCATTTTGCGTCTTTGTTCACAAAGTGTCTAAGTAAAATGATTTGTTGAGACGGCCATGTTTGATAGATTGTCAGTGAAAGATTTGACATTTTCTTCTAATATGAATATATAATAAATATATATATATATATATATATACACACACACACACACACACACACACACACATATATATATATATATATATATATATATATATATATATATTTGTGAATAAAAAGGCCTTCAATACCAGGGGTATCGTAATTATGGGCCATTTCCACTCGTGGTTACCTGAGGCCCACCGTGTTTCGTCAGGCCATGTTTTATTTTATTCAGACTGGCAAATAGCCAAATTCAGCTTACATTAATTCAATATATATATATATATATATATACATATATATATATATATATATATATATATATATATATGCGTGTGTGTGTGTGTGTGTGTGTGTGTGGAGAGAGATAAAGATTGAATAAATCCGACAAAATGTGGTTAAGAGTAGAGGGAAATGTTAATATAATAACACAAACGACTATGTTTAATTGATATTTCGCCTCATTATTGGTTAAGGCTTTCCCAGAAGTTTATTGATTTAAGTGCTTGTACATTCTGTTTTCATAGTGAAAATGTAAATGGGGGTAGGTAGAGAAAAGGGGATGGGTTAATGGTGGGTAGTCTAGGGGAATGAGAAGGGAAATGTGTGGAATGACCCCATAAAAATGAAAACACCATTTCCACCATTTCCCTAGTAATTATACAACTTCTTTTTCTAAAGGAAGAATGGACAGATAATACGACCTAAGTCCACCCTGAAACTTGAACAAAATTGGTTTCTATTATCTATCGATTGAAAAAGTGTATTTCAAGTAGCAGATCTCTCGCAAATTAGCCCGTACCAAATATTGCAAAACTTTTGACTCACACTAGTATTTACATTTCTACCTGTTCTAAAAGAAAAATGAACAGATACTACATCCTAATCTCAGTCCGAAACCTTGTACGAAATTCTTTATCTATTGTCGTTCTTTTCAAATGGTGTATTTCAAATTGAACAACACTTTCTACAAAAGTAGACGATCTTCAGACATCAATACAATTACAGTTTAGTTTCATCTTTGTTTTTTTTTTTTTTTTTTGTTTTTTTTGTTTTTGTTTTTTTTTTTTTTTTTTGCTTGATCAAGAATTTGAGAAAGACAGACTTCTGTGTGAATCAAATTTAATTGGACTAAAAAAATATGTGCTGTCTTTTTTTTTTTTTTTTAGTTGATTTTTCTCGATCTTTTTTTTTTTTTACAATCGAGTGATTTGATTTACCTTTCTTTAGAAAAGATTACACATTTTCTTTGATTTTTTTGAGTCTAAAAATGTTACAGAACTTTGTCCGTTCAAGAAGAACCAAAAGTCTGCTAGAATTGCACATTTTGACCAACTTAGAAATATGCAAATGAGTCGAATGTATTTATCTGTTGGAAATTAAATTATTGTGAAAAATAAGTAAAACTGTCCGTTTATTTACAACACGGTCAGTTTCTTTATTGATATTTTTTTAGCAGAATTCTGAATTCATAGTTCTTTTAATAAAAAGCATTGAGACTTATAAAAGTCTTTTGATATAATTATTCACACTCTCATGTTTATACGAAAAAAAGTAAAAACCTTTTTTTGTCGGTTAATTTTTTCATATTTCATAAAATAAAGTAGGGGTGGTATACCTCGTAAAAAACATATTTCCCCGTAAAAAAACATATTTTAGAAGAAAAACTATTTCAGACATATTTACATCAAAAGGTAAGTAATTCTGGAAATTTTGAAAATCTGACCATTAATTGATTTTTCATAGAATTTTTTAAAAAGCCTCTAGTCATGACTTATTTTAATTATTTTTGTATTAAAATTTTTAAAACATATCTTAGCATAAATATTATTCAACAACGCTAATGTACAATCTGACCCAGAGTGGTAGTACCTGTCAGGGTACTATCTAAGGGTCAAATTGATCGGTTACTAGGATTGTTCACAGGTTGAAGATTGTTTTATTAAAAAGAAAAGAACAAACTACAACATGTAAAAAGGCCTGTTTGATTTATAAAATCCTCAAAGGAGAAAAGTTCTTTTCAGAAAATATCACCTACGGAGAGAAAAATAAAGTAAAAAAGTAAAATCGTCGGGGTGGTCTAAAGTGGGTATCAGCGAGAGTCTATACCCATTTCCTTAGCGCTAAATCAAGGATATTGTTTATGTGTCTGAGGTGGGGCGTCACACATACCATCAGTTCCTTACTTTACCGCACAGATCGCTACTTCTATACTGAATTAGCGAGGCCCAGTATCGAACCAGGAGCCTTCCAGTTCCTAGGCGGACGCACAACCGACTGAGCTAGAAAACCAAGTAAATTATCCAGCCCAATTGTTATATACTCGTTCCTCATCGAGGACATATATATATTTACCAACCCCTCCGCACGAGCAGGATGTGACACAAGGTCAATTTCTTAAGCGGAGTTTATCAAGTTTGAATTCAGAGTTTTCCTTCTCCTGGACCGGTTGCCAAACCAAGGTTAAAGAGCCCAGTCTGTCCTACTATTTATCCATAGCTGGAAAGAGAGTAGTATTCATACCTTTTCCAAGGGTATTAGCGCTAAGTGAAATGCAATTAGTAAATCAGGATTTGAACTCGGGACGACGAGTCCATTTCCCATGACTTTAACCATTACACCACGCGCTTCCTATCTCATCGAGTACATAAACGTGGAAGTCATCTCGTGTATATAATAGAAATAGAGACAGAGTTTATTTAGAGATGACAGAAATGATAGGTTGTGATTCTTACAGGTTTTCATTTCATTTCTGCTTGTTGACTGATTTTTAGTCTGGTAATCTAACTTGTCGGCCGCCATTTTCAAGTAAAATAAAGAATTATTGTTTTTTTTGTTTTTTGTATTTGTTTTTGTTGTTTCTTTATATTACATTTTTTTTCTCTTCAAAGTCATTTTACAACTGCAGATTTTTTTTTTTTTTTTTTACCTTTGAATAGTTTATTACAAACTATCGTTTTTTGTAGTCTTTTGTTTGTTTTTCTCATTTTTTAAATCGAGTGTTTCCTTTTAAACAAATTTTAAAATTGCAAGTTTTCTGCATTTGAATTGAAATAAACTATTTGATGAGCGGCAGCAATATTTTTAATTTTCTTTATTTTAATATTGAATTTTTAATCTTTATATGATTCAAAAATTGTAAGTTTTCTGTTTTTCTCTTGAAATAAAGTTCTATTTCCTTTCAATGAATTATTCAAAAATTGCATTTCTTTACGCTTCATTTTATATTCAGCTCATAAAACTCGTGCACTATTTTCTATTAGGACAGGAAAGATTTTATGACAAGAAATTTAACGAGACTTAAAAACCTGTTAATAAAAATAAAGTAAAGTAAACGGAGCGGCCTATTATCGGTATCAGCCGGACAGCGAGGGAATCTATCTGTTATATACTCGTTCCTCATCGAGTACTTAAACGGGGAGTATCATCTCGGGTATATAATAGAGAGGGTCATCTTGTGTATAATGGGGAGACAGAGACAGAGAAAGAGAGATAGATTAGATGATAGTGATGATAGTGATGATAGTGATGATGGTTCTTTCTTTTTATACTTCTGCTTCTGGTTCTTCGTTTAACTTGCCTAGCCGCCATCTTGTCTGGTTGGGCTTACTATTTTGGAGCTGGTCCGCTTCTTCTATTCTTCGTGCTGGGCTGGGCATGCCTTAATGATTTAATGAACACACTAGACTTGGTTGTTCTTGATCAAGTTTTATTTCTTAGCCCATGATTCCGCTGCAGAGAGAGACGGATCCGGAAGCTGACAATCAATGTCTCCGCTCCTTGAAAGCCGGGTCGAATTCTTCTTCTAAACTAGAAACTTATTTTCGTGCTTTCAATCGCGAGCCTTCTTAAAGGGTTACAGTTTATCAACCGTCACCGGTAATTTTCCATGGGCCCCCGTTATTTTTAAGTTAACGACCCTATTCAAATTTCTAGCTACAGATAAATTCACAATTCATGACTACCCATAAATTGTAACACAATGAAGACATTATAACAAAACTGAAGGTATTCAGGGGGAGCGGCATTTTTGTGCGTATGGCGTAGTGGCTGACATGCTGGGCTGCGACAAATTCCTCTTATCATACAGACCAGCCAAGTAAAACAAGCAAGACAGACTGTAGAACCAAGGATGAACTCATAACTAACTTTCCAATCTGGACAACTGCAGATGGATACACCATACAATTTTGGATTTATACCTTGGGAAAGGTATGCGCTCCTCATTCCCATACCTCTGTAGGGCTGTGTATGTGGAAAGTCAATTTTGTATGCATGGGGAAAGTATCGGGGTCACTAATTTATAGGGAATATGAAATGATAAGATGAAGAGAAATAACAACACACAACTATTTCGAAATATATACAAAGACGTTACTGATTAGACAGTTAAGTCTGGACGCTAGAGTCCAGACGCTCAGCACTTTTTATTTATTTATTTAATTTTGATTTAATTTAATTTTATTTGAATCGCCACAAGATATTCTAGAAGTAAAACTTTGGAATTAAATAACTAATGAAGGTTGATGAGCCATTAAACAAACAAACAAAAAAAATAATGAACGATAGCAGCATTTCTTATCTATCAATCAACAGGACCCGTAAGCACAATAGCAAAATTACATGAATTGCACTTTGAATTGCTTACGCACCCACTCTAAATATCCCTATCTGGCCTCCGGCGACTACTGGCTGTTTGCAGACCTCAAAAGAATGCTCCAGGGCAAGAGATTTGGCTCTAATGAAGAAGATATTGGAAACTGGAGCGTATTTTGAGACCAAAGAGAAATCATTCTACAAAAAAAAAAAAAAAAGGGCATCGAATTGTTAGAGAAACGTTGGAATCAGTTTATCATTCTAGAAGCAGACTGTTGATGAACAAAGTCGAATTTTGCCTAAAAGTTGTTTTATTAGTGTTGTACCGGCCGTTCCTACAGTGGAGAACATGTTCCCGTTAACGACAAGCTAGTCGTACATGTACCATTAATTGTAAATACACTTGTCTTATTTTACCCCATCTCGACTTGACTTCTTTTTACTGTTGGGACTAACATCACAACAATTAGTTAGCACCTGGACTTATTGAGTTGTAACGTAATTAGATAGCTTGAGCTCGTGGCCGTTAAGTGTGGCCAGCAAAAATGATAAAATCCTCATTATCGCAATAAAAACAGCGGTATGGCGATTCAAAAGTCTAAATGTGTACACTAATTGCCAAAACCCGCCCTGATGGACACTGCTGGAGAAGCAAGGACAAACTCAAGAGAGATGGTCTCCTGTTGACACCTACACATATACACACCAGAGTAGGCCGACTAGCAAGAGCCTATATCAATCTTCTTTGTGCGGATTCCCGATGCCGTGCGGAAAACGTGACAGAGGCGATGTCTGAAAGGGGTGGTTGGTGACCTTGTGTCAGATCCTGCTCGTGCAGAGGGGTTGGTAAATATATATATGTACTCGATAAGGAACGAGTATATAACAATTGGGCTGGATAATTTACTTGGTTTTCTAGCTCAGTCGGTTGTGCGTCCGCCTAGGAACTGGAAGGCTCCTGGTGCGATTCCGGGCTTCATAAGAGTTCTGCCTGCGTAATCGAGGGATGAGAATGTTAGAAATATAGTCTCATTTAATTGTCAGTTTGATCCTCGTTGGATGCCCCATACATGCGACATTGTGCCACATCCTACCCTTGGCAAACGGGTTCCGTAAATACTCACAACAAGGTATAGTGTAACTGGATTGGTTGGCAGATAGAGACAGAAAAGCATCTCAGATTAGACAAGCATCGAACTGAGAGACTATCTGTAAAAGCTGCAAAGAAGAACAGGTTGTTTTCACGGTCGGCAAGACAGTGAGAGGCGCAATAAATGCAATGTTTATTCATGCAAATTTAACAATGTAACAAGGTGATAAGTTTCGCATAGGCCAACTCAAGTTTTTGTAGTAGTCGTCGTAATTAGTAGTCGCCGTTATTAGTAGCCATTAGGTCAGAAACAACATACACGCAAGTTGTATAGTCACAAGGGGCTTTGTATTTATTTCTAGGCTCGCTGGCTCTTTTCAGAGAGAAGAAAAGAGAGAGAGAGAGAGAGAGAGAGAGAGAGAGAGAGAGAGAGAGTACGGTGAACTTACTCTGTCGTACATCATGTTCACTACTGCTGTCCCAAACACAATACGAGGACCGGCAGACAGGTCTGCTCTCACCAGAGCTCTGCCGAAAAAGCGGCAGATTTTCTTCTCCCCCGTTTCTCGTTCCGGCGTCACATCCGTTTCCGATCAAAACCCGGAACTTCCGTTTTTATTTTTAAAGTCTATTTCCGGGGTCATTCGTCGGTCACATTATTGGCACCCCGCTTAGTGTCTACTCTTTCAAATTTTAACCTTTGTTTATTCTTATTTCTTCTTCCTCTCTTTTCCTGTCAATACCCAAATTCTCCGTAGACCATAATAATTACGCTACGCACAATTTGTTCCCTTATCTCACCTAACAGGGCGTCCCACCGTTGGTCTCGCACATATATTACTATTGAATAGCGAGTCCCATCCTCGCTAGATGCTCCAGACTCATGACCTTGTCTTATATCCTACATGTAGGAACGGGTTGGCTAAATACTTGTATACCCACGATGAGAAGAAAATGACAGTAATATTCACAGAATAAACAAATCCTGAAGGAAATGAATAAAGCCTATTAAATCTTACCTGAATTCAAAATAGCCAATCTTAAACCCAAAATTAAAGTTTCCTCGTTTTGAGGAATACTTCTATCGTCCTATCATAGTTTGCAAGCTAGTCTTACAGATCTATTACTACTGAATAGCGACTTAGGTCCTCCTTGGATTCCCCATATTTGTGACCTTGTGTCACATTCTACCCGTGGCAACCGAGTTGGGTAACTACATAGTAGCTACAAGGTATAGTGTAACTAGAGATATGAGGGGTTGGCATAGAAAGACAGAAAAATATCTAAGAATTGACAAGAATCGAACTGAGAGATGACCTGTAAACGCCCCAAAGTTGTCTATATACACGCTTTTTATTTCAATGGTCATCTTCGAAAATATTTTTTTGATTTCTTAATTTTCTTGTTTATTTACGACTGTTTTTATTAATACCTATCCTTCACTAATCCCTAAACGATTCTGTTAAATTAGTATTTAGTCGATCTAGATATTATTTTAGTCTGTAGGGTTTTTTTTACAATATAAGTAAAAACTTATCTACTAAAAATGAAAAAAAGTCTTTTTCTTTGTGACGTCATTTATGGTGGGAAAATTTTTAACTTTTTAGGGATTTTCTTGTTATTTCTTTTTAGTTGGTCATTTTTATTGGTATTATTTTCAATATTTCACTTATATTTTCTTTGATTAGATCTTAAAAAGCTCGGATAGAGGTAGAGAAATAAGGTAACCAAGGTTACACGAACTGATCCACTCATCCATCTGTTTTGTTTTTAAATTTTTAAAAATAGAAATCATAAAATTAAAGTTTATTAGCTTCTATTTTTATTCATTGATTTCATATATATTTCTTTCTCTATATTTCAAATGAAGATGATATATCAGTCTATCTATCTATCTATCTAATAGACTATAGATAGGTTGTCTTCCTAATCGGTGAGACAGGGAGAAGTGTTGTATAAGGCAATGTTCACTGAAGTAAAATTTAACTATTTTGTCCTATTATCTCAATTAGCAGAGTGTCTCATCGCTAGTATCGCTGATTAATTTCTACTGAATAGTTCGGACCTCGCTGGATGCTCCATACTTGCGACCTTAAGAAACATCCCACCTGTAGGAACGGGTTGGGTAAATACTTGTATACTCACGATCAGAAGAAAATGATAGTAATAGTCCTAGAATAAACAAATATAAAATCCTACCTAAATTCAAAATAGCCAATCTTAAACACAAAATTAAATTTGCTTCGCTTTGAGCAATACTTCTATCTTCCCATAGCAGTTAGCAAGATAGTCTCGCAGATCCATCAATACCGGATACCACCCAGTCGGCTGGGGAGTTAGAATGCACCGACTGCTCCTGTGCAGAGGGGTAAGACTCCCCCAATGGGGCCGCCTGTTGGCCGTGAGTGGCGATCCGTGATACTTACGGATAGAACCCAGGTGGCCGAGCAGTCCATGATTTGCAATATTCCACTTTAGGCTTTTCTTGGGCTAGACGGGCGGTCGGAGAGGCCCCCTCCGATCAATCGTCTGGCCACGTCAAGCCCTAGCAACTATATGATTGCCCGAACCCTATTGCCCTTATGGCAACGCCAATCCTTCTTATATGGGTGCTAGAAGGTGGTGGCTGAGGGTCTACATGTCCTGGAAATGACGTTAAACTCTATCTGATGGTGAGGTTACAGTTCTGGAGATTTGGGGAAAGTGAAGCACCCCTTCATCACCATAGCTCCCTGGTCCACTCTGACTCGGAGTGGTAGTGCCTGTTAGGGTCCCATCTATGGGTTAAATAGAAAAATGTATTTATAAAAAAAAAAAATTGTATTATCCATTAAGAATGAATTTATTTCACAACTTTGTCGGCATTAAATTACCCACCGAGGTTGATATGCCGTAAAATAAAACAAACTAAACCAAACCACTACCGAATAGCTAGCTAGATCCTCCCTGGATGCTCCATATTTGCGACCTTGTGCGACATTCAACTCGTACCAAACGAGTTGGGTAAATATTTACTAATTCCAAGGTATAGTGTAACTTACCTGAGTTCAAAATAGCCAATCGTAAATCCAAAATTAAATTTTCCTCGTCTTAAGCAATACTTCTATCGTCCCATCGTAGTTAGCAAGCTAGTCTCGCAGATATATCTCTAACGAATAGCGAGCTAGACCCTTTCCTTGATGCGCCATATTTGCGACCGCGTGTCACATTCAACTCGTAGCCAACGAGTTGGATAAATATTTACTAATTCCAAGGTAAAGTGTAACTAGAGAGATTGAGGAGTTGGCATATAAAGACATAGAAATCAATCTCAGAATAGACAAGCATCAAACTGAGAGACAATCTGTAAACGCCCTAAAGGTTAACTTTACGGTTGGTTAGACAGTAAGAGTCGGAGTATAATACAATGAACATTGAAAACCAATTTAACCGTTTTGTCTTCCAATCTGATTCCATCATTAAAGCAAATGTCTAATTCGATCCATTCAGAAGACACTTGTCCTATGAAATGAAAGGAAATAACTTTAACATTTAACGACCTGTAGCAACCAAGCAAGAGATAGAAGATATAAGCCCTTCAAATGACTGTGGAGCATAAACATTTTCAACAACGCACAATCCATACCCCTTACTTTATGCCAGTTGGTTGATTTGTATGATTTTCCTGCATGTCAACCCTTGGGTTACTTCATGTCGAAGAGGTTTGTTTTATTCATTCTAGTTGGATATTTAACTAGAAGCTTTGGGGAGTGTAGAGTGCCTCTTCATTTCCATAGCCCCGATGTGTACACTGACATGGAGTGATAGTACATGTTAGGGTTCTATCTATAGGTTAACTAGATAAAAGATGAGTTTACAAAATTAGGTTTAAAAATTAAGTATTAAAAAATGAATTGACAAAAATAATGAATAAAACAAAACGTCTTCTGCATAAGATATCCCAACATGGGTTGACATGCCGTAAAATCCAACAAACCAAATTACCAAAAACTATTTTTGATTTATCCCTAATCATATATTGTAACTCAATGCCTAACAGATAATGGCAAATAGATTTGAAGTCCAGAAGAAATGCATTAGCAATATTTAGCCGAGGAATGAAGTAATCGCCACGCTTGATCTCTATATTATATCGGGGAATATTCAATAGATCGTAAGATTCCTTAGGATGTCCTCTAAGCTGAAATTATTAATCAACTTTTCATTCACTAACAGATGACTGGAGAAAATGCCCTGAATTTCTTATTTACACTGATTTTCAATTTAATTTTCTCTTTCAGTTGCATCCATTAACTTATTTTACAATCCCTTTATCCACACAGGGATATATATATATATATATATATATATATATATATATATATATACTATAGTGTGAGATGATCACTGTTTCAGCTTTTGCTGGAATGGCGTACCAAAGGCAGTATTATTGGTAGAGTGCTCAATATAAAATAGAGCTGTTATATAATATAATGAGATAAATATATAAAGGTTTTACATATCTATTTATTAGGTAACAAACGAACATTCACGACCATATTGGTTTCATGCGATGCAATCATCAGGTGAAGATATTTCAAATGCAAGGGAAATCGAAAAAATTTCAAAAAATGTCGCACATTTACAGAACAGCGTATTATGTGTTGACCATTTACCCCGCGTACGCAACCTTTATGCTGTGCATAAACACTCTCATACATTCAAATTACCATCACATACGTACGCACATCATTTTACCCAATCATACGCATCCCATATCTATTTAATTTTCTGAAGTTTTTTCGATTTTCCTTGCATTTGAAACATCTTCACCTGATGATTGCATCGCATAAAACCAATATGGTCGTGAATGTTCCTTTGTCACCTAATACATTGATATGTAAAACCTTTACATATTTATCTTATTATATTATATTATAATATTATATATATATATATATATATATATATATATAATATATATATAATAAAATAAATATATAAAGGTTTTACATATCTATTTATTAGGTGACAAAAGAACATTCACGACCATATTAGTTTCATGCGAGGCAATCATCAGGTGAAGATGTTACAAATGTAAATCATGTTACAAATGTAAAACCTTTATATATTTATTTTGTTTATTATATAACAGCTCTATTTTATATTGAGCACTCTACCAATAATACTGCCTTTGGTACGCCATTCCAGTAAAAGCTGAAACAGTGACCATCCCACTCTATATATATATATATATATATATATATATATATTGATAGGAAAAGTGTTATAGGCATTTTAAAATGTGAGTACTGAATTGGAAATTAATTTTGTTTAAGGATGGTTTGTATTGTTCGATGTATAAACGTATCAAACAATACAAACCATCCTTAAACAAAATTAATTTCTAATGCAGTAATCACATTTTCAAATGCCTATAACACGTTTCCTCTCAATTCTCCTACTTCCAGCCTCCACAATATATATATATATATATATATATATATGAAACAGTGACCATCTCACACTATATATATATATATATATATATATATATATATTATATATTATTATTATTATTATTATGGACCCTCTCATCGATTTTCGACGCATGAGGGTTCACATACACAATGAACACCCACACAGTGATTTGTTTGTAGTTGCGAAGGCTTGTGTTGGACCATCCACACTTTTTGGCACAGTCGATAGGAAAGAATTGGTCATCAAGGGTTGCCACAAACCCAATCAACGACAGGAATTTTGAATTCAGAGTTATCTCTTCCCTAGACTGGTTACCTACCAAAGGTTGAAGGGCCCAGTCTGCCCTACTATTTAACCCATAGCTGGAGGGAATTTTGAATTCAGAGTTATCCCTCTCCTAGACTATATATATATATATATATATATATATATATATATATATTATTATAATGGAGATTGTTTGCTTTTCTGTCTGTAACCGAAACTATATCACTACTCAAGTCACAATTCCCTTTGTTATTTACATCACATTCTCCATGATTTTATTTCTATTTGAACCTCAATTTCTAATAAAATTGTTTTACATTATTAATACTGTTAATCAGATCTACAAATGAATAATATGCAATTGTATTTATATATACACTAAAATAGCAGTTTACAGTGTGAACAGGAAGGCTTATTTGCATATTGAAATTAAAAATTTGATTTTAATAAATATGTGCTTAGTATTATTGATTTTTAATCGTATGGTTTTATCTTAATGAATATGATCAAAAATCTCTTCAATAAATCTTAAAAGAAATCGATTAACGAGAAGAAATAATTCTGATTTTATTCTTTACTTCCTATTTTAACTAAGTTATTAAATTAGGAAAATTTAGTAATAAAAGATGAGAGTGATAGAAGTGTAAGTTTCAGTTGTTCTATTTTTCGATTATACACCCCTCTATTTCAAATCATTTTATCTGCATTCTTATTTAGTTTCATTAGCCTTTCTAATTTAATATATTCTATTACATTAAAACTTAAATACTTGCACCCGGAGGGTGCATATATTTGCTAATATATATATATATATATATATATATATATATATATACAATAATTATATGATATAATACAGATTGAAATCTATATATAATATAGAGTGTTTTAAAATGTTAAAAATCCCTTTAATCATATCACGATTTTACAGTCGCTACCTGTTCACCATCACTGTTAACACATTATTGGAATCTTCCCTAAGGGGTCTCCGTAATGTCACTTCTGTTTTTGCGTGTCTTTAAAATGTGTTTAAATATGTCAATATTTCTATGCGAATCCTTTCAAGCTTTTAAAGTCTCCACTGATCACCATCCCTGTCAACACATTATTGGACTCCTCTTCGTCTCCGTAATATGAGTTCTGATTTTCTAATAAAGCTACTCTCGTAGATATATTAACATTTTTAATCACGTGTGGGAGATATATATATATATATATATATATATATATATATATATATATATAATTATAATGGAGATTGTGGGTGTGTCTGTCTGTAACCGAAACTATATTACTATACAAGTCAAAATTCCCTTTGTTATTTACATCATATTTACCATGATTGTATTTTTATTTATACCTCTTTTATTAATAAAATTGTTTTACATTACTTATACTGTTGACCATATCTACGTACTAATAACATGCAATTGTATTTTTATATACAACAAAATAGCGGTTTACAGTGTGAATGGGAAGGCTAATTTGCATACTGATCTTAAAAATTTGTTTTTTGATAAATATATGCTTACTATTATTGATTTTAATTGTTTGCTTTCATCTTAATGAATATGAGCAAAAATCTCGGGCTAAATCTTAAAAGAAATCCCTTAACAAGAAAAAATAACTAATAGTATTCTTTACTTCCTATTTTAACTAAACAGTTAAATTAGGAAAATTTACCAATGAAAGACGGGAGTAACGGAAAATGATGGAAGAGTTAGTTTCAAAGTTGTTCTATTTTTCAATCATACCCTTCTGTTCCAAATCTTTTTATCTACATTCTTATTCAGTTTCATTGGCCTTTCTAATTTAATATATTTTAATATATTAAAACTTAAATACTTGCACCCGGAGGGTGCATATATTTGCTAGTATATATATATATATATAGTATTTGTGGACAAGGTGACTTACCGGTGAAAATGGTCATAATGGTTAGTTGATGCAAGTTTCACAATGATAAGACAGCAATATAACAAATATAAAGTGCTCAATACGTGAGTTGAGTAAATTTATTAATATAATGGTACACAGCAGAGGAAATGTATTATCATAATGGTACACAGTAATAACCTACTCGAGTTATACCATAAGGATCTTCAGAAGAGTTTAACCGTAAGGATCTTCAGAAAAAAATACACACGTGCAATCGACTGCAATTAATCAATATCTTGATTAATTCAGTGGATTTAACCCTGAAGTTCCTTATGGTGAAACTCGAGTAGGTTATTACTGTGTACCATTATAATAATAATAATAATAATATTATATATATATATATATATATATATATATATATATATATATATCCACATCCATACACATACATACATTTATTTATTTATTTATTTATACATTTCTCTCCTTCTTTGTCTCCTATTCTTACTGTATGTGGAATATTGCAATTATTTAGGTGAATCTTAGCTTAAATGTTGATTTAACAGTCGATGATTTTCACTTATAAACCAGTGTCCAGAATAATTATAAACTACATCTTACTTTAATGTTGCAGACACTAATTCACAATCAGATTAATGCCCTTGGTAAAAGTATGGATCCTAACCCATTCCCCAGCGATGGGTTATATAGTACAACTTCCTGTTACTTTAGACGAATGTTTTGGCATTAGATAACTCAAAAAAGTTGATAAAATGATCACTGAGAACATAGTTTTACTTTCTGGAAAACATTTTCTTCTACCTTGGCCGAATAATCTTTAAAAAGTTTCTTTACTTCAAATTGAATCATGAATATCTAATTAACTAGCGATTAATTAATAAATAAATTAATTCGATAATTAGCCGATTAGGAGGCAAATTTAAAAAAATGCGTATTTTTGTAAATCCTATAAACGGACAAAATAAATTGTAGAATGCCAATATTCCGAGTGGTCTCAATGAAAATACCGGCGAGACAAGCACAAAGGATATAAACAATAAGGATAACATTAAGAATTGCGTTATAGATGTATGAAATTATAATTCAATGTTCAACATTCCTGAATAGTCTGCATTAATAATAATAATAATAATAATAATAATAATAATAATAATAATAATATTTGAGATAAAAACGGATCACCTTATCCCAGCAAGAAGGCCAGGCCTAGTGTTGATAACAAAAAAGAAAGAACTTGTCAACTGGTGGATTTTGCAGTGCCAGCAGATCACAGGGTGAAACTAAAGGAAAATGAAAAAATGGACAAATATCTGGACCTTGCCAGAGAACTGAAAAAGTTATGGAATATGAAAGTTATACCAATTGTAGTTGGTGCACTTGGAACAGTCCCAAAAGGATTAGAAAAAGGCTTGGAAAGTTTGGATATCAGAGGAAGGATTGAAACCATTCAGAACACTGCACTGCTGCAATCTGCCAGAATACTCAGAAGAGTCCTGGAGACCTGAGGAGACTTGCTGTCACTCAGACTCCAGTGAAAGACCATCAGCTAACACTGATGTGAAAACTCAAAAGGAGTAATAATAATAATAATAATAATAATAATAATAATAATAATGATAAAAAAGTTCCTAAAAGAAAGTGCATATACGTCTTCTGCTCAACTGACATTCAAAAAGACTGAACATTATTAGAAAGAAATACGTGTCACAATCAACCAAACCTCTTCAACCTTCAGTTTTCATAGTGACTTTGCCTCAAAAGGGGAATGTCTTCTTCTTCTTCTTCTTCTTCTTCTTCTTATTATTATTATTATTATTATTATTATTATTATTATTATTATTATTATTATTATTATTATTATTATTATTAGCAAATATATGCACCCTCCGGGTGCAAGTATTTAATGTAATAAAATATTATATTAAATTAGAAAGGTTAATGAAACTAAATAGAAATGCAGATAAAAACATTTGAAACAGAGAGGGTTATAATCGAAAAATAGAACAACTGAAACGTATTCTTCCATCACTCCTGTATTTCATTGACAAATTTTCCTAATTTAAGTATTTAGTTAAAATAGGAAGTAAAGAATAAAATTGCACTCATTTCTTCTTGTCAATGAATTTCATTTAAGATTTATTGAAGAGATTTTTGCTCATATTCATTAATATAAAACCAAACAATTAAAAATCCATAATACTAAGCACATATTTATTGAAATCAAATTTTTATATCAATATGCAAATTAGCCTTCCCATTCACACTGTAAACCGCTATTTTGTTGTATATATAAATACAATTGCATTTTATTAATATGCACGTAAGTCCAACAGTATAAATGGCTATTTTATTAGTAATTAAGGTTTAAATAAAAATAAATCATGGAGAATGTGATGTAAATAACTAAGGGAATTGTGACTTGAGTAGTGATATAGTTTCGGTTACAGACAGATAAATACACAATCTCCATTATAATAAGATTATTATTAGTAGTAGTAGTAGTAGTAGCAGCAGCATTATTATTATTATTATTATTATTATTATTATTATTAATTGTGGGTATACCAAATCATGATAATTAGTGATTACAACGTTTGATATGTTTACTTAAGAGAAAAAATAGTTCAATATGTAAAAACTATAATAATTTAACTCTTGTACACTTTTTTTTCTCTTTCTTTTCATCTTTTGATCTTTTCATTATGCTCGCTCTATCTTTCTCCTATTCTCTTTCCCATTGTATTATTATTAGCAGGACCTGTGGATATACATTATCATTACAACGTGTACTTGCGAGCAATTTCTAAATAGTTCAATATGTGAAAATTATAATAATATTCATTTAACTCCATTTTTTCCATTCTTTCTTTCTTTTTATCTGTTCATTATGTTCGATTGAAAGAGAGTAGCGTCATCGCTTCCACGCATTCACAACTCCCTCCTCTCTCTCTCTCTCTCTCTCTCTCATATATATATATATATATATATATATATATATATATATATATAAGTTTTGTTGAACTGTACAGACAATTCCTGTCGGACAAGTCTTTGGTTGATCCGTTCCAATTTTTGGGCCATCTTTCTGGTGTCGGGGTGTAACTGGTATAACAGTCCACCAAAGGTTTCAAAACGAGCGCTTTCGGCAATACAATTCAGAAGGAAGGCCCGAAAATTGGAACGGATCAACCAAAGACTTGTCCGACAGGAATTGTCTGTACAGTTCAACAAAACTTGTATAAAAGAAACAAACCTGCCAAAATACACTTATATATTTTTTTCCCGTACTCTCTTTCTTTCTTATTATATTAGGTCTGTGTAGCATATCCTTTATCTCCCCTTTCTTTCTTTATAATAAAAACGGAATGGCTCGTTATTAAGCTGAGGTGATGGCACTCATAAAAAAAAAAGAATTCGTCGGATAAGCAACATTAGATAATTAGAATGTACACTTTGGCATTTGATCTTCGACGATTTGAACGGCTTCATTTTTAACCAGAGGGTATGTCAACATGATAACGGTCGTACAATTAAGGAACACGTATATTGATATAAAGATGATCCTGTAAAGCAAGTGAAAGTTTTCTTCGGATTAACCCCAAAATTGAAGGTATTCACTGCTTCCCTGGATACTTATAACATACTGTACGGCAAATTAATTGTTCGTTGCCGCGAGACAGAAGCTGCTCTAGCTATTGACATTGCGTTAAAGAAAAATCATTGAATCGACGCAGATGTGCTTCCGAGTTAATATGCAATATGCTGGAATATGCACGCGTATCTTCTTGGCTTTGTTGCTGTCAAACTCTTTAGGCAAATCATTTCATGTAATGATGGACTTGTCTCGAGGCCACAAGAAATTTATACAAAATCAAATATGAATTGTAAATCGTAATAAACCTTATTATCCAAATCCAAAATAAATAATAACAATATGAAAATCCAAAATAATCGCCACAAATTTTAATAATAAATAAACACACACGGCTTTATTCTACTTAGAATACAGTTGCAGTTTCTTGGGAGTTTATATACTTTCAGAAAGTTAAAGATATACACAAAGTGGAGGTAATAATAAAACAGGAGAAGTAACTCTCAATTACTTATTACACAAATGTTAGAATAAAAAGAAAGATCATGTAGCCACAACCAATCTAGAAAAATAAGGTGTTGTTTATTTCCCGTGATATGGTGTTGAAATCAATAACGCAATAATCAAAACGCAATATAAATACATTTTAATCACTTTCCTTCAGAATGTATCAAGATCCAGCTTGAACCGATCAATCGGCTGGCCATGTCAAGCCCTAGCATCTATATGATTGCCCCGATCCTATTGCCCTTATGGTAACCCCCAACACTTTTTATCATATATGTGTTAGTGTTACATAATTATTAGAATCCTAACACTTATGTACCATTAGTGTAGAAACCAAAATGGCTGTTATAATTTGCAGCCGGCGGCCTTGAAGGATTGAGTGACTCGGCTTGACCTCAGTCTGATCCTCCTTCTGGGGTATATCGTGAGAATCGGTGGAGAAGACCCTCTTCCGGTTTAGATTAGAAAGAGAGTTTAGTCAGTATCGGTCAAAACACGAAGGTGGTAAGTCGTGTTAAGCGGACGGCCGTCTCAGTCTGCGCAGGTAGTCCGGTGGGGATTTTGGAATAAAATATGATCTAAAGCAAATCGAAGTCTTGGGCTATTATCTAAAAACTACTAATGACACAGGGCTTCTGATAAAGAGAAATCCCCAATGGAAGACCAGACACGAAGTCCCCAAGACGAAGTCCAGACGCTAGAAGAAGAACGTAAGATACCAAAGATGAGCAGAAGAATAATAGAAGTAATGAGAGTAGAACATTGTGGGGAATGACGTTAAAATCCTTCTGATGGTCAAGTTCCAGGTCTGGAGTTCTGGCGAATGTGAAGTACCCTTTCATCACCATTGGTCCCAGGTCCACTCTGACCCGGGTATGGTAGTACCTGTAAGGGTCTCATCTATAGATTAAAAAGAAAATTTGTTTATAAAAAAATGAGTCTAAAATATCTTCTTCCAAACTATCGCTACGAATCTTTCAAAAACTTTGCCGGCATTAAATGACTCATCGAGGTTGATATGCCGTAAACCAAAACATTGAATTTTCAGATATTAATAACTTTTATCAAAATTCCATGAATCGGCGTTAAATGACCCGGTAAGGGTTGATATGCCGTCAAACAAAGTAACCAACCAGCCAACCAACTTGAAGTTTTTGAAAAAAAAAACAACTAAAGAACCCAGTCTGCTCTAAACCTTTGAGGTATATATATTTATCCAACACCTGCGTACGTGCTCGATGCGACAATACCAATTTTTAAGCAGTGTTTAATAGGTTTGAATTCAGATTTTTACTTTTTTTTATACCGGTTGCTATAGGAAAGTTAAAGAGCCCAGTCTCAACAGAGACCTAAACAGCAGATCCATAGAAACAGAAAATACCAATAATAATTCGAAGTCTTCCTTAGAAGAAATGCCTTCAATTCAAATCAGAATCTTTCAAAGAGAAGAAAATATGGTTGAGGTTGGAATCATCAAGCTTTGCTTTGAGATATCTACTTTTGTGATTCTTCCTTAAGTCAATTTCCTTAACATATTAGGGTTTATGTCAATTTGATTTATCATGTAGAGAATGTCGTAAACACAGAAAAGTGGTGAATACCTTTTGAGAAATATTCCTGAATTAAGTAAAGGCATGTTCTGCAATGGTCAAAGCGACCCGTGTTCAAATCCTTTTGCGCTAATGCTCTTGGGAAATGTATGAATCCAACTATTCTCCCGCCAACTATCGAGAAAATAGTAGGAAAGACTGGGCTTTCTAACTTTGGTACAACAACTGGTCTGTTATGAACATATGATTTTTTTAATAAAACAAAACCAAAAATGGGAAACTTAATTTATTTTTAGTTTACATACGTGCCATATATATATATATATATATAATTATATATATATATATATATATATATATAGGGTCATCCACAGACACGTGTTTCGACTTATCAAGTCTCCTCAGTGTGGCTAGACATTTTGTAAGCTACCTACAGCCGGAATTGAAATCCGATCGGTTGGGTGTCAGTCGGCCCCGTAACCATTAGGCATAAATATATATATATATATATATATATATATATATATATATATATATATATATATATATATATAGTCAGATCTTAGCCCTGAAGAGCATTAGGCGAAACTAATAGTAGGTTCGTCTGACTCATTAGATTTATCTTTATATATATATATATATATATATATATATATATATATATATGGTAGACCATGATGATGGGACACATTTTAAATACTATTTTCTCAGATGATAAATACGGCACAGAGTAGTAAATGTATGTATTACATAACTAATACACAGGAGTTTTACATGTTATCTAAGATTTGCATATTACATTAAGTTTTTATTATTTTCAGGTATTGATTTTGGTGATACGCACAATGCCGTGGAGCCCAAGAGAAATTACAAAGAATATTTCGCCAGCCAAAGATCCATCGTTGCAAACCAAAGTAAATTCCAACTGCATTTCGGAAAGTGAGAGGCACCATCCCGAAAAGTGATCCTTCGTACCGTTACAAATTTCCTAGAGACACCATCCGTCGAGAGATAACAGCTATTCCAGTTGATATGCTAAACCACACTTTACGTAATATGAGAAATCGAACTCTCGAAAGTTTTCGTCATGATGGTGAGTATCTTAAGGACATAATGTTAAAATCCTAGATTACTTGTATAACTCCTGTGTATCAGTTGTGTAATAAATATATGTAGTACTCTATGTCGTTTTTGTAATCTGTGAAACTAGCATATAAAATGTGTCTTATCATTATGGTTCACCCTGTATATGTTTAATATTACCATTTCGCATTATAATAATCCCCGGATATAATCATGCAAACCCAACGTAATTGGAAAGCTTTCTTTGAAGATCTTAACCCCCCCCAAAAAAAAAAAAAATTTAAATAGATAATGTCTAGAAGATATGTCAAAACATCCTAGAAAAGAAAAAAATATATAAATGTATTGACTACCTAAATCTTCAATTTAATGAAATTGTATGTTATTGCAATTTCCTTTTATTACGAAACATGTCACTTTTATGCAAAACACGTCAATTTCAAACAATCCTACTGACAGGAAACGCAATGAAATTGTTCTCATTTGTTAAGAAATTTTAGGGGATATTGGATGGTTTGTTTAATTTATTCTGAAAGAGGATTTAAGGAACATATTAAACGGGGAATTATTGACATCAGGTGAAGAAATATTTAATTGGGGATTAGGCGAAACCAGATTAGGTAATAGAGAATTAGGGAGGACTAGGATTCGGTTCCTTTATATGATACACAATATACACATAGATTTTTTATATGATCCATTTTATATTTTAATCATGGATTCGAAAAACTACAAGAATTTATACACACATAAATATATATATATATATATATATATATATATATATACACATGCATATATATGCATATCTATACATATATATATATAATAATATATATATATATATATATATATATATGTGTGTGTGTGTGTGTGTGTGTGTGTTAGCAGCTAGCAACTCGTTTTTATTTTTCCCTTTTTTTCTATTGTATAAAGAAAAATGAATCTTTTACGAGGTCTGTTTAAAGCATTAATAAAATTCTGTACCATCCCAAAAAATTATAAATATATATAACATACAGGGTCTGTCAAAAAAGTATCGAAATTTTCTCTTCATTTTAATACACCTTGTATTAAGAAAAATAACGTTCCATTCATTCTTCATTCCTATCTTTGTAAATACAGCTTTAAACTTTATACTTTTGACACACCTTGTATTCTGAAAAAAAAATTAATGAATTGAACGTTATTTTATTTTCGGAATACAAGGTGTATCAAAAAGTACAGAAAAACTCGTTGCTTTTTTGACACACCTTGTATATAAGCACAAATATATTATATATATACATATAATATATGTATACACACACATATATATATATATATATATATATATATATATATATATATATATATATATATATATATATATATATATATGCATAAAGACGTGAACATTCGTTTTCCATAGAATATACTTGTTAAAGATTATGTGCAATAGATTATTTATATTCATTTCTACATATTTTGACACTTTTTGTCAATTTCTGGATCGAGTTCTGCCGAAAAATCCTTTATGACAATCGTAAATGTTCGGCCCAATGGCTCAATGATGAAGCACCAAAACTCTTTCAAAAACTGAAATTCCATGACCATAAAATTATAGTGACTGGTAGTCTGCCATTAGTGATGTCCAGTTCATGTTGCTGGAAACTATCTAGAGCATCACTGCAGAAGTTTACTCTCCGCGACTGGATAAAAAGCATTTTAAATTAAGGAAAAAGTGACCGGCACATTTTATACACTTCCTCTAATGTCTAATTATAAAAATAATATAGGATCTTATTAAACAGGAAAACCAGAGTAAATGAGAATTTAAATACAAAAAAAAAAAGGTTGAGTACTACGACGCTTGACCACTAATGTTTACATGGACAATATGGATTTGTGGTGCGTTATAATAATCCGAAAAATGTCTTCACATTTTAAAACAAATATTTGTAAATGAAATAATTATATTCATTGAAGAGGTCATAAAAAATTACAAATATACGATTGTGTTTTTATATGTGTGCCTGGATTATTTTTTAGTTTTTAATTGTATTATAATTGACAATATTTAATCTTAGTGGTCAATAATAATAATAATAATAATAATAATAATAATAATAATTGTAAACATACACTCACATACAATTATAACAGATCCTACTATCGCCCCATCCTCTCTAACACCTACAACCCAAATTTACACAAATATACAAAGCAACGAACAGAATGTTAATTGTAAATCCATCTTCCCCCCCAAAAAAAACAACATACACAAATACACTTATAACCTATCCTTACGTCATCCACCATACATACATATAACCCAAGCACCTAACACCTGTGACACTATCAGAATCCACTATGATACACTCCATATAAGAGAAAAGGAAAATCTACCTCCAACCTCTTATGACACCACCAACCGACACCCCTCCCCTTATTCACGACCTCCTAATTCATTAGAAGAAAAATGTTCACCACTGAAGCAAGAACTCTATTCCTAAAGTCCTGAAGAAGGTCTATCATACCAAAATGTTGCATTGTTGACATCACTACATACGATAAACATCCATTTTCTACAACATACCGTGTTTGTCTACTTTTCTCCACATACACATACACACACACACACACACATATATATATATATATATATATATATATATAAAATTTCAAATCTGATTTCAAAATTAATATATATATATATATATATGTGTGTGTGTGTGTGTGTGTGTGTGTGTCTGTGTTTGTGTCTGTGTATGTGTTCATGTATATATGGATGTAATGTTTATTTATATGTTTGTTTGAGTTCTTTAGTTTAGTTGAGTCCCATCACAAAAAATAGTCATGAACACACAAGCACATGCACACACACACACACACACACACACACACACACACACACATATATATATATATATATATATATATATATATATAATATATATATATATATATATATATATATATAACTCCCTTTCAAAACATCTTTGAAAAGATTGATAAACAAGGACTATGACAGTCTCCTCATGATTCTATTATAATTTTTTAAACTCTTCTTTATATCAACAAAAGCCCTGTAGAAAGTCTACTCAACAGATCGAAACCCTGCAGCGTCGGCTAATAAACTTACCACTCATTTTTATTTAAACCTGTTTTTTTTTCAATTTCTCACTATACTACATATCGTCGGATTCACTTCCATTTCTCTTCACACACACACACACACACACACACACACACACACGCATATATATATATATATATATATATATATATATATATATATATATATATATATATATATATATATATATAGTAGTTTCTGGGGGAAAGTTTCGGGCGCAATTTTTTATTTTTCAAATTAGTAAAAGTTAACCTGGGTCGCTTCCTGGTGGTGTCGAGGAGTTAGGCAAATACATTTATGTCTGTAAAGTTTTTTTTATAGTATCTTTGAAGCATTGTGTGTATGTGTAATATAAAGATTTTTGAAGGCAATTTACAATGCAATATGTGTTGAAAATTATATTTATTTAACTTTTGTTTTTTTTTGTTTTCAAAACTAAATATTTTCGGAAGTAAAATTCCATCCTCAGAGTTATTGAAAGTACTAGGTGTTTTTTTTATAGTACTTATCCCACGGCGATATTGTAATCATCTGTTGTTTTAAGAAGTTGAGGAACGCCGTATATTTGAATTTTTTTTTCTTTTTCGGTTACTTCCGTGATGTTAAATTGGCTATTTCCGTGATGTTAATTCGGCTCGGGTGCCCCTGTGCACGTGGAGATTGTTCGAAATTCTTTTAATTTTTAATATAAATATAGCCTTGCTCGGCATACTGAAATAATTTTTTTTTTATAGTATCTTTGAAGCATTGTGTGTATGTGTAATATAAAGATTTTTGAAGGCAATTTACAAGTACTATAAAAACACCTAGTACTTTCAATAACTCTGAGGATGGAATTTTACTTCCGAAAATATTTAGTTTTGAAAAAAAAAAAAGTTAAATAAATATAATTTTCAACACATATTGCATTGTAAATTGCCTTCAAAAATCTTTATATTACATATATGTCTGTATTTTAAAACGTTAAAGTCTCCCTTTTTTTTTCATAAAATATACGATAGACCATTGATCTTTAAAAAGTCATTTCTGCGTGTAGTGCTTTATAATAAAGACAAAATGTATGGACATTTTAAAATAAGTACAGATTTCCATTGACTTTCCAGTGCTCCAGCTTACCCATTTCCAAGTTGCAAACTCTTAGTACTATTTTTAACACTACTAGGACTACTACTACTACGACGACTCCTGCTGCTGCTGCTGTTACAAATAGTTTCCATCGTGCCCGTATAAGAAAAAAACTGATCATTGTTTTTTCAACAACAACAAAAAATACAATGACAGATTTAAGACGGATTTATGGTTTAAGATTCGAAGATCACAATAAAAACAAGTACCGTGATCTCCCCCTGACATTTATAAATATAAAATTCTCATTAGAGAAGAAAAGCTGGGACATTTTTCGTTGTCATTTTATCGGTCCTCTAAAAGAGTTTTATAATTGTTGTGCAATAAAACTGGACATCGTGAGTATAATTAATGTTTTTCTGGATCAAACATACACCAATTGAGTTGTCTAGATTTGTGCAATCAATCCAGTACTAATTGGGGGGAATGACAGGGGCTTATGGGCTTCCATAGATTATCTGAATACGATAATATTCATTGGGGTGATTACGTTCCTTTCATTAAAAACTGGGAAAACTTTCAGAACATCACAAAATGCTAAAGAAGCGAAAAAATAAAATAAATAAATAAAATGATTGAATAAATAAACATACTATTTATTTTAATGAGAAAAAAAATCTGTAGATCTATTGCACACTACACTGGAGGTGGGGGTATGTGATGGTTATTATCGTTCGAAATAGGCATGAAGTGACGAGTTCAATTCCTGGAGAAAGATGTTTCCATTTCACATAACGCTAATACCTTTTGGAAAGATAAGAATTTTCTCTCCAGCTATTATTGTTTATTAAAGCAGACTGGAACCTTTAAACTTGGTAAGGTCACCAGTCTAGGAGGAGGAGAACTCTGAATTCATATCTGTTAAACGCCGCTTAAGTGAATTGTTAGGCTCTTTAAACTTAGCTAGGCAACCAGTCTAGGAGAAGGAGAACTCTGAATTCATATCTGTTAAACGCCGCTTAAGTGAATTGTTAGGCTCTTTAAACTTAGCTAGGCAACCAGTCTAGGAGAAGGAGAACTCTGAATTCATACATGTTACACTCCACTTAAGTGAATTGTTAGGCTCTTTAAACTTAGCTAGGCAACCAGTCTAGGAGAAGGAGAACTCTGAATTCATACATGTTACACCCGCTTAAGTGAATTGTTAGGCTCTTTAAACTTAGCTAGGCAACCAGTCTAGGAGAAGGAGAACTCTGAATTCATACATGTTACACTCCACTTAAGTGAATTGTTAGGCTCTTTAAACTTAGCTAGGCAACCAGTCTAGGAGAAGGAGAACTCTGAATTCATACATGTTACACTCCACTTAAGTGAATTGTTAGGCTCTTTAAACTTAGCTAGGCAACCAGTCTAGGAGAAGGAAAACTCTGAATTCATACATGTTACACTCCACTTAAGTGAATTGTTAGGCTCTTTAAACTTAGCTAGGCAACCAGTCTAGGAGAAGGAAAACTCTGAAATCAGACCTGTTAAACTCTGTTTAAGAAATTGACATTGTATCACATCCTACTCGTACAGGGTTGTTGCTGCTGTTGTTGTTGTTGTTGTTGTTGTTGTTGTTTCGACATTCAACCTGGGTTGATTGAGCCGGCTCCATCTAATCTATTCAGTGTAATCCGAATGAACGAGAGAGCTAGTAAGGAGTAATAAGAAAATAAGGATATTCACAAACCCGCATGCATATCCCGGTGAGGGGAGGGAGATGCCTTTGTTTGCCACACCATTTCCAAAGACCCAGTGACAAGTTCACCAAAAGTCGTTGATTCCTGACGGTAATGGAGACGCCCTTTGGATTTTCGCCCGTTTCTTTTTACGACTGGATGACAGACCAATCCGCTCATTAGGACCTTTAGTTATTGGCGGCATAGCTCTGACCAAATCCCGCTGTCACCACCCTGCCACGGTGAAGGGCGTTTGAACTTTGGCAAATATGTGTAATCTCATAACGCTATATATATATATTTACCAACCCCTCCGCACACGCAGGATGTGAGACAAGGTCAATTTCTTAAGCGAAGTTCAACAGGTTTGAATTCAGAGTTTTCCTTCTCCTAGACCGGTTACCTACCCAAAGTTAAAGAGCCCAGTCTGCCCTACAATTTATCCATAACTGGAGGGAGAGTAGGATTCATACCTTTTCCAAGGGTATTAGCGCTAAGTGAAATGCAATTAGCACACCAAGGATTTGAACTCGGGGCGACGAGTCCATTTCCCATGACTTTAACTATTACACCACGCTATATAGGTGGTAGTATGGGATACATGATGAACTTTACTAGGGTGAAAGTGTTTGGAAGGAAACATTCCCTGCTTCCAATGTCTTTTATCAAAAAGGTGTCTGATGACCTCTAGTGAACTATGGGAAGTAAGGGTGTCTCTTCACTGCCATTACTACCAGTACCACTCGGATGGTAGTACCTGTTAGAGTCCCATCTATGGGTTTAATATATCAAAAATGAGATCCACCGGGAATTGGGCAATGAATTGCATTTTGACCCCACTACTAGATCGTATATTCCCTCAACAGAATCCATATGAGAGATAAAGATTTTCAGGAAATTTTAAAAAATATTCTCAGACGGGCAGTCGGAAGGGCCCCCTCCGATCAATTGGCTGGCCCTGTCAAGCCCTAGTACCTATATGATTGTCCCAACCCTATTGCCCTTATATCAACCCTATATGTGCTAGAAGGCAGTGGCTAAGGGTCATCATATCCTTGGAATGACGTTAAACTCTATCTGATGGTGAAGTTCCAGTTCTGGATGTCTAGGGAATGTAGAGCACCCTTTCATCACCATTTCTCCCAGGTCTACTCTGACCCAGAGTGGTAGTACCTGTTAAGGTCCCATCTATGGGTTAAACAGAAAATGTGTTTAAAAAAAATGAGTTTAAAAATCTTTGTTCCAAATTATCGCCATGAATCTTTCAAAAGTTTTCCGGCATTAAATGACCCACCGAGGTTGTTATACCGTAAAACAAAACCAAAAAAACATACAAAATCAGTCTGCCTATAAAATTTTTTATAATCTATTTGAAAAACATGGTGATTACAAAACGAATAAAAAGATAAATTTGAATGTTCTCCTAGAGCTTACGAGTCAAGAGTTACGTAATGCAATTTTTAGCACACTTGCTAGATTAGATTCTACACACAAGAAAGTCAGATTTTGAAGAAATTTTTATTCTGAATTAGAAATTAGAATTTTTTTAAATTCTAGAATTAGGTTATCAGTTCAGCGAGCTGTAGGCAGAAAGGAAGTTTTTCTTTAACATCAAATTGTCTACAAGAAAGATTAACTTTGAATCAAATTAGCATTAATTGCATTTAAAAAAAAAGCGTCAACGATTTTTCGGTACAGGAATCTCACTTAACATTCTCGTTAAATCCTCTTTAGTTTTGAATACAACTCTCTTCCCACGAGGTCTGATACGCCTTTAAAACCAACCAACCAACCAAAGTATTCATTGTCACTGTGTAATAGATAATAAGCTATTCTTAGCATAGCATTGGCATGGAATAGTGACTGCATGAATTAATTTTCTTTCTATAACAGTTGCCGCAAACAAAACTTGGTAATATTGCAGAATAGCTAGCAAGAGATAATATCATTAGATTCATTATATTTCACCTAAATACACGAACGCTTTGAGACGCTAAAGTTAGGGTTAGGGTGAGTATTAGGATTAGGGGGAGTTTTATGTTTTGGGTTGATAAGTTTTTAAATGCCATCTTTGGCCAGTTGAAAAGGGCTTAAAGTAAGTAAGTCCTGAGTTATGGAATCCTTTGGTAAGCGTATAAGTCCTATCCAGCGTATTGCTGAAGGTCCAGTGATTTAATCCTAGGTCCGTCGTCCATGAAAGTTAAAGTAGTTATGGACAGTATGCTCAGTATGCTCAGTTTAAGTATTGTCTCAGCAGCAGGGTACTGCCAGTGATTGGCAAAGAGGTTGATCACATGGTTCTTGCCGAGTCTATAAGTAAAAGCGGGCATTTAGCACACACCTTATATACCAAAATAAGTCAACATGGGTTAGGTTACTTCGGCAGTTTCCGTAATCTAATGCTATTTATACGTAAAATGCTAAAGATATTTGTACGAAAAGCTTTATGATTCTAGTCTGGAAGAGAAGAGAATAATTATCGCATTTTCCATTATCAAAACATATTTCCCATGGATATTTCTCCATTTTTCAAACCCATGTATCGTTTAATGGTTTTATTTCTTCAGGTATAAGAATTTACTGAACGCCGCTCAAAAATGAAATAAACGAAAGTGAAACGGTCGAGAGAGTTCGAAATTTCCCAAGTTATCTTCTGTTGTCTTCTAGAATAGTAAAACCCACCAGATGACTAATACTCTTCACACCATTATATTCTACAATCTTTTTTCCGCTTGCAGCGTGAATTGCAATTGCACATTAGCGTCACGTGAGATGTTAATTCGTACTCAACTCTCCTGTGTGATCGTCTGACAGGGTCATCGACCTTTAACAGTTCGACCATTAACGCTTAACTACAGTAATTCAAAATAAAAGGAGAAAAAAAGATTTATGAAATATTCATTGGAATAATTCAAAACAACAAACTTTTGACATGATATTTAAATGACACTTCAAACGTGTGCCCTTACGAAAAAAAACAACAAAAAAAAAAAAAAAAAAAAAAAAAAAACGTGATGAAAAAATATTATGACAGTTCCTATTTTAAGCTGAGTGATTGTGCAAAGATATGTTTCTTTTTTCTTTTTTCTTTTTTTCGCTCGAATAATCCCTTTTTTTTCTGGAGGAGATCATTCCAATACAAAGAACAAATTGAAATAAAAAAAACTAAAAAAAACAAGAAGACTCGAAATTCTTACACGCTATTCGTGTGAATTCAAGAGTGGGTTAATGTCTTCTTGCTGTGACTAGAGAAGTTCAAGTAATTCAAAGAACAGTCTATGAGGGACACAGGAAAGAGCTATACAAATCAGTCTCGCGAATGCTTATAATACATTTACAAAGGGCACCTCATATGGTGTAATGGTTAACAATCTAGATTTGTAGATCATTGCTAGTGAGTTCGATTCTCACCGTGTGCCCCATACTTCTGTCCTTGTGGCGCATATAAGCTACGGAAGCGCGTGGTGTAATGGTTAAGTCATGTGAAATGGACTCGTCGCCCCCGAGTTCAAATCCTGGACGTGGTAATTGCATTTCACTTAGCGCTAATACCTTTGGAAAGGTATGAATCCTACTCTCCCTCCAGCTATGGGTAAATTGCAGGGCAGACTGGGCTCTTTAACCATGGCTAGGTAACCAGTCTAGGAGAAGGAAAACTCTGAATTCAAACCTGTTGAACTCTGCTTAAGAAATTGACCTTGTGTCGTATCCTGCTCGTGCAGAGGAGTTGGTAAATATATATATAAGCTACGCTTAGTAAATAACTGTGCACCTCACGTGGTGTAATGGTTAGCAAGCTAGATTTGCAGACCAGATGTTAGTGAGTTCGATTCTCATTGGGTGCCCCATACTTCTGCCCTTGTACCACATCTAAGCTAAGCTTAGTAAATAACTACAATACATAGACAACGTTTGTTTTAATGTAAGCAACACAATAGTTTTTTTTATATCTTAATATGCTTACTACTGGGTGCAGCAAAATTACTCACACATTCTAAATTGTCACTCTTGTGGTGCAAGTGAAATTAAGCAAGTGGCAATGGTAGATAATATCTTACCATTCCTTTTTCAGATACAATTATTGATCATCAATCTGTATATTAATACTCGTGTTCCTTAATTGTACGACCATTATCATCTTGCAACACAAAATTTAACCGTTCAAGATGAAATACAGAAATGTAAAACCCTTATTATCTGGTGTTGCTTATACGCCAAATTCTTATTTCTTATGAGTTCCATCACTTCAGCTAAATAAAGGAACATCCCGTTTTTTCTATAAAGAAGGAAAGGGAATAAAAAGGACATGCTACATATAAAAATTATAACAAGAAAGAAAGAAAGAAAAAAAAAAGAAAGTAATGTAAAGATAGTGATAGTGCTAATCTGTTTCAAACCAATAATGCTTATTTGTTTCAACAGAACTTAATGAATAGATGAGAAAGAGGAAAGAAAGAAAAAAAAAGAGAGATAAAGAGATAGATAGATAGATAGATAGATAGATAGAGAGAGAGAGAGAGAGTGTGTGTGTGTGTGTGCGAGAGAGAGAGAGAGAGAGAGAGAGAGAGAGAGAGAGAGAGAAGGAGACTGACAGAGTTAAATCTAGATTATTATATTTTGTACAAATTGAACTATTATGCAATAGCTCTTAAGTAAACATACCAAACGTTGTAATAATTAAATTACCATACTATTGTATATCAACAGAGTTAAATCTAGATTATTATATTTTGTACAAATTGAACTATTACGCAATAGCTCTTAAGTAAACATACCAAACGTTGTAATAATTAAATTACCATACTAGTGTATATCAACAAGTCCTGATAGTTATGGTCATTACTTAGACTGGTGCAAACCATAGCTTTGTGGTTGAAATGTTATTAACACTATTGAATTGTTAATTGCTAAACAGATACTTTTTCATGCTCATTTACTGTTATGTCAAATGTTGTTGTTCCGGTTAGAATTTTCAACTCATAACAGATTTGATTTTCAATCAGAACAGCATTATTCCGACATAACCTTGAAATGAGCGCGAAAAGTTCACTGTGTAGCAATTTCAGTTTCCCCAATCTTGAAAAAAAAAAGACAACGTCTCTGCACTAATGCACAATAGCGCGCAAAATAAGATATCATTAGATTACGTATAGAAACCATTACAATTCATTAAATGTCATGGAATGAATACCCGAAAACTGTGAGATGCTAGGGTTAGGGTTTGGGTAAGGATTATGGATGGGTTAGGGTTAGTGTTAGGGTGAGGGTTAGGGTTACGGTTAGGTTTAGGTCACTTCTGGTGTTTCTGACATTTAATGCTATTTATACGTATAATGCGATTCTACTGATAGTATCTCTTGCGCGCTATTATATTTTTTGTACCAATGTCTCAAAAGCAAATGCACAGTGTGCATAATTTCAAACCTTGATCGTATCTGAAAAAAAATGTTAGACATTAAAAGTAGATGGAGCTACCATTACAACTTGCTTAAGTTCATTTTAACCACGCATTTGTATTGCTGCTACTTCTTTATTTTGGCCGATGACTGTAGACAATTCTGACCGATATATAACTCTATCTGAAATCTAGAAAAAAAACCTAAAAATTCAATCAAATGCATATTCATCCAATTTATATTGTTTTAACCGAAAATAGGAAAAAATATCACATCGTAATGGTGTATGATAGCTAAATAGAATTAAATTAATCTAATTTTAAGATGTGCGCAAAGACTGACCCACTTTACAATTTAATGAAATAAAGGTTCTTCGAGAGGCGTCTTCAATGTATATATCTTTTGAAGAAATATTAGTATTCAATTATTACAATCATGTTCATCTATTCATTTGTCCCCATTTATAACTTCTATAATAGGAATTAACAATGAACTTAATGACCGAATTCTAATAATAATAATAATAATAATAATAATAAGAATAATAATAATAATAATAATAATAATATGTACAAAATCTTAAACAACATCATAAACTTCATTAAAAAAGCCATGGAAAACTGGCGAGTTCAATTAAAAGCTGGAAAACAATCCCTGGCAGACGTAAAATCCAAAGGGGTATCTTCCAAGGAGACTCGTTATCACCACTACTCTTTATTATAGCAATGATGCCACTCAATCAAATACTTAAAAATGTACAGTGGGATACAAATTCACTAACTCACAAGAAAAGATAAACCACCTTATGTACATGGATGACATAACAATTTTTGCAAAAATGAAAAAGAACTTGAGAGCCTAGTACAAACTATTAGAATATATAGCCAGGATATAGGGATGGAATTTGGAATTGAAAAATGTGCTATGCTAGTAATAAAACGGGGTGAAAGAAAACTAATAGATGGAATACAACTGCCAAATCAGGAAACTATAAAATCACTTGATGAAAATGGAAGCTACAAATACTTAGGAATTTTAGAAGCGGACTATATCAGGCAAGCAGAAATGAAAGGAAAAGTTAAAAAAGAATATCTCAGGAGAACTAGAAAACTTCTAGAAACAAAACTTAACAGCAGAAATCTGATCAAAGGAATCAATTATTATAAGATACTCAGGACCATTCTTAAAATGGACAAAAGAAGAACTCAGACAGATTGACCAAAGGACGAGAAAATTAATGACCATGCACAAGGCTCTCCACCCTAGAGATGATAGCGATAGATTATATGTGTCGAGAAAGTAAGGGGGAATGCCTAGATTACACAAGAAAGAGCAAAGACAAACTACTTATGGCGGCCAACAATAGTAGAAGCGACAGATGGACAAACAGAAAAACAACAAAGACTAGAAAACAAAAATGGAAGGAAAACAATTATATGGACGCTTCAAACGACAAATAGAAGAGGTTGCACATGAAAAGACTTGGACATGGTTAAGAAACGGAAATCTCAAAAGAGAAACCGAATCACTAATAATTGCTGCACAAAATAATGCCATAAGGACAAACTATATCAAAGCGAAAATTGATAAGACCCAACAAAATAGTAAATGTAGACTATGCGCTAATAGAGATGATATTGTAAACCATGTACTATGCCAATGTAGCTAACTAGCACAACGGGAGTACAAAACTAGGCACGACTGGGTTGGAAAGTTGATTTACTGGGAATTATGCAAAAAATTAAATTTTGACCATACAACAAAATGGTATATGCATAAACCAGAATCTGTTCTTGAGAACGAAACGTAGAAAATTCTCTGGGACTTTGAAATAAAAACGGATCACCTTATCCCAGCAAGAAGACCAGACCTATTGTTGATTAACAAAAGAGAAATAACTTGTCAACTGGTGGATTTTGCAGTTCCAGCAGATCACAGGGTGAAGCGGAAGGAAAATGAGAAAAATGGACAAATAACTGGACCTTGCCAGAGAACTGAAAAAGTTATGGAATATGAAAGTCAAAGTTATACCAATTGTAGTTGGTACACTTGGAAGGGTCCCAAAAGGATTGGAAAGGCCATCAGTTAACGCTGATGTGAAAAACTCAAAAGGAGTGAACAACAACAACAACAATAATAATAATAATAATAATAATAATAATAATAATAATAATAATAATAATAATAATACATAAACCAGAATATCTTCATGAGAATGAAACGCATACAATTCTCTGCGACTTTGCGAAATAGTTGTAAAAAGTATAATAAGTATAATAATCTTGATTTAACTCTTTTTTTTTCCTTTCATATTTTCATAATTTACATAAGAGATACATAGGGGTTAGCGTGCAGAAGCAATAACGCTTATGTACGCTAACCTCCCATCTATCTTTCCCCTACTCTCCTTCTTTCTTTATTATTACATTTTTCTGTGTAGCATATCCTTTTTCTCTCCTTTCTTTCTTTATAATAAAAACGAAATCGTCCATTATTTAGCTGAGGTGACGACACTAATGAGAAATACGAATTCGGCGGGTAAGCCACCCCAGATAATCAGGATTCACATTTTTGCATTTCATCTTGAACGATTTGGACGGTCTCGTCTTTAAACATAGGGTGTTGCAAGATGATAACGGTTAGAAAATTCAGGAACAAGAGTGTTTTAATATGTAGATTATATTGTTAGTTTTATTGCATTGCAACCTTTGTACGACTACTTAAAGTCAAAGTCAAGTATTATTTGCTAGCAATTACTTGGTTCCAAGTAACTATTCCTATTTCATTATAATTATTCAAGATTCTACTAGCCATTCTTAATACAACTAATGTGCATTCAGTTATATGATTTCAAGTAACTATTCGTATTATAATAATAATAATAATAATAATATAATAATAATAATTTTCGAACAGTTATGTTTCATTAATTGTTCCAATCTAGTAATAGTAATTTACCTGCCTTCAAATGGCTCTCAGCAATTTTACCAATCAAATACACATAATTGTACACAGTTAAATGGTTTCGATTATTTCTATCGATTACTAATAATATGTCAGCCATTTTAGACGTACGAAAATTTCAGACATTGTTTGATATTAAGGCTCTAAAATTTGCTTGGCTGGTTGGTTGGATTTTGCAGCATGTAAACGGTTGTTAGGTTATTTTATTCGGAAGACGACTTTTTTTTTTCGTTCACAATAAAAACCCTGTTTGATACCGTTTTTGCTTTGCACTTCGAAAAAAGGTCTCGAAGAAGAGTCTCTTTCTGGGGGGGGGGGACCAGTCGAAACGACATACGTAGTTTTTGATTGTGACTGTAAATGATATAATTCAAAGATCAATTGATTTGTGGAACTCTTCAAAGTTCTTCATAAGTAAAAACAAAAATTAGCCTTTAGAAAAAGAAGATTATGTTTGAAACCTTTTACAAGTTTTGGGTTACATTTTTTAAAAATAATATCGATTAATGGGGAAAATCGACTATTATTCTACAAATATGGCTTTGGCATTAAATAAACCATTAGAGTTGATATGCCGTAAAACCAACCAACCAAACAACCAAACAACCAATCAACAAAGCAGCAATTTATGGCAGTCAATTCTTTCGCGTTTTCTACTAATCACCACTGTATAGGTAATCATCTGCTAATTAATATACTAACCATTATTAATATGAATATGAAGAATACTTGAAAGCGAATATCGTAATTATGATATAAGGGGCATGATGCATTTAACATTGCACTGTAATTGGAATCACGCTTCAAGAAACCAATTCGTTAATGACGTGAGTTCAATCCCATTCCGTGACCCACAACTGGCATTTTGCCTAGATTCGCCGATTTTGCCTAGAGGCACGTTATGCAAGACCACTGAACATGCACTGATTAAGAGAGCCGGCCTTGTAAACAGATTCTATGGCATAGCATGGTGGTTATTATCAAACAGTAGGCTACTGGGTAGAACCTACGACATGGCACCATCTATTAAGCAAAGTTTTATAGGAGAGTTATGTTGAAAGAAAAATGCCATTTTCTTAAAGAAAAATCATATTTTTTTTCAAATGTATATATAAAACACCTTATTACGCGTGGGGACGGTTTAGCTCAGTCGGTAGAGTGTTCGACTAGGAACCTCAACGTTCCTGGTTCGATACCGGTCCTCGCCAACACAGCGTATGAGTAGCACAGGGGTCTGAGCGGTAAAGTAAGGAGATGAAGGTAGGTGTGGCTCTCCACCTCAGATTAAAAGAAAACTCTACTTGGTCTAGCGCTAGTGAAAAGGGGACATACTCCCTCGCTGTCTGGCTGATACCGACTTTAGGCCACCTCGACGAAGACGTCTGGGGAAGTATTTCCTAAAGAGTCAAGCCATCTGGAGTGAATGAATGTTTTTTTTGTTTTTTTAGGGGGGTCAGATTTTGCGACGTCTCAACAAGAGGCAAAAAATAGAAAATATTTACCTGATGATGATTTAGTTTCATTCCTATCCATGAAATGTTATAAGACGTTTCATCAATTGAAATTGGATCATTCAAATTTGGTTGACTGTTTTTTTTTATTGTGGTTTTATCTATTTAAACGGTTATTTAATCATCTCTTGGATTAGGAATTATATAGAAATATATTTTTTTACATTCCCAATTGAGATAAGAATTAGATGTTGGTGATTGTCTTCATTGAAATTAACAGTGCTAGGGTCTTGATAGTCTCTATTCTTCCTTGGATTGCTTGTCCCCCCACTTATTTCTTTCAGATACATTGGGATAGTTCCATGTACTAGCATTATTTGGATTCTTCAGACTATTGTCCTCATCTTTATTGTTATCTGTGCAACGTTTCGGCCGATGTGCTCTCACGCCTTTTTCGGGTATTTCTTGTCGAACTCGGGAGCCTGTTGGAACCCAGGAAGCTTCTTTTCGAACTTGGGAACTTTCTTGTCATAATCGGGAACCTTTTTCTCGTAATCAGGAGCCATCACGGAACTTTGAATCCAATCATTTATTCAATCCACGGAGGTATTCTGTTCTCATTCCGCTAACCATAGTTGGGGTAAAAGTGTTAAGCTGTATTAGTATATGTTATTGTCACCCTTGACCAGAATTGAACCTGCAGCCTAGAGATAACTGTGACTTAAACCAACGCCTTTATCCACTACGCTATGTTTCCAATTGGACAAGAAGGCTCCCGAGTTTGACAAAAAACGCCGGAGGGCACATCGACCGAAACGTTTTACAGATAACAATAAGGATAATACTAATTATCAAGCCACATCTAAAAATTTCAGAGAAATAGTTCCACTCTGCTTGTTATCACTATCAAATTCATTACAACTTTTGTAGTTTTCTAGCAAGATCCTGATATTTATCGTGTTTTTTCTTTTCAATTATTTTAAATCTGTGATCTGTCGGAATGTCGAATGTCACCTGTCACCAAGTGTTGATTTATACTATGTCAAATCTTCTGGCTTATATTGGGTTATCGGTTCTCATCACACAACCCCAGAGATTTATGTGTCTTATTTTCTCAGGAGAATACCAATATACTCTTTGTTTGCAGTCACTTCACCAGAGATTGCTATTCAAAATTTGGTTTGTTCAGCCACTCATGCAGATGCAGTTAATAAATAAATAAATAAATAATAAGTAAATAAATAAAATCTTCAAAATGGATACTACGCCATCGTCTTCATCAGATGGAAGAATACCAACAATGTTTCAGGAGATGTTATGGTTTGACCGTATGACATCTTTGTGTATTGCCAAATGATGATTCAGCTTTTCCACGCCAGCTCTAACTGGTGTTTTTACATATTAGTTCAAGAGACAGCAAATCTACTCAGTTCTCCAGTACTCTTCTAATATGGTCTTGTGCCTGACACGCCCCCTTTGAGGTGGAATGCCGACGGGATCAACGCATTTTTTGCACCTACCACACGGGAGCCTCGTAATGCCCCCTCTACCCAGGCAACACTGGGTAGCCCCTTCAAGTACATATATATAGAACGGTAGTCGTACTATTTAACTCATAGTTGGCGCATGAGGACTCTATACAGATATGACTAAATTAATCAATTAACAACATTGAAAATCCGGAAGTGTGCTATTAATTTTTGTACAAGAATATAAATAAGATTCAACGCGCAGTTCTCCAACAGTTGTTAGCTATTAATATTGACTTGACTACGAATACTACTACGTAACTCGACTCCTAATAACCACGCGTATTCGTATCTTTATATGTCTTTCGTTGGACGAGTCCGATAATCTTGTTGGTGGAAATAACTGCTCTTACAACATAGCTTTTTCTATGGTATTAGCCCGAAAGAGAACGTTATAACGCGACTGGAATTCGAACTCGCTTTCTGCGATATCTCAGTCCAGCACGTTAACGAAATCGCCACGAATACCTCCTGATCATTGGATACGGAGCTCCGAAATAATAACGGCGTTAAACATTTTCTACATAAGGATAATTATCAGTGGATTGTTTATAATATTGGAGACAGAGAAATTTCATTCGGGGGAGTGGCTATTTGTTGCCTTTAGAACGCATATCAAAAACGAATTAAGAGGGTTAAATCGAACTTAACGGACCTAAATTCCACCATCGTATGTCACCCCACCCCACAAGAAAAAAAAATCATGGAATTAACCGAATTTAATGAAATCTTCAGTATTGATATATTAGTAAATAAAAAAATATAATGCACCAGTTATTTTATTTAAAAAAAACTTTTACATTTTCCAGGTCAGTTAAATTTGAACCACGTAACTTTGTGGCGTAAACAGATTCTCATAGATATATGGTTCAAAGTTAACTGACCTGAAAAAATGTAAAAGTTTTTAAATAAAATAACTGGTATTTTGTATTTATTGATATATCAACACTGAAGATTTCATTAAATTCGTTTAATTCCCTGATTTTTGGCATTTTTTAAAATCTTTCGGCAGGGTGACATACGATGGTGGAATTTGCGTCCATTAAGTTCGATTTAACCGAATCGAGACTATCAAGAGCAGATCAATTGTAAAATCAATTAAGTTAATCAGAAGAGCACTGGAGATGTATTTTCCATGCGTCTCACTTATGCAGGCGTGGCACAATTACATTTTATGTGGGCCTCGTAATTGATACAGCTACTCCGAGAAGAAATGTTAATGTCAACTATCTAAAATATTAAATGAAACAAAGAAAGAATTCCATGCTGTTATTATTTAAATTTTATTTTTTAATTATCTTCAGGAAAATAAATGAAACCTTTATTATTTTTGCCCAAAAACTAAGCCCTGGTTATATTTAATGCGAATATATATTTACTTTGTCGTTAATTTTTATTTTCGAAGTTTCCTCCGGACGTACGTATACACACACATGCCCTTTATATATGTACTAGAAGGGGCTACCCAGTGTTGCCTGGGTAGAGGGGGCATTTTTTAAAAGTTAGTCTCGCAGATCCATTATTACTTATTACAAGTTAGATCCTCACAGGATGCCCCATAAAATCCCCAACTAAATATATAACAATATAGTAAGAAATCATAATTCAATAATTTACAATTTAAAAAAAATATTAATTAGGTGATTAATTCAATCAATCAACATCATATTTCAGTTACCTTATGTTACTGTACAAATATTAATCTTTAAATATCCTCCCAAATATAGATAAAATCTTCATTATTTATTCAAAAACCAAGCTCTGATGATAGTGAAATATATAATATATATATAATATATATATATATATATATATATATATATTATATATTATACTTTGTCGTTAATTGTTTTATTTTCGAAGTTTCCTCCGGACATACACATATACACAACTGCCCTTTATATATGTATAGATAGATAGATAGATAGATAGATAGATAGATAACATAACATGTATTTATTTTATGCCATGGACGACGCACTGAAACAAAATGACGGATGTCCTTTCCTTTTTCATTGCCAGTTCGTGCTGCTTTTCCCCCGTCAAAATAGTCTACAATTGTGCAGTGTTCAAGCTACGAATTTATCGAATGCAATTCTAGTTCATGCGGTCAACATCTTGCAACAGAAATGTTTGCACACCATTTCTATCATTTGATTGCACCTGCATTATTGTAATACGACTCAACGATCGATTGACTCTCTTTCACTCAAACATTTTTTTTTTTGGTCTTCAGAGAAATTCTGAATTGTAAATAGTGTAAACATTCTTTTTTTAATCATCTAAAGTTTACACCAAAAATCAAATTTATGAATTTTCCACAAGAGATTCTAAAAGATTATGCACACATGAACATATATTGATTTATAATCGAACAAAATAAGATAATATCAGCTTTTGTACGGTGAAAATTCTCAAAAAGAGAAAAAAAATAAAAACATTATTATTATTATTATTATTATTATTATTATTATTATTATTATTATTATTATTAGCAAATATATGCACCCTCCGGGTGCAAGTATTTAAGTTTTAATATGATAAAATATCATGTTAAATTAGAAAGGCTAATGAAACTGAATAAGAATTCAGATAAAAATATTTGGAACAGAGAGGGGGTATAATCAGAAAATAGAACAACTTTTGAAACTTCCATCATTTTCCATTACTCCCATCTTTCAGTGGTAAATTTTTCCTAATTTAACTATTTAGTTAAAATAGGAAGTAAGAATATTACAGTTATTTCTTCTTGTTAAGGATTCTTTTAAGATTCATCCCCGAGAATTTTGCTCATATTCAATAAGATAAATCAAACAATTAGGAATCAAATAATACTAAGCATATATTTATTAAATCAATTTTGATATCAAATATGCAAATTAGCCTTTTCGTTCAGCACTGTAAACCGCTATAATGTTGTATTATAAATACAATTGCATGTTATTAGTGTGTAGATATTGTCACAGTATTAATTGTAACAATTTTATTAATAATTGAGGTTTAAAAAAAAATAAAATCATGGAGAATGTGGTGTAAATAACAAAGGGAATTGTGACTTGAGTAGTGATATAGTTTCGGTACAGACAGAAAAACACACAATCTCCATTATAATAAGAGTATTATTATTATTATTATTATTATTATTTTATTATTATTATTATTATTATTTTCACTCAATTTGAGTTTTTTACACCAACGCTGACTGAATGATCTTTTAGTGGAGTCTGAAGGAGAACAAGACTCCTCGGTCTCCATGACTCTTCTAAGTATTCGAGCCGATTGCAGCAATGCAATAATCTGGATGGTCCTCAAATTCATTCTCTAACTTCCAGATCATTCGTCTTTTTTCAAAGGTTTTTTTTAGGACCGTTTCAAGTGCACCAACTACATTGGTATCACTTTGACCCTCATATTCCACAGCTTTTTTCAAATCTCTGGCAGAGTATATTATTATTTACTCCTTTTGTGTTTTCACATCAGCATTAGCTGATGGTCTTTCACTGGAGTCTGAGTGACAGCAAGTCTTCTCAGGTCTCCAGGACTCTTCTGAGTATTCTGGCAGATTGCAGCAGTGCAGTGTTCTGAATGGTTTCAATCCTTCCTCTGATTTCCAAACTTTCCAAACCCTTTTTCTAATCCTTTTGGGACTGTTCCAAGTGCACCAACTACAATTTTCATACCTGCCGTAGCCGGTGGTTCCTGCAGGCTGAATAACAGCAAGTCTGTATATAATACTAATAATATTGTTGTTCGATGGAAAATAAAGGGGTCTACTGTGGTTTCAAACAAAATTGATTTCCTCAGGACCCTACTCTACGTTAACTAAGTCAATGTAATCCTTAGTTAAATTGAAGATATTATCTGATAATATGGTAGACCCTTTATTTTCCATCTAACAATAATTCTTTAGTATTATTACTGCTTCTATATTTTTAATATATATTATATGGAAGCGATTATGGAAGCGCGTGGTGTAATGGTTAAAGTCGTTGGAAATGGACTCCTCACCCCGAGTTCTCATCCTGGACGTGGTAATTGCATTTCACTTAGCGCTAATACCCTTGGGAAAAGTATGAATCCTACTCTCCCTCCAGCTACGAATAAATAGCAGGGCAGACTGGGTTCTCTAACCTTAGTAAGGCAATCAGTCTAGGAGAAGGAAAACTCTGAATTCAAATCTATTAAACTCCGTTTAAGTAATTGACCTTGTGTGTCATCCTGCTCATGCAGAGGGTTGGTAAATATAATATATATATATTTAATATATTGAGCACTTTTGGATTTTTTACTGACGCCACTGCGACGGAAAAGTTAAAGCGGCAATTGAATACTATATATGTATACATACATATATATATATATATATATATTATATATATATATATATATATATATATTTACAACCCTCCGCACGAGCAGGATGTGACACAAGGTCAATTTCTTAAGCGGAGTACAACAGGTTTGAATTCAGAGTTTTCCTTCCCTAGAACGGTTGCCAAACCAAGGTTAAAGAGCCCAGTCTGCCCTACTATTTACCCATAGCTGGAGGGAGAGTAGGATTCATACCTTTCCCAAGGATATTAGCGCTAAGTGAAATGCAATTACCACGTCCAGGATTTGAACTCGGGGCAACGAGTCCATTGCCCATGACTTTAACCATTACACCACGCGCTTCCCCTATATATATATATGTGTGTGTGTGTGTGTGTGCGTGTGTGTGTCTTGCATTATATCTTAAGTACAATAGAAATTATTATACAGTATTATTATCTAAGAAATTCTAATAGAACAGTAAATTTTAATAAGCATCGTAAGCTAAGAAAAAATCTATAACATTTACAGAAAAGAGACGTAACAGACACTATTGTTTAAATGATTGATACTGGGAAGATTTAAGAATAGATACCAGAAAAAAAAACACTGTTTTCTCCTAGAATCAGCCATGTTGTTAGCTGTGAAAAATAAAGAAAGATTTTCATACTGTTTTCTTAATATTTTTATTGTTGTTCTTTTTAAAGCTTTTCTTGAGAACAAATTGTTCTATGTTTTGAAAATATAGATATCTCATTGCAATCGTGATATAAAACTTCTGTATACTGTCTGAGATGCGTCTGATTAAATTTCCTGATTTCATTTTTTAAAGTTATACTCGAAATCAAACTAGAATTTTACAGAATTCTCTCAAAATTATTATATAAAATTGGTTTGGAAATACATTCAAAGTCATTTTCACTGTTCGTTAAACCAGGCAGATAAGAATATGCCTTTTTTTTCATAAACATAATTAAAATAGTGTGACCAACTCCATAAGCTAGCTATGTTCCGAAAATAAAATATTCTATTTATTTCCAAAGAAAACGCAAAAGAACAAAATGAAAATAATTATACCGTTATTTAAAATCTAGGGGTCAAGCGAAACCCCACCTTACTTCCCGTCTTCCTGATTTTCAACCGGTCCAGAAGCAATATGCAACATCGCCAAAAATGAGTGGTATTTTTCTGTTACCACATGTCTAACTTCTTCTTCTTCTTCTTCTTCTTCTTCTTATTATTATTATTATTATTATTATTATTATTATTATTATTATTATTATTATTATTATGTTTTTCACATCTGCCGTAGTGGGTGGTTCACTAGAGCCTGAGTGACAGCAGGTTTCCTCAGATCTCCAGGACTCTTCTGAGTATTCTAGTCGATCCAAACAGTGCCGTAGTTTGGATGGTCTCGATTCTTCCTCTGATTTCTAGTTCACCCAAATTCTTTTCCAGTGCTTTGGGGATCGTTCCAAGGGCACCAATTACAATTAGTACCACCATCACCTTCATATTCCACAGCTTCTTCAGTTCTTTGGCAAGGTCCAAGTATTTGCCTATCTTTTCGCTTTCTTTCATTTTCACTCGGTGATCAGCTGGGATAGCAAAATCCAAGAGATGGCAGGTTCTCTCTTTTTTGTCAATTAATACTAGGTCCGGTTTCCTGGCCGGGATTAGGTGATCCATCTGTATTATTATTATTATTATTATTATTATATATTATTATTATTATAACTCATTTATACGTATATACTGAGCATCCCATCATTAAGAGTTAGCAAGCTAGTCTCTAATATATTTATCTAGCTAAATATATCGCTCTGTAATACAATTTGAAAACTATTGTACATTCAGCTCCCAATTTGATATTAATAATTTCTTCTTTTTTCCTTGTTATGTTTAAATTTCTCATGCATTCCACTTTTCTCATTTTGATATTTCTATTCACAAATTCAAATCTTCTTTAAAAAAAAGAAAGACCTAAGAGTGGGCCTTTTGAAAATCCCGTCTTGAAAAAGAGGGGCGTCCGGTAGAAGTTTTATAAAAATTCATAGAGTTTATAATCAAAGATTGGGTAAAATTTTTGTCTAATATCGTATAGATAGTTCAGAAAGGATAGAGCATTAAAGTATTTATATCTATTATGTTTTGAAAATACCAGGAGAAAAATATATGAGCTATACAGAGGTTTTGTGCAGGAGTCTAGGGAATACATATTTCCTTACGTCTGATGTAATAAATGGTTTTAATTATGTATTCTTCCATTAATTTAGGGCACAATGGAGAGTTGTGAAGATCGTAAACACATGACTACAATATATATATATATATATATATATATATATATATTATATATATATTATATATATATGTGTGTGTGTGTGTGTGTGTGTGTGTGTGCAGAGATTAAAAAATAACGACAGAGATGAAAAAAGATGAACGAATTCGTAGCCAGAAAGAAAGATAAAAGAAGAAAAAATAATAAAGAAAAAAGTTTTAAAAAATGATAAAACTGAAATGAGAGAAGAAATATATGAAGGAAAAAAGACGACCAAGATCATAACAAGAAAGAAAAAAGAATTAAAATAAAGAACGAAAGAAAAAGAGAAAAGAAAAGAAGAAAAAAGAAAAAGAAAGAAAAAAGAAGAAAGAAAAATAAAGGAGTTCATATATGAAAGAGGAAATACAAGAGGGAAAAAAGATGACAGAGGTAAAAGAAGAAAGAAAGAAAACAAGAAAGAAAGAAAGAAAGAAAAAAAAAAGAAAGAAATAAAGAAAGAAAGAAATAAAGGAGTTCACATATGAAAGAGGAAAATACAAGAGGAAAAGATGACGACAGAGGTAATAAGAAGAAAGAAAGAAAAGAAACAAAGAAAGAAATAAAGAAAAAGAAAGAAAGAAAGAAAGAAAGAAAAATAAAGGAGTTCACATATGAAAGAGGTGTTAAGTATCTGGCAGCCATCCTTCGTTCCAGATGTAATGAATAAGTAAGCAAGCCAATAAGAATCCGGTGTTAACGTATTCCTTGTAAGTCCGTCGTCCAAGGGAATCCAAATGTCAATGAAATAATCTCAGATTGGGATCTCTATTAATACAGCAGAAGCAGCAGCAGCAGTGCCAGTGATTGGACAATAAGAATCCTTCTCAGGTCACGTGTTTATAGTCGAGTCTATAAGTAGAAGTGACCATTTACCTTATGCCTTATATATCAACAAAATCCAACAAGAGGAAAATACAAGAGGGAAAAAAGACGACAGAGGTAATAAGAAGAAAGAAAGAAAAGAAAGAAAAGAAAGAAAGAAAGAAAGAAAGACAAAAAAATAAAGAAAGGAATAAATAAAGAAAGAAGAATAAAGGAGTTCACATATGAAAGAGGAAAATACAAGAGGAAAAGATGACGACAGAGGTAATAAGAAAGAAAGAAAGAAAAGAAACAAAGAAGAAAGAAAGAAAAAGAAAGAAAGAAAGAAAGAACAAGAAAGAAAAATAAAGTGCACATATGAAAGAGGAAAATATGACGACAGAGGTAATAAGAAGAAAGAAAGAAAAAGAAAGAAAGAAAAAAAGAAAGAAAGAAAGAAAGAAAAATAAAGGAGTTCACATATGAAAGAGGAAAATACAAGAGAAAAAGATGACGACAGAGTTAATAGGAAGAAAGAAAGAAAAGAAAAGAAAGAAATATTAAGCACAAAAGAAATGAAAGAGGAAACGTAGAGAAAAGGAGGAAGAAGAACACGATAGATGTAGTAACAATAAAGGAATAGATAAATAAATAAAGTAAGTAAGAAAGAAACAAAAAAATAAATATTAATGTGCAAAGAAATGTAAGTAGAAAGATACAAAAATAAGATGACAAAGCTGGTTACACGAAAGAAGGAAATCTAAAATACAGAGAGTTCGGGATAAATTTGACATACTTATATTTGGTGATTTTTCTCCGTAGGTTAGAGATTATGACGTATACTATGTATCATTTAAAAAAAGTTTGGACCCTTCTTCATTCATATACGTGATGGCAGATAAAATGAATGACTGGAACCCACCTGAATCTTGGAAGAGAATAACTTATATCATGATGATCTGCGCCGGCCATCAAAATAAGGAGATTATGGTTGCTGCCCAGTGCTCCCTGAACACTGTAAAACAATCAGGCATGAACTGGAGAATTGCAATGGAGACTACGAAACTGTGGGTAGAGGAAAGCAACATAACAGGCGATCGGATTGCATTCGTACAGCAGAGTTCTTCGAAAATCTGCGAAAAAAGTGTTCGAGGACGCTGGCATTGGAATTCGGGCTTTCTCACGTGAATTGAATGTTTCATCCTCTACCATGAAGCTTGCACTCAATGAAGACCTTCGCTAATACTCATACGAGCATCGCAGAGGTGAACTGCTCCCAGAAAAGGCCCGTGAAAATCGTCTGACAAAGGCGAATAAACTTCTGAGCAAAGTGAAACATCCTAATGAACCACAAACAATCTAGATCTTTTCCGATAAGAAAACATTTGCCAAGATCAAAAGCACAACACGCAGAATAACAGATGGCTTGCATATAGTCCAAAGAACACTACTCGTGTCATGCGGACTAAATTTTCCCAAACTGTGATGGTTTTCGGATGTGTGTCCTCTGAGGGTGATGTGATGCCTCCGCAGTTTTTCAGAGAGGGTATCAGGTTGAATTCAGATGCTTACGTGGAGTCGCTAAACACTGTAGTCAAGCCCTTGACAACAAGGGTAGCCAATGGTAGGCCATATGTACAGCAGCAGGATTAGGCCCGCTGTCACAAATCTGGAAAAAGTCAAAAGTGGTTGTTGGCAAATTTTAACGAGTACACCAGTCCCAATGTTTGGCCTCCGAACTCTCCAAGTCTTATCCACATGGATTATTTTGTATGTGGCGCTGTTGGGAAAGACACCAATCACCATTCCAGTACTACAAAAGCCCAGTTAATTGACAGAATTAAGGTAGTTTTTTTATACCCTTCCCAGGGAAACTGTAACTTCAGCTTGCTCCAGATTCCAGAGCAGGATTGAGGCTGTGATAGTCGCTAATGGATATTATTTGAATTGAAACTTGTTGACAGTTGTGTAATGTTCATGTTGTTGGATTTCATTACAATCCATTAAATTTTGTAGTTACCAATTGATTTTTCGTTTTCCTTATGAAACTGTCAAATTTATACCGAACACTGTACAATATCATCGATGAATTCAGTCCATTACTGAAGACTTTAGCAATTGAGTTTTTTTTTCATGGAACAAAGAAATCCTAGTGTGTGTATGTATGTGTGTGTTTGTGCGTGTGAGTGTGCATGCGTTTTGTGTGTCTGAGTGAGTGTGTGTTTGGGTGTGTATGTGTTTGTGTGTGTATGTGTGCGTGTTTTTGTGTGTATGTGTCTGTGTTGTATGTGTTCGTGTGTGTTCGTGTGCGTGTGTGTTCGTGTGTGTGTGTGTGTGTGTACTATGGCACCTGACCGACTCACGTGACCAACGAGATGAAAACAACGTCAATATCTCATCGTGTTGGCCGTGTCCTCTTCTCTTCAATTAGCTGATAACCACTGATTTATCGTCGCAAAACATCCTCAAGTTTACTTGTTTGCAAGAATTGTCCTCATCAAAAGGCGACAGCCAGCAATCAAAGAGTCAACAATCTTCCAACGTTTCGGAAACCAATACGTGAACATTTTTTATTGATTTTTTTTTCTTTTCTCTTTTGTTTTGGTACAGGTGGGGTTCGTGTCATATCACGCAATTTTTTATCGTAGCAAAAGGTATGGTCACCAGCTGCATGTTCCCAATTGTAAACTCCACTCATCTTATCTTAAGTGTAGTGTCCCCATCAAAGTAAAACACACACAACACACACACACATATATATATATATATATATATATATATATTATATATATAGAGAGAGAAGAGAGAGAGAGAGAGAGAGAGAGGGGGGAGGAGATACTAAAATAGAATATATCAAGTTATCTATTTCTCTCCCCCCCTCTTCTCTCTCTCTCTCTCTCTCTCTCTCTCTATATATATATTATAATATATATATATATATATATATATATGTGTGTGTGTGTGTGTGTATTTTTTTACTTTGATGGGGCACTTACACTTAGATAAGATGAGTGGAGTTACAATTGGAACATGCAGCTGTGACCATAAACTTTTGCTACGATCAAAAAATGCGGTGATATGACACGAAACGCGCCACCTCGTACCAAAACAAAAGAGAAAAGAAAAAAAAATCAATAAAAAATGTTCACGTATTGGTTTTCGAACGTTGGAAGATTGTTGACTCTTTGATGCTGGCTGTCGGCCTTTTTGATGAGGACAATTCTTGCAACAAAGTAACTGAGATGTTTGCGACGAATAATTTCAAAGTGGTTATCAGTAATTGAAGAGAAGAAAAGGAACCGGCCACACGATGAGAATTGAAACGTTTGTTTTCATTCGTTGGTACGTGAGTCGGTCAGGTGGCATAGTACACACACAACACACACACACGAACACACACGCACACGAAAAACACACACGAACCAATACACACAGACACATACACCAAACACGCACACATGACACACACAAACACATACACACCAAACACACACTCAACTCAGACACCAAAGCATGCACACTCAACGCCACAAACACACACATACATACCACACTAGGATTTCCCTTTGTTACCATGAAAAAAACAAACTCAATTGCTAAAGTCTTCAATAATGGACTGAATTCATCGAAGATATTGTACAGTGTTCGGTATAAATTTGAGCAGTTTCATAAGGAAAACGAAAAATCAATTGGTAACTACAAATTTAATGGATTGTAATGAAATCCAACAACATGACATTTACACAACTGTCAACAAGTTTTCAATTCAAATAATATCCATTAGCGACCTATCACAACTCAATCCGCTCTGGAATCTGGAGCAAGCTTGAAGTTACTAGTTTCCTGGGAAGGGTAATAAAAAACTACCTTAATTCTGGTCCAATTAACTGGGCTTTTGTAGTACATGGAAGGTGATTGGTGCTTTCCCAACAGCGCCACATACAAAATAATCCATGTGGATAAGAAACTTGAGAGTTCGGAAGGCCAACATGGGACTGGTGTATCGTTAAAATTTGCCAACAACCACTTTTGACATTTTTTTTTTTTTTTTTTTTTTTTTTTTCCAGATTGTGAACAGCGGGCTAATCCTGCTGTGTACATATGGCCTACCATTGGCTACCCTTGTTGTCAGCTTGACTACAGTGTTTAGCACTCCACGTAAGCATCTGATTCAACCTGATCCCTCTCCTGAAAAACTGCGGAGGCATCAATCACCCTCAGAGGACAACACATCGAAAACCATCACAGTTTGGGAAAATTTAGTCCGCATGACCGAGTAGTGTTTTCTTTGGACTATATGCCAGCCATCTGTTATTTCTGCGTTTGTGGCTTTGATCTTGGCAAATGTTTCTTAATGGAAAAGATCTAGATTGTTTGTGGTTCAATTAGGATGTTTCACTTTGCTCCAGAAGTTATTCGCCCTTTGTCAGACGATTTTCAACGGCCCTTTTCTGGGAGCAAGTTCACCTCTGCGATTGCTCGTATGATAATTAGCGAAGGTCTTCATTGAGTGCAAGCTTCATGGTAGAGGAATGAAACATTCATTCCGTGGAGAAAGCCCGAATTCCAATGCCAGCAGTCCTCGAACACTTTTTTTTCGCAGATTTTCGAAAACTCTGCTGTACGAAATGAATCCGAATCGGCCTGTTATGTTGCTTTTCCTCTTCCCACAGTTTCGTAGTCTCCATTGCAATTCTCCAGTTTTCATGCCTGATTGTTTTACAGTGTTTCAGGGAGCACTGGCAGCACCATAATCTCCTTATTTTTGATGGCCGGCGCAGATCATCATGATATAAAGTTATTCTCTTCCAAGATTCAGGTGGTTCCGTCATTCATTTTATTGCCATCACGTATATGAATGAAGAAGGGTCCAAACTTTTTTTTAAATGATACATATAATACGTCATAATCTCTACCCTACGGAGAAAATCACCAAATATAAAGTAATGTCAAATTTATCGAACTCTCTGTATTTTAGATTTCCTCTTTCGGTGTAACACTTGTCCATCTTATTTTTGTATCTTTCTACTTACATTTCTTTGCACATAAATTTTTTTTTGTTCTTTCTTACTTACTTTTTTATTTATCTATTCTTTATTGGTTACTAACATCTATCGTGTTCTTCTTCCTCCTTTTCTCCTACGTTTCTCTTTCATTTCTTTTGTGCTTAATATTTCTCTTTTCTTTTCTTTCTTTCTTCCTTATTAATCTGTCGTCATCTTTTTTCTCTTGTATTTTCCCTTTCATATGTGAACTCCTTTATTTTTCCTTTCTTCTTTCTTTCTTTTTTCTTTCCTTTCTTTTTCTTTCTTTCTTCTTATTACTCTGTCGTTCATATTTTCCTCTTCATATGTGCACTTTAATTTTTCTTTCTGTTCTTTCTTTCTTATCTTTCTTTTTCTTTTCTTTTCTTTCTTTGTTCTTTTTCTTCCTTTTCTCTTATTACCTCTGTCGTCATCTTTTCCTCTTGTTTTTCCTCTTTCATATGTGAACTCCTTTAAATTCTTCTTTCTTTTATTTATTCCTTTCCTTTATTTTTTTGTGTCTTTCTTTCTTTCCTTTTCTTTCTTTCTTTCTTTCTTTTCTTTCTTTCTTCTTATTACCTCTGTCGTCCTTTTTTCCCTCTTGGTATTTTCTTCTTGTTGGATTTGTTGATATATAAGGCATAAGGTAAATGGTCCTTCTATTAAGACTCGCTATAAACACGTGACCTGAAGAAGGATTCTTATTGTACCAATCACTGGCACTGCTGCTGCTGCTTCTGCCTGTATTAATAGAGATCCAATCCTGAGATTATTTCATTGACATTTGGATTCCCTTGACGACGGACTTACAAGGAATACGTTAACACCGATTCTTATTGGCTTGCTTACTTAATTCATTAGCATCTGGAACGAAAAGGATGGCTG
>CM042158.1:27992767-28001996 GCA_023376005.1 Doryteuthis pealeii | reverse complement strand
AAATACACCACTTCTTCTACCACTCACACACACAATATATATATATTATTATATATAATATATATTTATATTTATATTATATACTATACACGTTCAGCTTTTGCTGGAACGGTTGTTACAAAATGCGATTATTTAGTATATCAAAAAAATAGCTTTATTAATATAATAAAATAAATATTATAAAGTTTTACAATTGATTTATTTGGTGACAAAAGGGACATTCACATGTGTAACCAAATAAATAGATATGTAAACCTTTATTATATTATATATTTATGTTTATATATATATAATAATTATATATATATAATATATATATATATATATATTATTATATAATATAATATATTATATATAATATAAATTGTCGGCCAAAAAAGCCATTCCAAACAGACCGTTGTTTACACTTTCATATAAATATATAATATATATAGATATATATATATAATATTAGAGAGAGAGAGAGAGAGAGAGACAGACAGACAGAACCGACAAACAGACCAACAGAACAAGAGAGCGAATGAGAAACAGAGCAGCTCTTAGTTATTATTAATGGGTTAATTTGTCAAGTTATCATTTTTCCATTTTCCTAATTCCAATTGCCCTTTATGGCATATGTCACCGGTTGTCCTTTCCACCATCAATTATTCTTCTTTGCAGCTGTGCGTTTGTGACTTTCATTATGAATGTGACGATGAGTCGATATGGAAAAGGAACAGGATGAAGATTGAAGTGATTAAAAATATTAATATTGAAGTATTGCTTCATTTTTTATTAAACAGACAGAAAAAAAGCGGACCATACGACCTTTAGGCACCTCTTTTTCGATCCCGATTCGTGGGAGACATTTTTTCCATTTACACCGTTCAAAATCCGGTTAATTTTAGAGTTATCTTTATGTATTAAAAACCAACCACTAACCTAATCCCTAAACAACAACCGGAAATTTGACGTGTAAATGAGAAAAGTCTCCTGCCAAAGTCGAGGATCGCGGAAAGGGGCCTAAGGTCATCATGGTTCCGAAAAAGCCCATAATTTTATTATGCTAAACTCTACTAGTATCGAAAAAAAGCAGACGTTTGAAGCTTCCTAATATTCCTATATGTTAATTACTCCGTGTTCCTTGAATTTGTAACGACCATATCACTCTTGAAACAACCTCTTTTAAAGATGAGGACCATTCAGATTCGCCACCGATGAAGTTGCAACAATGTAAATCCAGATTCATCTTGTGCTTGCTATCGCTTGAATTCTTATTTGTCATTGAGTGTCGTCATCTCAGATAGATAATGGCATTTCGTTTTATTATGAAAAAGAAGGGAAGATAAAGGACATGCCACACCAGAAATAATAAAATAAAAAGAAATAGAGTAGGGAAAAATGCACAGATGGGGTTGGAACGCATGGAATTGATAACACTATCTGTTTTAATCGAAAACATAATGAAAAGAAGAAAAAGAAAAAAAACAGTAAGAAGGGAGGTCAATCAATATTATTTGTAATATCTTTTATATATTGATGTATTTTAAGAGCTCTTAAGTAAAACTTACGAAACGTTTGGTAAAGATGTAAAATTATCAGACGTGTATATACACAGGTAGCGTGCTATTAATGTAAAATGCTTTTGCCTTTTACTTAATAGTCCAGGACAAACTCATTATGTTATTAATGCTAACGTTACTTCGTACCGAAAAGGAGAAAACAACAAAAGATTGAAGCAACGTCTTAACATTTAATTATTGTATATTTGAAAAGTATCTTGTTTATCAGAGAACAGATTTTAATTCAGGGTTGTTTTAAATTCAATCTGAGCGGTAGATATGATTGGTTGTTTTCTGTGGAAACTGTGGGAAAGAAGCTCAGTTAATTTTAGAGTCAGTTAACCGGTTTAAGACGTGTAAATGTAAACCACGGACCGCTTCGCTCTTGCGTGCGGTTGAAAAAATTCTGATTCGTGAAATTAGTTAAAAATGTATCGCAAAGACAAATATTATTGGCCTTTGCGTTGTCTCAGAGAAAACTAATGCAAGCCTTTGGTGTAATCAGAGTCAGATCTGGAAAGAAACCAGAAATACCAGAACTTTTCGCGGTATAGAAGAAGGACATGAAGATAGCTACAGAAACAATAAAAAAAACTGAAAGAGATTAAGAATAACAGCCTGCTACACAAAGATGGCTAATCGGTTAGAAAGCCATGAGGAAAGCTAACAAATACAAAAACCGCCCTATCGGCTGGCGTATAGAATGCACCGACTAGCACCTCTCAGAGGGGTAAGACTCACCAATAGGGGCCCACCCTGTTGGCCGTGGGGTGACGACCGTTGATGCTTAAGGATAGAACCAGGTGGATGAGCGTTCATGACTGTACAATACTCCACTTTAGCCCTATTCAGTAGGCTGACGGGGCGGTCGGAAAAAAAGGGGTTTTTCCCCCCCCTTTTCCCGATTCAATTGGCTAGTCACGTCAAGCCACTAGCACCTTATATGATTGCCTCAACCCTTTTTATTCTATGGGTGCTAGGAAGGCGGTGGCTGCGGGTCGACAATGTCCTAGGAATGACGTTAAACTCTATCTGATGGTGAGGTTCCAGTTTTGGAGGTTTGGGGAATGTGGAAGCAACCCATGTCATTCACCATTGCTCCCTGGTCCTCTTTCTGACCAGGAGTGGTAGTACCTGTTAGGGGTCCCATCTGATGGGGTTAAAATAGAAAACATGATGTATAAACAAAATTTGTCATATCCATTAAAAATGAAAATTATTTTCAAACACTTTGTCAGCATTAAAACATTTGTTTTTCACCAGTAGAAGTATTCGGCAGAAAATGACCCAAGGGGTTGACATGCCATAAAACCAAAACCCAAACAACCAAACTACAAAAAGAAAAAGCCCATTGAAAATAAGCTACAAAAAATGAATAGAATAAGAAATAACTGCCAGGTACTCAAAAAAGTAAGATTAAATATGAGGGCATAAACAGACGGATGCCATATATATGAATAGAAAAACGAACTTCCCCTTCATTATGAGAAAAAGAGGGTATTACAAAATAATATCAGCTATTAAATGTTTTAGTTTTTGGCATCAGGCTCCAGCCGGAACCCAGTGCTGTGCTTGCAGTAATAGATATATATTGGTTGTTACTTTGATTGGTTTTTTACGAACATGTCAACACTTGGATGGGTCATTTTATGCAAGGAAAACGTTTTGTTTTTATTCATTCTGATGGACACTCAATGTTTGAAAGTGATGGGCTAATAGAAAGGTATGCTAGGCGAAGTTTTTTTAAGTCATAGGTAATTGACCCATCTCACATTGTGAATGATTGATGAGCTACAGCAAGTACATCGCTTTGTTAGTGAGTGTGATTCTTACTGGATCAATGGTGGCCCAATTATTTCTGGATTTCTAGTGAACCTAACTACCTTTGTAAATTTTAAAGAAGATATGAATGGTAAATTATAAATGTAGAAACCATATATCCTATAAGCCATTCTAACAATCGTCTATAATTGGATGAGGGTGGGAAATGACCTTTTGTTCGACAGTGAATTCGCAATTTGAATTATTAGATAATAGACGCCTATTAAGTCAATTGACCATGGATTTAAATTTTGCCTCCGAAACCTGCAAAAGTTTCGAAAGTGTATTCTTTCTTCTAAGTTCAACTTGAAAGTTGCGAAATGAGAATTTTATTGAAAATTGATCTACTCTAATATATAAGTCTGTTCTATACTATCTATTTATCATCTATCTATCTATCTATCTATCTATCTCAGACTTTTCCCAGATATCTATTCCACCTATCTATTTATTTTCTCAATCTTCCAAATCTGTCTCTCTATCTTTATAACACACACACAGACAACACACACACACACCACACATTATATATATATATATACATATTATTTATATATATCTCATATATTGCAGTCTGTTCACATCTATCTAGCTATCTATCGATATATCTCTGTTCTGAGGCTATCTCTCTATCTTTTCCCAGTCACTTCACATCTATCTATGAATTATAATATGTGTACATCTATGTATATATATAATATATATATATATATATTATATATATATATATATAATATAATATATATAAATAGTCATCCACAGACACGTGTTTTCGGCATATCATGTCTCCTCCAGTGTGCGAGACACAACTATTCCCTTGGGTAGGGTTTCGAACTCAGACTGACCGCATGGTAGTCAGGTATCTTATCCCCTCGCCCACTGACAGGCTGATGCGGGGACTGGTGTTTTTAAAAACTATTAAATACATAGGGCATGTATGTATCATTTCGGTCACTGAGAAACTGATATATATATATATATATATATGTTTAGAAAAAAACCAAACACATGATGTTAAATTCGCTGACAGAATTCTGTTTCAACCCTTTATTGAAGTGGTCTATTTAAAAAAACAAAAATACCAGGATTTCTACATCTTCCCGGTGAACATCGTGGTCTAACAGTGCTGGGATTTTTGAACTTTTTGATACTTTCTTTTACATTTATACACATTTACATTTTCAAACTCTTTTGAGTTTTCTTTGTGGAACTTATATGCTTCTGATTTAATAAAATAAAATAAAATTTTATTTTATTTTATTTTAAAAACAGAATGCGCATTTTCTAAATTTAAATTAAAAAAAAAAAAAAAAAAAAAAATTCGGCTATAATATATTGAACGTTTTCATCTGCACACTTTCCATCTCATAACGGTCCATTTTCCCGTTCTTCTATCATACACAACTCGCTCTTGTGGGAAGACCACTTCAATAAAGGGTCGAAACAGAATTCTGTTGTCAGCGAATTTAACATCATGTGTTTGTTTTTTTCTAATATTTATTTCACACCTGTCGGATTCACTTCCATTCATTTTTCATATATATATATATATATATAATATATATATATATATATATATATATATTATATATCAGTTTCTAACATATTTCTTTCTCTCTCTCTTTCTCTGTTTACGTCTGTCTGTCTGTCTCTCTCTCTCTATCTATCTACTATCTCCAACTGTGCATACCTCTCTATCTATATATCAGTCTGCCTATATCTATCTATCTATCTATTTCAAACTGTTCGCATTTACTTCTCTCAACATGTTCATATCTATCTATCTATCTATATATCTTGTTCATAACATATTGTAACTTTTTCCTCTATATATTTAATTCAATGGCGTATTCGGACTCCTGGCCTCAACAAAGGTGCTTATTATAGTAACACTAATCCGACTGTTTTATCCCCGAGGTATTTATGGTAATTCCACTGATTTCACAGTCTTTCAATTATTTCTCCTTGGTCGATTCTTGAGTTGATGCTTAGAGGATATTTTGTATTAGTAAATTCTTCCTAGTAAAATATATTGTCGCTTCCAATTCAGATCATATTATTATTCAAACTTCTGTGATTCAGGTATTAAACTTAACGAAATACCATAGAAAGATTTCATTTAATTGATTTTATTTAACACCACAATTTAATATTACAAAACTTATAAAGGATGCAATATTATTTGAGTTGAATAATAATAATAATAATAATAATAATAATAATAATAATAATAAAATAATAAAAATTCTAAAAGATAGACAAATACTTGGACCTTGCCAGAGAACTAAGAAAACTGTGGAACACGAAGGGAAAGGTCTGTCAATTGTAATTTGGTGCGCTTTTCGAACGGTCCTCATGGAAAAATGTGTGTGTGAATTGAAAATCAGAAGAAGAGGAAAAAGAGCGAAAAGATCGACAACATACTTGCGACCTTTCAAGAGAACTGAGAAAACTGTGGAACATGAGGGTGAAGGTCGTACCAATTGTTAATTGGGCTCTCGGAACGATCTCAGGGGTCTGGAAAAAGAGGTGTGGATGGAATTGAAATCAGAGGAAGAATCGAGATCATCCACACTTTGTTGAGATCGGCTGGAATACTCAGAATAGATATGGAGGACGTAATGAGGACTTGCTGTCACTCAGACTCATGTGAACCACCGGCTTACGGCAGGTGTGAAAAACTCGGAATGAAGTGAAATAATAATAATAATAATAATAATAATAATAATAATAATAAATGTAGACTTTTGTGGTAATAGAGATGAGACTGTAAACCAATATACTCTGCGAATGTGGCAAACTAGCACAACGAGAATACAAAACTAGACACCGACTGGGTTGGGAAGGTGATCCACTGGGGAATTATGCAAAAAATTTAAAATTTTGACCACAGAACAAAATGGTATATGCATAAACCAGAATCTGTTTTGAGAACGAGGCGCATAAAATTCTCTGGGCCTTTGAAATAAAAAAACGGATCACCCTTTATCCCAAGCAAGAAGACCAGACCTAGTGTTGATAAACAAAAAAGAAAAACTTGTCAAAGGTGGATTTTGCAGTGCCAGCAGATCACAGAATGAAGCTAAAGGAAAATGAAAAAAGGACAAATATCTGACCTTGCCAGAGAACTGAAAAACTATGGAATATGAAAGTGATACCAATTGTGTTTGGTGCACTTGGAACAGTCCCAAAAAGGATTAGACAAGGGTTTGGAAAGTTTGGATATCAAAGGAAGGATTGAAACCATTCAGAACACTGCACTGCTGCAATCTGTCAGAATACTCAGAAGAGTCCTGGAGACCTGAGGAAGACTTGCTGTCACTCAGACTCCAGTGAAAATACCATCAAGCTAACACTGGTGTGGAAAACTCAAAAGGACGTGAATTAATCTTATTATAATGGAGATTGTGGGTTTGTCTGTCTGTAACGAAACTATTATTCCTACTCAAGTCACAATTCTCTTAGTTTATTGACATCACATTCTCCATGATTTTATTTTTATCTAAACCTCAATTATTAATAAAATTGTCTTACATTATTAATACTGTAACTATGTCTACATACTAACAACATGCAATCATATTTATATATACAACAAAATAGCGGTTTACAGTGTGAACGGGAAGGCTAATTTGCATATTAATATTAAAAATCGAATTTAATAAATATGTGCTTAGTGTTATTGATTTCTAACTGTTTGGTTTTATTTTAATGAATATAAAGCAAACATCTCTTCAATGAATCTTAAAACGAAATCCATTAACAAGATAAAATAACTGTCATTTATTCTTACTTCCTCTTTAACTAAATACTTAAATTAGAAAAAATAACAATGAAAGACGAGAGTGATGGAAGAGTAAGTTTCAGTTGTTCTATTTTCGATATTACCTCCCTCTGTTTCAAATCTTTTTTATCTGTGTTCTTATTTAGTTTCATTAGCCTTTCTAATTTAATATATTTTATTACATTTAAAACTTAAATACTTTGCATCCGGAGGGTGGCATATATTTTGCTAGTAATAATAATGGACCACTCTCGTCGAGTTTGACGCATGATGACTCATCCAACATGAAACAAGCTACACAGCAGTTGGTTTATAGTGGTGAAGGCTTGTGTTGGATTATCCCACACTTTTCGTCACAGTCGTAGGAAATAATGTGTGCATAAGTATGTCACAAACCCAATCAACGACTGACCTCAAGGTTTTCAAATTCAGAGTAATCCTTCTCCTAGACTGATTACCTATACATGTTTAAAGAATCCAGTCCAACCTACTAGTTCTCTAAAGGTATAAATCCATTATTATTCTCCCTCCATTAGCTGGAGAGAGAATATATGGATCCATACCTTTCCAATGGTCTTTACCCTTGGGAAAGTTATGAATTCCATATATACTACTACTTACTACCACTTACTACTACTACCAGGTATGAATCCATATTACTACTACTACTACCACTAATACTACTGCTACTAATAATAATACTCTATTAATAATGGAGATTCGCTTCCGGTTTTTGTTTGTAACAAAAACTTACGTCACTTTTTTAAGTCACATTACCCAAATTGTCATCATAACAGAATGAATACACTTAAATTTGAACATGCAACATTAGACAGTCCTCATTGGTTTTTTAAAACAAGTTTTAAATAAATACATGACTTATTATATATTCTATATATATTTTTATTTATTTTGATACATATTTAAAGTTTACATTTCAAATTGTTTTATTTTTTAATCTCTTAATGAATTTGATGATTTTACTTTATTGGTACAAAAACTCGCTGACATTGAATTTTTTTACTCCCACCCTTCAGGCAATATGTTTCAAAAATCTACTTTTACATCGCCCGGAGGGTGTTTTTATTTTGTACTACACTACTACTACTACTACTTACTACTACTACTAATAATAATAATAATAATAATAATAATAATGTGATACATGTGGTGTTCTGCTTTCTCAGCATTGATTATTTTGTGTTTTGTTTTTAACAGGTCCTCTGGTGTTCAGGCAGTCCACGTTCTCTATGGCTCCAATCATTTCGATCGATGACGCGGGCCGAGCGAAATGTCAAGTATATTACATCACGCGCAGTTACGAGAAGCACGATAATACGGTCTGTGAGTGCCTCTTGTCATCAGTGTGTGATATGACGTTTTAGGTTTTTTATCCAATGGAATTGAAAGCAATGTAAGATCATACTAACTAAACGTGACACCCCCAAATTCGTCAAAATCTGTAGTTCTCCTCGATAGTTGGTTGGATTTTAAGGCATCCGGGTATTTTATGCAAAATAATTTTCCATTCCTTTTTTATGTAGGGGGGGGGTTCTTAACAAGTACTACCAATCCGGGTCAGAGAGGACTTTGATGTATTATGAATAAAGTGGTCCTTCACATTCTCTAGAACTCTTGAATTTGAACCTCACCATTAGAAGCAGTTTAGAGTCGTACCCAGGACGTACCGCCTTCTTAGTAACACAATCACACTAGTATTAATAAATTACCATTCTTAATTCAGAGGTTTCCTTCTGGTTGGCTGACAAAGGAAAAAGAGCTTAAACTGTTCTATAGAGGAAAAATACTAAGATTCATACCTTTCCAAAGAGAATTAGCGCTATGGAAAATGAAAAGAGCCTCATTCAAGATTTGAACGCATGTCGTCAAGTCAATTTCCCATAACAATAATTATTGCCCTATACCTGTTTTTAATCAATTATGTATTAAACCTTTAGAGAGAAATATAATTGCTGTTTAAACCTATTAAAATCCGAAAAAGAAATTGACCATGTGTCACATCCTATTTGTGCGGTAGAATTCATATATATATATATATATATATTATATAATATATATTATA
>CM042158.1:27962767-27982767 GCA_023376005.1 Doryteuthis pealeii | reverse complement strand
TGCGGCACAATGCCAGACGAAGCGGCACCCAGTGAGAATCAAACTGACTATCATGGTCTAGATTGTGCACAATTCAAAAAGTATGCGGCACCCAGTGAGAATCGAACTCACTAACAATTATCTAGATGTGGCACAATGCCAGACGAAGCGGCAACCAAACTGACTATCAATGGTCTAGATGCGACACAATTCAAAAGTATGCGGCACCCAGTGAGAATCGAACTCACTAACAATTATCTAGATGTGGCACAATGCAGACGAAGCGGCAACCAAACTGACTATCAATGGTCTAGATGCGACACAATTCAAAAAGTATGCGGCACCAGTGAGAATCGAACTCACTAACAATTATCTAGATGTGGCACAATGCCAGACGAAGCGGCTTTCAAACTGACTATCAATGGTCTAGATGCGACACAATTCAAAAAGTATGCGGCACCCGGTGAGAATCGAACTCATTGACAATGGTCTAGATGTCGCACAATGCCAAAAGTATGCGACACCCAATGAGAATCGAACTCACAAACAATGGTCTAGATGTCGCACAAAAGTATGCGACACCCAGTGAAATCGAACTCAGGATGTGGCACAATTCAAAAAGTATGCGACACTCAGTGAGAATCGAACTCACATGAGTTCTTGACATGCCGTAAAACCAAGCAACAGCCGATAGCGAGAGAGATAATCCGCATTCTTGTTATATAAAAGTTGAGCTCATCGGGGATGATTAGATAGGCAGAACGTGACTAATCTGACCAAGTATAACTCCCCGGTTCGCCATGTCCCGAGCTTGCTGATCATCTCATCAGTGGTAGAGGTTGATGGGCGTTCTGCTCTCTCTCTTTATGTCAAGCTTGTCCGGACACTTTTAAACATCTATCAATTCACAGACTCTTCTACTCGGTAGTGCACTGTCCTCGTATTGTATAAAAACTTCCGATTAATTTTACCACCCACTCTCCACCCGATCAAAGAAATCAGTTCATTGTCCTTTGATCTTCCTTGATACTTATTACTAGTGAAGCGGCTGTGCTTTACACTATAAAGACAGCAAGCAAATGGCGTGATTGGTCATACTTAGATCTGTTACCAGAACAGTTTCAAATCTGTAGAAGACTTGCCAAGGGTGCTGATTGATAGGGACGGATGGTAGCAGAGGGTCTCTAGGGTATCGATGCTGTCGACACGCCTTAATCCCGATGATGATGAGGTTGATGATGATTCTAGATCAATGTTCTATGTCTGGACATCGTAGTATGATCTAGTGGTGAGGTTCCAATTCTGGACCCCTGGGAAGTGTGGAGTACCATTCATCACCATTACTCCCTGGTACAGTCCGACCAGTCGTGCTATTCCCTACTAGAAACTCATGTATGTATTAGATAGAAAAAATGATTTAAAATAAGGGTTTAAAAAGTTGAGTTAAATAAATTGAGTTAAAAAATTGGAATACCCATGAAGAATGAATAAAACAAAAACCTCTTCGGCATAAAATGACACAATGGGTTGACTAGCTGTAAAACCCAAACAACAACCAACAAGGAGAGAGATGAATAAAACAAAATGTATTTGGCATGAAATTACCCAACAAGGGTTGATATGCCATAAAATCTAATAAATAAATCAATTAATAATAGTAAGATCAACGTCCTTACCATTAGTTCTCACAGATTAAATTGAGTTAAAAAAAATAATACCTGTCAAGAAAGAATAAACAAAATTTATTTGGCATGAAATTACCAACAAGGTTGATATGCCATACAATCTAATAAATCAAATCAATTAATAATAGTAAGATCAACGTCCTTACCATTAGCCTCTCAAGATTAAATTGAGTTAAAAAAAATAATATCTATCAAGAATGAATAAACAAAATGTTTTTGCATGAAATTACCCACAAGGTTATGATATGCCATAAAATCTAATAATCAATCAATTTATAATAGTAAGACAACTTCCTTAGCATTATCCTCTGAATTAAACTTGATAAACTCAATTGAATAATAAAGAACATAAATAAAATAAATAAAAAATATGAATCCCCATAAAGTTTTAATCTGCACATGTACTGTTGACCAGAATCAGATGAAAATCTCATTGAAATAGGAAGTCATTAAATTAGGGTTATCTTGGACCATTGGGCAAAGGAAAGGTGAAATCTTTGTAATTAATTAATTAATTAGTCTTGGTCATTAGTTATTTGGCTGTTGGGTAGGAAAACTATGATGAAAAATTAATTAAACATGACTTTGTATTAGATTGTACACACACATCACGCATGCACACATATACACAACACGAAATACAAACACAGACACAGGTACGCACAGAGAAAGACACACACGCCCCACAAAAAATAAACGGTAGGCATACACACACAACACACGCACACACAAGAGAAAGGTATATATATCACACACGCCACACACACACAGAAAGGTATATATATACACACACAGAAAAGTATATATAGACACACACACACACGCACACACACACAAAAAGGTATATATATATATACACACACACACACACACACACGCATATATATATATATATATATATATTATATATTATATATATATATATATAATATATATATATAGGAACTGGCGAGAATCTAAATATCCAATTCAATTTTGCTTTATCTCTTCAGGTGATAAAAAATACTTTGAGTTCCACGTCACGTTCAAACTAATACATTTTTTACTTTATTTTTACGTACTTTTTTCTGTATTAAAACTTTTAATTACATTAATATAAAGTTTAATATGTATCAAATCATATTTCATATTTTATTTTCAGTCTTTATAATTCTTGCCTTTTTTAGCATTTATATTATTGTTATTATTTTATGTCTGCATTTAGATATTATTTAGCTTCTTTTATTGATTTTGTGGCGTTGTTTATTATAGTTACTTGTTGATTTTACTTTTAGTCATAGGATATATTTTTTGAAGATAGTGTACGTCTAATCTTAAACCAAGTTCTCACTGTGGTTTTCCGTCATATTTTAAATAATACATGTGACAAGCCGCGATCGGTCGGCGCGTTGCGTCGCCTTAGCCTTTGTGCTTGGGCACCCGCGTCGATCGTTACGGGTTGCGGCGCTACATATTAGACTGAGACCGATGCGCGTTCTTCCGTCCTCCCGAGACCGTTCGCTTCGGCGTTCGACTCGGCGGGGTTACTATGGGCGGCGCGCTCCGCTTTGGTGACTCTGAATAACTCACATGGTCAATCGCACCGGCTTTATGCCTGGCGACGGGTCTCTTGAGGGTCCGCCCTATCAACTGTCGACGGTCGGTTAAGTGCCTACCGTGGTTTCTACGGGTAACGGGGAATCGGGGTTCGATTCCGGAGAGCATGCGAAACGGCTACCACATCCAAGGAAGGCAGCAGGCGCGCAAATTAGGTAGTGACGAAAAATAATTTCTACTTATATTGTGATAGTTTGGAGGTGCGTGGTTCATTGGTCATTGACGTGGGAAATGAACTCGTCGATCCGAGTTCAAATCCTGAACAAGGCTGTTTGCCTTTCATGATTTACTGATCTAAGTATAAGTCATTGCCTTATTTCCTCCTCTAACTAAATTTCGGAATTTATATGACATTACTTTTTCTTTTAAAAGTGTCGGGATCAACGCAAGGTCGTTTTTACATAAGGGTTTTAATGGGCCATCCCGTGAGGATTCAACACACGATTCAGCAATAATAGATCTACGAAACTCCTTTTGTAAACCCCCACCTCTACCCAGGCTATGCCGAGTAGCCGCTCCTAGTATGAAATATGGGGAAAAAAGAAACAACCTCCTCCCCCCAAAAAAAACAAACCCAAAAAACTTTAACTAAAAACCATGCACGTCAGGTCTTGGAGATATTCAGTGGAATATAATAAACACAACGTTTACATAGAGTGACCTAAACGTTGTGTTTATACATACCACAATAAAGACGAGGAAAACAGTCCGTAATATCAAAATTATCAATATAAATGCATGTTTACCTCTTTTGGGGAATTCACTGTAATTTTATTCTTTACTTCCTATTTTACCAAACTAGTTAAATTAGGAAAATTTAGCAATGAAAGAAGGGAGTGATAGAAGAGTAAGTTTCAGTTGTTCTATTTATTGATTAAACCCCACTCTGTTTCAAATCCGTTTATCTGCATTCCTAATTAGTTTCATTAGCCTTTCTAATTTAATATATTTTATTGAATTAAAACTGAAATACTTGCACCCAGATAATGCATATATTTGCTAGTACAATGAATAGTTGAAAAGTAACGTACAAAACATGTATTTACTGGAAAGCTTTCATGCATGAAATATAGAAAAAGTAATTTTCAATTTCACTGTTACACTTATCATAACATATATGAATTATGTTTTTAGTAAAGATGGAAATCTACATAAACACAAAAATCTTTTAACAATATTAGATTTTCTATAAAAGTTCCATGCTGTAAATAAACAGTTTCTTTCTGTTACATATTTGAATACATTTTATGAAATGAAATGGAGATCCACTAATCCCCCAAAATATTGTTCCTCTCCAGTACATGTTCATACATGGCTTTCATAAAAAGGGAAAAAACCATTTCCAATGGATTTTTATAGTAAAAATCATTTCCAATGCATTTTTATAGTAAAAATCATTTCCAATGCATTTTTATAGTAAAGATCATTTCCAATGCATTTTTATAGTAAAAAAACGTTTCCAATGCATTTTTATAGTAAAAATCGTTTCCAATGCATTTTTATAGTAAAAATCATTTCCAATGCAAATCTATAGTAAAAATCATTTCCAATGCATTTTTATAGTAAAAATCATTTCCAATGCTTTTTTTATAGTAAAATCATTTCCAATGCATTTTTATAGTAAAAATCATTTCCAATGCATTTTTATAAGTAAACGTTTCCCAATGCATTTTTATAGTAAAAATCGTTTCCAATGCATTTTTATAGTAAAAATCATTTCCAATGCAAATCTATAGTAAAAATCATTTCCAATGCATTTTATAGTAAAAATTTTCAATGCTTTTTATAGTAAAATCATTTCAATGCATTTTTATAGTAAAAATCATTTCCAATGCATTTTTATAGTAAAAATCATTTCCAATGCATTTTTATAGTAAAAATCATTTCCAATGCATTTATAGTAAAAAATCATTTCCAATGCATTTTTAAAAAATCATTTGCATAAAGCATTGCATTTTTATAGTAAAAATCATTTCCAATGCATTTCTATAGTAAAAATCATTTCCAATGCATTTATATATTAATTTATCCATTTTATCTTTCTTTTTTTTTTTCCAGAAAATGATTCATACTCACAGTTTCTGCTTCGAGCCAGAGTCCCTGTAATGGGCAGCAAAGAATGCCAAAAACACGCCTCACTATTAGAACCACAGCACATCTGCGTCGGAGAAGCCATAAGTATGGGGACGACAACGTGCACTGTAAGCGCCATTGATATATTTACCATATAACTCTTGAATTAATCATGTCGCTAGCTTAGTAGCATAAAAGGTCACAACTCATGGACATACTGCTGGGCGGGAACACGTTCAAGTATAATTGGCTTTCGAAAATATAGCGCTAACTATAAATTTATGGCCAACCATATTTGTTAAGCATGTTATTGTTGGCAGAACATTGCAAGAGTACAGCGCTCTGTGAGGTCTGTCGGTTTGGCAATATTAATTGTCATTTAAAGTTCAACGCCAAACTACCACACCACACCTCAACTCACCCAATGAATCCTTATATATATATATATATATATTATATTATATATATATATATATATATAGATAGATAGATAGATAGATAGATAGATAGATATAGATATATATGGAAGTACGATGAGGAAATTAATCTGACAGTCTCCATATATATATATATATATATATATATATATATATATACACTGTAGTGTGAGATGGTCACTATTTCAGCTTTTGCTGGAATGGTGTACCAAAGGCAGTATTAATTGGTAGAGTGCTCAATATAAAATAGAGCTGTTATATAATATAATAAGATAAATATATAGGTTTTACATATCTATTTATTGGGTGACAAAGGAACATTCACGTGAATGTTCCTTTGTCACCCAATAAATAGATATGTAAAACCTATATATTTATCTTATCATATTATATATACTAGCAAATATATGCACCCTCCAGGTGCAAGCATTTTAGTTAAATTTTATAATAAATTAGCATATTAAATTAGAAAGGCTAATGAAACTGAATAAGAATGTAGATAAAAATTTTGAACAGAGGGGGTATGATTGAAAAATAGAAAAACTTTGAAACTAACTCTTCCATCATTTTCCGTTACTCCCGTCTTTCATTGGTAAATTTTCCTAATTAAACTGTTTAGTTAAAATAGGAAGTAAACAATAATATTACAGTTATTTCTTCTTGTTAAGGGATTTCTTTTAAGATTTATCCCTGAGATTTTTGCTCATATTCAATAAGATAAAACCAAACAATTAGAAATCAATAATACTAAGAATATATTTATTAAAATCAATTTTTTAAGATCAATATGCAAATTAGCCTTCCCATTCATACTGTAAACCTCTCTTTTGTTGTTTATATAAATACAATTGCATGTTAATAATAGGTAGATATGGTCAACAATGTTAGTAATGTAAAACAATTTTATTAATAATTGAGGTTTAAATAAAAATAAAATCATGGAGAATGTGATGTAAATAACTAAAGGAATTGTGACTTGTATAGTAATATAGTTTCGGTTACAGACAGACAAAGCCACAATCTCCATTATAATAAGATATATATATATATATATATATATATATATATATATATTGGGAGATTATGTGCTTAATTAAAGTCATACCTAATTTGTTAATTAATTAATAATTCGAACCCTGCCTGTCAGGCTGACAGGCAGACACTCTAACCATTACACTAGCAGGCTTCTCCAGAATTTCTCGTTTATTTTAAACTGATATGTATTTCGCACTTTTAGGGTGACTTATAGCACGACAGTATGAAGTGAATAAACAATGTGCTTGAAATGGCGAAGGCCGACAATTTTTTATGGTAATGTAATGGTTAGAGTGTCCACCTGTAGAGCCTGACAGGTAGGGTTCGAATCACGCACAAAGCACTGCCCTGTCTATAGCTCTGTTGATGAGGCTTAATAGGCTGAAATGTACATACAGAGATCGACTTTTTCTCGATTTGTTTACGTTTCACATCTAAACCGATATGCACGCCTAATTCATTTAATTATAATTAATTAATTAAAAAAGTAGGTATGACTTTAATTAAGCATATAATCTCCCAAAAAATTGTCGGTCTTCGCCATTTCAAACAAATTGTTTGTTCACTTCATATATATATATATATATATATATATATATATATATATATATATATATATATATATATACATAAGCACACCCCACATACACACACACACACACACACACATATATATATATATATATATATATATATATATATATATATATATATATATATATATATATATATACATAAACACATACCCACACACATATATATATATATATAATATAATGGAATGAATGTTGAACATTTTAGCCTATGAAGGTGCTCAATGCTAAAATAGCAGAACAGTTTTAAATTCAGAGATTAGATATTATGGTGTTAATATGCTTAAGTATAGTTTCCTACATATTATGCTATCTAAAGAGGCTTAAACATATTAAAATAATAATTAACGTATTAAAATAAAAAGTTTTGATATTTTAATATTTCAATGTTTAACCATCTGAAGATTGCATAATATGCATGAAACTACGAGTTACGTGTATTAACACCATAATATTCAATCTCAGATTTCATATATATATATATATATATATATATATATATATATATATATATATATATGTGTGTGTGTGTGTGTGTGTGTGTGTGTGTTATTTTGGAAAAGGTGACTTACTGGTGAAGATGGTCACAATGGTTAGTTGATGCAAAATTCAGAAAGGTAAGACAGCGATATTACAAATAAAAAGTGCTCAATACGTTAGTAGAGAAAAGTAATTGTAATACAGGTACAAGTATTAACCTACTCGAGTTTCACGATAAGGATCTTCAGGGTTAAATCCACTGGATTAATCAAGATATTGATCAATTGCAGTCGATTACACGTGTGTCTCTTTCTCACGATTAATCCAGTGGATTTAGCCCTGAATATCCTCATGGTGAAACTCGAGTAGGTTATTACTTGTACCTGTATTACAATGTATATATATATATATATATATATATATATATATATACAAAATCAGATGCATGTATGTATATATTGCCAATTCACTCGATCTAGTGCATTCGATAATATCTAATAAGTCATTCAACATCATGTTCCTTGCTATTTGTAGCATATAACCAATTTTAACCTAATGTTTGTCACTTGTATAGTAGATAAGCACTTCTCTCTAGTTACCCCGCTCTATTACATCGGGAAATGCCTTGAAATGAAACGTCGAATACCTGCCTGTTAATGTTTCTGACAGGTAACATAAATTACAGAAAGATACAATTTCTTTCCATGGTAAATCTATATTTGGTATTACAGTTTTCCAGAGTAAGCACAGGAAAAACATACTAGTTGTAGTCTTCTAGATACTACCGTTTCATCTCTATATTAATACTCGTGTTCCTTAAAAGTACAACCGTTATAATATTTTCAGTTTTAAGATTCAACAAGAGAAAAATAAACATTCCTCAATAAAAAAGAAGGTTTTTATATAAACCAAAACGTTTAAAGGTCGACATACATATTTTACACAAGATTGTGGAACAATTTGTTTTTTTTCTATTTCTATGTATCATATTCTATATATTACTACTCTTGTACCTTAATCTTCCGACCGTTATAATCTTGCAACACCTTCTGGTTAAAAACGAGAAAGTCGTAATCGTCCAACATGAAATGCAAAAATATAAATCCTGATTATCTCTCTTTGCTTATTGGCCGAATTCTTATTTCTGAGGTAAATAATGGACTATTCTTTTTCTTATTATAAATAAAGGGACGAAAAAGGACATGCTGCACAGAAAAACAATAGTAAAAAAAGAAAGAGAGTAGGAGAAAGACAGAAAGAGGGGTGAGCCTGGAAGTGATAACGCTATTCTATTTCAATCGAACATAATTAAAAAGAAAAAGAAGGAAAGAAGGAAAAAGTGAGAGAGAGTTAAATCAAGATTTTTATACTTTTTCCATATTGAACACTTTGCAATAGCTTTTAAGTAAACATATGAAACGTTGTAATAATTGAATTATCATAAGGCGGTGTATGCACATGGCCTGTTAATATCACTTGATACACTTGTGTTCCGATTGGTAAGAGCATTTTTTAAAAATCCACTAGGGATTTACATGATAGGACATAGATGTAATAAGGTATAATGCCGTTTTATCATGAATGCCTCTTTTGCACTAAGAAAGGTTTTTAGTTTGGCTATTTCTTCAAATGCATCAAATTGACACATAATATTTCATAAATGGACACTCTCGGAGATTTGGACGCATGAGGGTTCATCCAATTGACAACTTACACAGTGTTTTGTTTATAGCGGTGAAGGCTTGTGTTAGACCATCCGCAACAGTCGATAGGAAAGAATTGGTGCACAAGGAATGCCAAAGACTTAAACACCCAATGCCCTCAGGTATTCCTTCTCCTAGACTGGTCACCTATCCAAGATTAAAGAGTCCTGTCTGCCCTACTATTTTACCCATAGCCAGAGGAAGAAGATATGGATTCATACCATTCCCAAGGGTATTATCGCTATGTGAAATGCAAACAGTTTCGTCTAGGATTTGAACTCGGGTCGACAAGTCCATTTCCTACGACTCTAACCATTATGCCACGCGACTCCATACTTCATATGAAAATTAAAATAAAATGGTACAGAAATAGATAAAACTACTTTTCTTTTTGTCTAATTGTTGTACCGGCCGTTCCTACAGTGGAGAACATGCACCGGTTCTCACTATAAATAGTGAGACACCGAGTGGAAAGGGAGGACTGTTCCCGTTAACGACAAGCTAGTCGTACATGTACCATTAATTGTAAATACACTTGTCTTATTTTACCCCATCTCGACTTGACTTCTTTTTACTGTTGGGACTAACATCACAACACTAATGAAGTGACCAAACACAGAAACATTAGATTCAAAACTCTATTCTTATTGTTTTTTTTTCTTTTTTTCAGGGTGATTCTGGTGGTCCATTGTTGTGTCGACGGAAGTCTGATAATGCCTGGGTTCTCCGCGGTATTGTCTCTTACGGATGGACGTGCACCGAAGGGTTGGCGGTTTTTGCTAGGATTTCCTACTTTAAGGAATGGTTGGATTTGCAATTAAAAGATTAAGAAATAAAATATTCAATTACATCAGCAAGAAAAAGAAAACAAGAAACACGCAAGAGGTTAAAATGCAATCTAATTTATTTTTAGGATTTTACTGTTTTGCTTTAATTGTTTTACGAAATAATAAATGAATATAAATATTATGCAACCATTTGTTGATTATTAGAGTATTTTTTTCCGTTTCAGGAAGCAAATTTGTCATTAATTCGTATTATTTGGATTATGAAGGTGAGAGAAATAGTACGACTAATACAAATAATACTAATTATCAAGCCTCATCTAAAAAAATCAGAGAAATTGTCATTAATTGTTGGATTGTATTCAATAACTCGTATTATTTAGATTTTTATGACTTTTATCTTAATTTTTATTGTTACTAGAAGGAATATGCATCTTCCGGGCGTAAATATTAAAGTTTTAATGCAATGAGATACGATTAACGAAATTAAATAACACGCATATTGCAAATATTACACTCATTTTTGAGCATATGACCTTTAGGCAACCCTTTTTGATCTCGATTAAGAAAGGACATATTTTTCATTTACACAGTCAATATCCAGTTGTTTTAACAGTCGATTTTTAGATTTTTAAAAATAATAAAACTAATCCCTAACCCTAACCCTAATCCTAACCCCTAACCCTAAACACTAACCCTGAACAAACAACCGGATATTAACGGTGTAAATGAAAAACATGTCCTTTCTTAATCGAGATCAAAAAAGGGGTGCCTAAAGGTAATATGGTCCCTCATTTTAATAATATTTTAATTGATTTCTATATAAAATCATTCATAGGATTGGTTTTAATATTATGGAGAATAAATCAATAATATTAGAGATCAATTTCAGAGTTTTTTTTTATTTATTTCAGACATTATGTTTGTCTTTAATTGTTGCATTATATTTAGTACCTTGTATTATTTAGATTTTTCAGTTTGAGTCTTGTTTAACAGTGTAAGAGTAGTATGTGCAGGTCAGGGACCTGTCCAGGGAGGGGGTACCTTTAAGAGTAGTCTGTAAGAGCAGTCTCCCTTGTCTGAGGGTCTGGATAATCTCCTGCGTCAGGAGCCCCTTTTTGGTTACGTGATGCAAGAACCCAAGAAGATCACCCTCTTTGGCCGAAGCTACTGGACAAGTACGGACGTGCTTGTCACCTCTCTCCAGTACGCCTATGGTGCATGCCAGACAGTACAGACTCTACATACAGTAAATGGTTTCCACCTATTTGCCTCTATTACACTACTATGTATGTTTGGACACATGTGACATGATATAGCCTGGGGAACTTCGTTCCCCTATACATGTTATAATAAAAGTGTATAAATGTAACTATCGCGTTCGTTGTTTCCCTAACTGAAGTATTCCACATTGGGTACTTTTCCTTTAAGTAACCTAATGTTTTATAAGAATCGGAGTTCATACTCTGTAAACCTCTTATCGCGGCATATCAACCTCTGTGGGTCATTTAATACCAGAAAAGGTTATTATTTATCAGGTTGTTGTCTTAATTCTTAATGTTACTAGTAAGAATATGCACCCTCTAGGCGTAAGTAGTTGAGTTTTAATGTAATGAAATATATTAGATAAGACTAACAAAATTAAATAAGGATGCATCTTACAAAGATTACACTTATATTTTAACTAGCGGACCCGTGGATTTTCCACCAAACGAAACAGAAATCAAGAGCAGCAATTTAAGCTAGAAACGATGATTTGCGATTTCATTACATATAAATCCTACTGTCTTTGCAATAAATGATACAAAAATATATAATAATAATCATGATAATACTTAATTAACATATTATTTTTATATATTTTATAATATCTTTTTATATTATTTTATAATATCTTTTTATATATTTTATATATTTTATATCTTTTTATATCATTTTATAATATATTTTACATATTTTATAATATCTTTTTATATTATTTTATAATATCTTTTATATTATTTTGAAATGTATTTTATATATTTTATAATATCTTTTTATATCATTTTATATCTTTTTATATATCTTATATATTTTATATTATTTTATATTATTTTATATCTTTTATATATTTTTATATTTTTATAATATCTTTTTATATTACTTTATAATATCTTTTTATATTATTTTATATCTTTTTATATATTTTATAATTTCTTTTTACATATTTTATAATATCTTTTTATATATTTTATATATTTTATAATATCTTTTTATATTATTTTGTAATATATTTTTATATATTTTATATATTTTATAATATCTTTTTATTTTATTTTATAATATCTTTTTATATATTTTATATATTTTATAATATCTTTTTATATTATTTTATAATATCTTTTTATATATTTTATATATTTTATAATATCTTAATACACATAGTATTACTATTGTTTTTCTATATCTGCATTATTCGTAATATTTAATTCTACCTGAAACTTCAAGATCATTATAGTTGCCGAGCATGAGTTAAGGCAAGAATTAAGATTAAGATTACCAAAATATATTTTAAAAGTAAAACAAACATGTACTTTTATTCAATTCATTTTAATTTTAGGTGGACCATTTACGCGATGCAATACCAATTGGAATGTTCCATTTTTAAAATTGCTTCAAATAAAATGGGATAAATAAGAAATCTGCGATTAAGTGACAGCAGATAATCCGGATTTACATTTGTGTATTGCATCTTGAACGATTTGGACGGTCTCATTTTTAACAAGAGGGTGTTGCAGGATGATAACGGGTGGATGATTTAGGAACACGCGTATTAATATATATAGATTGGTTTCTATATAAAATCATTCAGAGGATTGATTTTAATACGTTGGTAAATAAAACAATATTATTAGAGATTAAATAAAGTAATTATTTATTAAACCTGGTTTTGTTAAAACCAGTATGCAAATTAATCCCGCCATATTTATGTAAACCTTTATTTCTTATTGATATATAAGAGACATTACAGGATTTTAAATACAGTACTATATGGGCTATTTTGAGACAAATCTAACACATTTATCTCCAGCCATTGTTAATAAATAAAATTATAGAAGGGGGGAATAGATATTCGAATCAAGAAGTTCCTGCTGAGGGGGGACCAAAAACAAGCGAGTTCACCGTCTTCTCAGAAGCCAGACTTTCTTTTGGTCAACACATTCTTCGTCTTCGTCTAGCAGCTGGAAAATCCGTCGTCGTAGTCGAAATAATCTTTAACAGTTCAAAATCGAAATTCCTATTTAGTTTTGTTTCTGTTGGACTAAAATCCATTTCTTTACTGGGTCGTTCGCAAAGTTCGTCGTCGTCGTCGTCGTCGACTGCTGCTGCTGCTGACTACCAGCGCTCGACTCACTTGTCATTTATGGACATATTTACCCAAACATCAGTTGAACCTCGCGTCCGTCCAGTGCCCAAATCGCATTTGTTTTTGCATGCGGGTGGACGCGAGTTCGATCCGGCAGGCAAGACAATGTCTTGCTCCTTTCCTTTCTCGTTCTCCGTCACAAAAATTTATTCTATATGTTAATGATTTTGACTAATAATATAGTCTAGAGTAATAGTATGTCACTCTCTGGATAGTGACCTGACAATTTCAGAATCAAGTCGAGGTTTCTATTGGAGTTAATATGATTAACAAGAACCTGTTATTGTCGATGTCAATAGTGCATCACTGATGACCATCCTGAACATATTTAAAGAAGGTATGTTCCGACTAAATCAAATACTCATTGATAAACTTAATAAACAATTTCTGAGGGTGTTGTGACGTAAAAACTCTCGTAGTTTCGGTAACTAACTGATATCCAACGAATCTTGTTGAATTATTTGGTATATAAGGTGTGTGCTAGATGCCCACATCTATTTATCGACTCGCCGAGAACCATCTGGCCAATCACTGGCAGTACTCTGCTGCTGATATAATATTTATACCGGCTGTTCTGGTCATAGCTACGCATACCTGCTTTGAACACTCACTGGACGACGGACATAGGATTGTATCACTGGACCTTTACCAAAACGTTGGGTAGGACTTATTCACAGGATAGGACTTATACACTTACCAAAGGATTCCATAACTCAGGACTTACTTACTTAAGCCCTTTTCAACTGGCCAAGGATGGCATTTAAGCCCTTAACAAATCTCCATCATAATAAGATATCCTAAACGTTTCGGCCTTATTCAGGAATTTCTTTTGAAAGTCAGGATAATTCTTGACGTCTCCAAACTCAGGAGCCTTCATGTCAGAATCGGAAGCCTTCTTCATGGAACATTAAATCGAAACCTTATGTAATACATTGCTGTAGATTGTTCTCATTCCATTAACGATAAAATGATTACAAGTTTTAAGATTCTCTTGATCCGAGTTTCAATCCAAAAATCATCTGGTAAAGATACAAATTGGGAAATGATTTTGAATACTTTTAAATAACCCATATAGTAGTGCGTTTAAAATCATGTAATGTCTCCTATATATTAATAAGAAATAAAGGTTTACATAAATACGGCGGGATTAATTTGCATACTGGTTTTAACAAAACCGGGTTTAATGAATAATTACTGGATTTTTTAAATCTCTAATAATATTGTTTTAAGATTCTCTTGATCCGAGTTTCAATCCAAAAATCATCTGGTAAAGATACAAATTGGGAAATGATTTTGAATACTTTGACTGTTGTGCAAACAAAGCGGCGAAGAAACGTGTGTTCTTCTGTATTTGTGTATATGCATGTGTGTGTGTGTGTGCGTGTGTGTGTGTGTGTGCTTCTTTTCTAATCTCTCTGCCTGCCATGGGGTATATATATTCGTCGAATTTAATTCAAATTGACGTCAAGTTCTCGGAGTTCAAAAATAAACAGTAAATCGAAAAGTACACCCATTCTCTTGCTTTCTAAAAAAAAAGCGGCTCTCAAATCAAACCCCTAATTCCCCGTTTCAATCGATCGATTTGTCCGAATCGGTACCCTGCGTTGTGTAATAAAAGCCTCCACGGGGGAGCAGTCGAATTTTGCGGAATCTATTGATAATAAACACAAGAGGAACCCGGTGGATTAGGAGGGGGGTTGATTTTGGGACACAAAAGGATTAAAATGAATTTCGAGTTCGGTCAGCATATCAGCACACCCTTCCGGTTTTGAAAAACCGAATCTACATTTAGTCTACTTTCGGCAAAGGTTTGAATAAGCCTGCCAAACAATAATTCCCATTTATGGCTTGGGCTGAATATATTTTTCCCCTTGTAAATTCTATTTTCAAGACATCAGCTCGACAGGCCGAGAACACTTTCGCTGGTGATTGTTATCTTAAGAATAATATGAAGGAAAGAAAGGGACTGGCCTTCTGTTTTCAAGTTTACTTCCTATAGATAGTTTTGCCCCTCTCTCTCCCTCTCTCTCTCTCTCTTTCTTTCTTTCTTTCTCTAGAAGACCACCACCTTCCCTCTCTCTTCCATATACTCTCTTTCTCTTTTTTTAGATCTAGCTAGAGATGTTATATTTTTAGCCTTTCTTTCCTACTTTTATTTTGTTTATTTTTGTGTCCTCTCTCTCTCTCTCTCTCTCTCTCTCTCTCTCTCTCTCTCTCTCTCTCTCTCTCTCTCTAGAACACCGCCACCTTCCCTCTCTCTTCCATATACTCTCTTTCTCTTTTTTTAGATCTATCTAGACGGTTAGCTAGAGATGTTATATTTTTTAGCCTTTCTTTCCTACTTTTATTTTTTTATTATTTTTGTTTCCTCTCTTCCCTCTTTCTCTCTCTTTCTCTTTCTCTCTCTCTGTCACTCCTCCCTCTCTCTTTCTTTCTGTCTCTCACTCTCCCCTTGTCTATCCCTCTTTCTCTTTTTAAGTCTTTTTATTTATATTTCATTCTATTCCTATCTATCTATCTATGTCTACTCCTTTCATTCCATATATGTAAGTCTATTCATATCTATATATCTATCAGTATACTCAGTTATATCTATCTACCTATTTATTCATTTCTATATATCTATTTATTTCTATCTATCTATCCGCCTTTCTGTATCTCTAGGTATATATAATATATATATATATATATATATATATATATATATTATATATCAACCCCTCCGCACGAGAAGAATGTGACACAGGGTCAATTTCTTAATTGGAGTTTAACAAGTTTGAATTCAGAGTTTTCCTTTTCATAAACTGGTTACCTAGCAATGGTTAAAGAACCCAGTCTGCCCTGCTGTTTACGTATAGCTGGAAGGAGAATTGGATTCATACCTTTCCGAAGTGTATTAGCGCCATGTGAAATGCAAACAGTTTCGTCGATGAATTGAACTCGGGTCGACGAATCCATTTCCTACGACTCTAACCAATAGACCACGCGTCTCCATAAATATATATATATATATATATATATATATATATATATATATATATATATATATATATATATATATATATATATATATATATATATATATATATATATATATATATATATATATATATATATATATATATATATATATATATATATATATATATATATATATATATATATATATATATATATATATATATATATATATATATATATATATATATATATGCATGTATATCAACCTGTTTCATTCCGCTGTCGATCCGTTTAGTTTATATATATATATATATATATATATATATAAAGGTATTACATATATATTTATTTGATGGCAATAGAATAGTCACAACCGTAGGTTTCATACATGCAAATTGCATGCATTCATCAGGTGACGTTGATTCCCAATAAGCACTTTCCTAATACTACTGCAATTTGGCGCACCAATCCAGTGAAAGCTGAAGCGGTGACTATCCCAGTCTATAGTTATATATATATATATATATATATATATATATATATATATATATGTGTGTGTGTGTGTGTGTGTGTGTGTGTGTGTGAATATGATATAATGAAAAAACAAAAGATGTTTACACCTGCATGAGCTCATCAGGAGAGAATGTGCAAACCGTTTCGGGGCCTTCCTCTCGACGGTTTAAAAAGCAACACCGGCACTTCCTCACTGATATGAGCACCCTCGCAATATCATGCATCGACCGCACGTGGGTCGGTCATCAACAAAAATAAGACGGGAAAAATGACCGTTAGCAAAAACAGAACGCTGCTAGTCAAACGTTGGAATTAATCAAAAAATGCACTGTCTATATTAAAAATAAAATGAATTTTACTTAAAAATAAAATGAATTTTACTTAAAAATAAAATTATATTTTACTTAAAAATAAAATTATTTTTTTCTATTTTATATTTAAGTAAAATTCCTTGTATTTTTTAATATAGACAGTGCATTTTTTGATTAATTCCAACGTTTGACTAGCACCGTTCTGTTTTTGCTAACGGTCATTTTTCCCGTCTTATTTTTGTTGATGACCGACCCACGTGCGGTCGATGCATGATATTGCGAGGGTGCTCATATCAGTGAGGAAGGTCCGGTGTTGCTTTTTAAACCGTCGAGAGGAAGGCCCCGAAACGGTTTGCACATTCTCTCCTGATGAGCCCATGCAGTTGTAAACATCCTTTATTTTTTCATTATATCATATTCACACTGTCGGATTAATTTCCATTTTATTTTCACACACACACATATATATATATATATATATATATATATATATATATATATATATATATATATATAGGGTGGACCAAAATTATCTGACACATTTGGGGGCTTACACAATAGATTACAAAAAAGTTGCCACTTTTGTGTGACCCCACAATTTTGGAAAAATTTTTTTTGCCAAAAACTGACATAACTCCGCCAATTATTGGAATTGGAAGCTAAAATTTTGGGGAATGTCTAGCTTTAACAGAGTCCACACCTGTACAAAATTTCAGAAGAATTTGAATATGTCAGATCATTTGGTCCATCCTGTATATATTATATATATATATATATATATATATATAATATATAATATATTTCACACACCCTTCATGAGAATGGTAAAAAAACCTTGCCATTAAATTATTTTAAAAATATGAACCTCGTTATCGAAACCCTCTCTCACTTCAAATGATTTCGTTTCAGCATATGCTCACTACATACACCCCTGCACCTTTTCTTTCTTTCTTTTATTTATTTTTGTTGACTCCATTCATAAATACCTTTATCAATTGCATATCCCGTGGGATGTATTGCACTGAATATACCCATTGTTGAAAGAGTTATTTATGTTACGTATAAATGAAGCTCAATACAGAGTTGCGACTACGGAGGCCGATTGGGGGGGGGGGTAGGATGGGTAATGTATTAATCAACCGTTTCTAGAAATGAACTTTTTACTCATTTTTACGGCAGAGGGGGGTGTGGGGGTGCTGGAGAGGGGAAAATGATTCCATTTGAGTAATATCGTTCTCAGAAAGAAAGTATAAGTATAGAACACTGAATCGGGACAATGGATAGGTTATTGTGAGATATAAAAAAGATTCAAGGGTTGAATTGAATGACAATGTGCAGGACAATAGCTGATCCCGGGAAAATTGTGCTTAAATATTTAGGGAAAAAAGAATTCTTCTTCTGCTCGCCCTTCTTCTTCTTCTTCTTCTTCTTCTTCTTCTTCCTTTTCTCGCCCTTCTTCTTCTTCTCGCCTTCTTCTTCTTTCTTTTCTTCTTTTCTTTTCTCGCCTTCTTCTTCTTCTCGCCCTTCTTCTTCTCTCGCCCCTTCTTCTTCTTCTCGCCTTCTTCTTCGTCTCTTTTCCTTTTCTCGCCTTCTTCTTCTTTCTTTTCTTCTTTCTTCTTCTTTTCTCTTCTCTTCTTCTTCTTCTCTTCTCGCCCTTCTTCTTCTTCTTCTCGCCCTTCTTCTCGCCTTCTTCTTCTCGCCCTTTTTCTTCTTTTCTTTTCTCACCCTCTCTTCTTCTTCTTCTTCTTCTTCTTCTTCTTCTTCTTCTTCTTTCGCCATTCTTCCTCTTCTTCTTCTTCTGCCTTCTTCTTCTTCTTCTTCTTCTCGCCCTTGGCTCTTTCTCGCCCTTCTTCTTCTTCGCCCTTCTTCTTCTTCTCTTCTCTTCCTTCTCTTTTCTTTTTCTTCCTTCTTCTTCTTTCTTCTTCTTCTTCTTCTTCTTCTTTCTTCTTCTTCTTCTTCTCAGCCCTTCTTTTCTCGCCCTTCTCTTCTCGCCCTTTTTCTTCTTTCTTGTTTTCTCCCCTTCTTCTTCTCTTCTCGCCCTTCTTCTCGCCCTTCTTCTTATTCTCGCCTTCTTCTTCTTCTTCTTTTCTTCTTCTTCTTCTTCTTCTTCTCTTTCTTCGCCCTTTTCTCTTTCTTCTTCTTCTTCTTCTTCTTTTCTTCCTCCTTCTTCTCTTCTATCTCGCTTCTATCTTTTTCTTTTTCTCTCACCGTTCTTCTTCTTCTTCTTTCTCGCCCTTCTTCTCGCCCTTCTTCTTCTTTCTCGCCTTCTCGCCGCTCTATCTTCTTTTTCATCTGCTTTTTACTCGCTCTATCTTATCTCTTTTTTTGTTTTCTTTTTTCTCCCTTTCTATTTCTTTCTCTTTTCTTCTTTTTTTTCTGACTGTGCTTTCTTCTCTACTCTTATTCTTGGCTTCTTTTTATCTATTCTCTTTTTTTTTTTCTA
>CM042158.1:27958536-27961036 GCA_023376005.1 Doryteuthis pealeii | reverse complement strand
GTGTGTGTGTGTGTATGTGTGTGTGTGTGTGTGTGTGTGTGTGCAGTTGACTTCGTGCTTAATTCGTCCCGCTTGTAACTGAATTTCCTCATATATCACAACAATTTTCCCCATTGAAATAAAGTGAAATGGCATTAATCCGTTCCACTCGTATATCAAATCAAATTTCCCCATTTAAATAAACTGAAATGCCATTAATCCATTCCACTCGTATATCAAATCAAATTTTCCCATTTAAATAAACTAATGCCATTAATCCGTTCCACTCGTATATCAAATCAAATTTCCCCATTTAAATAAACTGAAATGCCATTAATCCGTTCCACTCGTATATCAAATCAAATTTCCCCATTTAAATGAACTGTAATGCCACTAATCCGTTCCACTCGTATATCAAATCAATTTTCCCCATTGAAATAAACTGTAATGCCATTAATCCGTTTCCACCTCACCTAATTATTTGTTAGTATTTTTTAAATAAAAAAGTAGCATTGTATTCTATAAAAACAGAATAAAGTAGAATGTAATGAATCATGTGCTGTAATATGTTTTTATGTTTATTTTTTTATGAATGATATTTTTGGGCCGTAACAAATTTGGAAACTTAAATGTGTTATAAGTCGGGGTAGCGAAGACGTGAAGTCAACGGCACTTGATTACTGACAGTTTCTCGCCTAGGCGATTTTTAAACGAACCGATTTTTTGTGTTCGTATTTTTCCTTATATGCTGTTGTGTAGTGCCATATTGGAAGGGAGAAACACCTGAGTAATGGTGGAGGGATAGTATATATATATATATATATTATAATGGTATACAGTAATAACCTACTCGAGTTTCACCATCAGAATCTTCAGGGTTAAATCCACTGAATTAATCAAGATATTGATTAATTACAGCCGGTTGCACGTGTGTACCTTTATAATAATAAATTGGCTCTACTGACGTATCGAGCACTTTATATTTGTTATATCGCTGTCTTATCATTGTGAAACTTGCATCAACTAACCATTGTGACCAATTTCACCGGTAAGTCACCTTTTTCATTTAAAATCGCACACACACACACACACACACACACACACACACACACACACTGGACAAAATAATGGAAACATTTTTTCCTATTATTTGTCCAACTCAAGATATCTTTCGTGGTTATTTAGTTCTGAATGATTGTAAATAAACTGCTCGATTACGGATGTAAGAGTTAAGTGTTATTTCTTATAGATTACGATATATTTAAAGGGAGATTGATACCATTGCTTTCACTGCAGCGCATTGGCCACTTATCATCAGGACAAGGCGTCTGTGCAATTTTTTTTGAATCATGAAATAATGATATATATTATATATATATATATATATATATATATATATATATATATGAATGATATATATGTACACTGCATTTCACAAGCTTCAACTGGCACGTTGTCTTGATGATAAGTGGCCAATACGCTGTTTTGAAACCAATGGTAAAATCGCCCTTAAATGCATTGTAATCTATAACATATTATATATATATATATATATATATATATATATATATATATATATAATATAATCCAAAGATCAGGTGAAGAAATATTCCTTACGACGTTGTAGTTTTTTTTTAAATGTCATAGTTTGCAGAGCTCATGTGTGCTCATATTGTCAGAGTCACAGAGCATGATTATATCAGGAAAAAATAACAGATTTAGATTTTTAGCATAATGATAGAAATATAAATCTGCTTTTTTTAGTGATATATATATATATATATATATATATATATATATATATATATAGGGGTTACGGTCCTTGCCTGTCAGCTTGACAGTCAGGGTTCGAATCACGCACAAGGCGGTCTTCCTATCTATAGCTCTGCTGATGAGGCCTAATAGGCTGAAATCTACATACAGAGATTCATTTTTTCTCGATTTGTTTAGCCTTACATTTAAATAGGTATACCCGCCGAATTAATTAATTATTAATTAATTAACTTTCAAAATTAGGTACGACTTCAATTAAGCACATATTCTCCCAAAAATTGTCAGCTAAAAATGCCATATCAAAACACATCGTTTGTGTATTTACTTCTCATATATATATATATATATATATATATATATATATATATGAGATTTATCCAAAACTTGGTAGTAAGGGATGATTCTATATGTGATTTCAAGATCCACTGTACTAATATTGATGATCCAGTATGTATAAATACAGTGAATCATAAATCACTAAAGAGAGCTCAATGTAAAATAACGTTTTAGATTATATACAGAGCAATATTTATCAATAAAGGAAGAACTCAATACAGTAATCCCATAATAAATTTATTTCGACAAAAATTGGGGCCCATATAAATCTAAGTTGATTTAAACCGGCTCCCCAAATATTCGCCTCATCAGATGGTGTCCATAAGTGAATTGAGACCCATCTGATGAGACGAAAATTTGGGGAGCCGGTTTAAATCAACTTAGATTTATATGGGCCCCAATTTTTGTCGAA
>CM042158.1:27951036-27956036 GCA_023376005.1 Doryteuthis pealeii | reverse complement strand
TACTACCAATGGTTATTACCTCCCACTTCTAATTCCTTGCTACTACTCGTTCTCATTAAAAACGAGACACAAAATCATACCATCATTTCACACCCGAGGATGGCAAATTGTATTGCCGAAAGCGCTCGTTTTGAAACCTTTGGGGGAATGTTATACCAGTTACACCCCGACACCAGAAAGATGGCCCGAAAATTGGAACGGATCAATGAAAAACTTGTCCGACAGGAATTGTCCGTACAGTTCAACAAAACTTGTATAAAAGAAAAAATGCTGCCAAAATACACTTATATATATATATATATATATATATATATATATATATATATATATATAAAGCGATATTGGAACTTACGCACGCGAATCTGGCCATCCAGTTCTATTTACGAGCATATTATATGCGCAAACACGTTTAGTATTGCTAATATTAACATGTACAAATAATGTGATTCTCTCTCTCTCTCTCTCTCTCTCTCTCTCTCTCTCTCTCTTTACTTATCTATCTATTTATCTATCTATCTGTATTGCGTGTTTTTTCTGTTTGTAATATTAATGAAGGTCTCTCTAATTCTCGTTCTTTTATTCCTTTTGCTGTCTGGTTTTGTAACCATGGTGACGTTGCGTTCAGAAACATTTATTAATATTTAAAATTCCTGATGCTTTTTTTATTACGTTTACCACTCACTACAACGGGTCTCAACATTAATTAAGACCGGCCGAACCCTTCATCATTATTACAAACCGTCTTTTTTTTAATTATTTGTTCGTTCGATTGTTTTACTAAGTTATTCGTAACCGCAGTTTTTGATCCGGTCTGCTGCTTTGACCAGAAGGCATGAAACCTCCACATACATAGTTACACTTCCAACCAGGTAAAACCCATAGACTGTTTTGCATAATGTGTTACTGTTATGCTTTTACGTACAAATAAAATACGGAGCACTGAATGAAAATGCAAGACCAGGTTGTGTTGCATAGCCCTTCTTTGCTACACTGGATCGTCTATCATCTATCTTGGTCTGGTATATCTTCTAAGGTCTCGCCTGGTCTTCTATTGAGGATTCCGGGTCTGGTTTCTGTTGCTAGGGATTTCTTGTTATCAGAAGCCTCGTGTCATTGTTAGTTTTTAGTAATAAACACAAGACTTCGATTTATGTTGATGTTACTTTATTCATAAATCCCCAGACCAGACAATGCGCGCGGATCCTTACATCTTGCTAGCTCGGCTTCTAAGTTCTAACTCTAACTAACTGAGTTGCTTACTCCTTAAACCGGAAGGGCCTTCCATCGGGGTTCCCGGTTCTCACGGTTTATCCCGCAAGGCAAGGTCAGAGTGAGGTCAAGCATTGTCACTCACTCTTAAGGCCATCAGCTGTACTGATCGCCATAATGATTTCTACACTACCTTAAAAATGTATTAGGGATCCAATTATTATGTAACAGTTGGAAATTAACAAGGATTTATTAAACACAGGGCAGAGAATGCTTCTACTCTAAAAGTGATTCAACCAGCTCGAATCCCAATCCAAAGGTGCCATGGCAGAAACCCCATTTACGGTTCTCCCACAATGCAACCTTCAAAAGAAGCAACTGTCTCCTACAGATCAAAGGGGAATTTCGTTAGATCTGGATAGCGTTTAGGTTTCCATATTTTATCCACCGCTGTCGGTGGGGCTTAGAATATGCTGACTGTATCCTCTGCAGATCTTATCCCTCCGCAAAAAAAGAATGTTCTAGGTAGGTATATACCCCCACTCGTTCGCCACGGGTCACTTTTAACACAAAGTCGCAAGTATGAGGCATCCAGTGAGGATTGAACTCACTAGTCCGGACTTGCGAGACTAGCTTTCTAAACACGATGGGATGAAGAGGTGTCTTGGGTATGACACTAAACTACATTACAAGGTTACAGTTCTAGAGATCCGGGGAGCGTGGAGTACGTGTTCTTTGATATCGGACCTGGAGTGCTAAACCCTGTTAGGGTCCTCTCTATGGGTCAAATTGACCTGTTTAAAATATATTCGTATGCATTGCATGTGGTCTAATGGTTAGTCTAAGGAAATGGACTTGTCGACCCGATTTCAATTCCTAGGCGAAGCTGTTTGCATTTCACATGGCACTAATACTCTTGGGAAAGGTATGAATCCAATTCTCCCTCCAGTTATAGGTAAATGACAGGGCAGCCTAGGCTCTTTAACCATGGCTAGGTAACCAATCTTGAGAAATTGACCTTGTGTCGCATTCTGTTCGTGTGGTGGTGTTGGTATATATATATATATATATTATATATATATATATATATATATATATATATATTCGTAAGCATTTACTGAACCACTCCGCCACGAGTCACATAAGATAATTTTTTTAAACGAACAACTGGTTTGAATTCTTAAAAAAAAACAACACAAAAATAGAAATATTAACGTAGAAGGAACACAATTCCCTAACCGCTATGCATAAAATAACCCTAGACATGTTAACTCGCCATTAAAATAAATAAATCAACCGATTTTTAAGCCCTTTTCGTTACCAAATATTTTACTCAATACAAAATTATTAAACATTGAGTTAAAAAAACATCTATCTATCTATCTATCTATCTATATATATATATATAAGGTATCCAAAACTGGTAGTATGGGATGATTCTACATGGGATCTTCAAAATCTCTCTGTATATTTATTGCATGTTTTAGTAGGTGCAAATACAAGGATTTTTTATAAATCCCTAAAGAGAGCTCAGTGTATAATAATCTATTTTAGATTAAATACAGAGCAATATTTACCTTTGAAAGGAACCAAAAACTCAATAAACCTGTGTTTGTATATATATATATATATATATATATATATGTATATATATGTATGTAATTTGGTGTAATAGTGACATTAATTTCAATATTTACTTTTATAATTTTATATTATGTTATATATATTATATATATATATATATATATATATAATATATATTTATTTTTTTATTGTTTTAGAATGTTTTATTATTTGTTTGGTTTTCTATTCAAATTTATTAAAATTGATTATATGTTGAATTCTACTTAGATTAAGTCGAAGTTAATAACAACTTCTTAATCATTTTAAACCTTTTTAATATAGTCTAGACCATGTTTATTCTATTTTTTGTTCTATTTTAGATATTAAAATCAAACATATACATTTTGAATATATCCGGTTAAAAAGGAAATTTAAAAGATACATTGTAACCTTTTTTAGCTTGAATTTGTAAACTCATATTTGCTGTTTGACACATTTTTGAGGGGTTCTGGTAAAAAACTTTTCAGGCTTTCATTTTATTTTTATCTGTGCCGCCTGTCTGATGAGACTGAAATTTTAGGGAGTTTTAGGAATTTATTTAAATTTCTAAAAGCCTTTTAAGTTTTGGTCGAAATAAATATTACAGAATGACGGGTTTATTGAGTTTTTTTCCTTCCTTTCAAATACACACACACACACACACAACACACACCCACACACACATATATATATATATATATGTGGAGAAAAGTAGACAAACACGGGATGTTGTGGAAACATCCCGTGTTTGTCTACTTTTCTCCCACATACTGTCGATTATACTCCTCACATTCTACTACATATATATATATATATTTATTATATATGTAAATCATATATATAATTCATTATATTCTTATACATCAATGGCCTGATTTATTGGACCGTCGGTTTCAAAGCATTATTGCCTTTCCTCAGATAAATCGCCTTGTAAATGACATCAAATGAAAATATTCCGTTATTTTAATAGGTTTGGTTTTATTTCACCCGCGTGTACTCCTCGGTGTGTTCGTGATGTTAAATTAACATTCGGAAAAGAAACTTTCCCCTTTTAAAGGTGGTTGATTTTCTGTTGTTATTTTTTTAGTGCTAAGATTTTAATAAAAATTTCTTTCTGGGGTGGACAAGCTCTGAATATTTCCGATTTCGTGTTTATGTTTTTGCAGTGAATTTAGTCCTCATATATAATATATAATATGGATTTAACCCTTTTTTGAAAAAACAAGGTGATGCTATTAGTTTTGCCTGACAGAATCTGTTTCGACCTTTTAATAGAGCTTGGATGAAGACTGCTCTATTATAGCATCCTTTGTTTTTTTCAAAAAAATGTTAAATTCATACTGTCGGATATATTAATGATTTGAAAGGCAACACAATGCACATAAAAATAAAACCAAATAATCTTTTTTTTGTCTTATCGATTTCAAAGTCAATTTTATCTTCTGAGACGATTTTTCAAAAATCGTCTCTGAAGATAAAGTTTACTTTGAAATCGATAGAACAAAAAAAGATCTTTTTGTTTTTAATTTTTTATGTGGCTTTGTATTCGCCTTCAAATCATTAATATATAAATAGCATAATTAACAATGCTTCAAGCAAATTACCAATTACTTTTATACTCACACACACAACACACACCTATATATATGTATATATATATATATATATTATATATATATATATATATATATATATATAATATAGCCGTGACTATACTTGCGTTTTTGCAGTGAATTTAGTCCTTATATATGTTGGTATACATATATATATATATATAATATATATATGTATACATATACATGTGAATTTTGGAGTCTTTTAGAATAAGGTGTGGGTTCAATTTGAGGGAAAAGGAGAGAGAGAGAGAGAGTGTGAGAGAGAGAGCGACCGATAGATTTTATGATTCCATTTGAACTTAAGTTGACATTTTTAACACACAGGATAAAGAAAATATACAATTTGTACAAGTATGGCTGATTTGCAAACGTATTTAAACACAGAACAAATTATATTTTGGACGGTTAGTCTCTTAAAAAAAATTAATTTTTTAAAACAAAATATAAAAATATAGACTTATTTTGATCAGTTGTCTGCCAGAGGATCCGCCAAGTCTTTTACAAGGTTGGTATAGTATATCTCCTTTTAAAGTGAATTACACATACAGGTGGAGGGGTGCTAGTTTTAGAGGG
>CM042158.1:27928536-27948536 GCA_023376005.1 Doryteuthis pealeii | reverse complement strand
TCGCTTCCTGGTAGTTTCGAGGAGTTAGGCAAATACATATATGTCTGTATTTTAAAAAGAATAAAAAAATAAAATAAAATATACGATAGACCATTGATCTTTAAAAAGTCATTTCTGCGTGTTGTGCTTTATAATAAATACAAAATGCATGGACATTTTAAAATAAGTACAGATTTCCCTTGACTGTCCACTGCTCCAGCTTACGCATTTCCAAGTTGCAAACTCTTAGTACTATTTTTAACACTACTAGGACTACTACTACTACGACGACGACTGCTGCTGCTGCTGCTGCTGCTGCTGCTGCTGTTACAAATAGTTTCCATTGTGCCCGTATAAGAAAAAAACTGATCATTGTTTTTTCAACAACAACAACAAAAAATACAATGACAGATTTAAGACGGATTTATGGTTTAAGATTCGAAGATCACAATAAAAACAAGTGGGGTTATCTCCCCCTGACATTTATAAATATAAACTCTCATTAGAGAAGAAAAGCTGGGACATTTTCGTTGTCATTTTTATCGGTCCTCTAAAAGACTTTTATAATTGTGTGCAATAAAACTGGACATCGTGAGTATAATTAATGTTTTTCTGGATTCAAACATACACCAATTGAGTTGTCTAGATTTGTGCAATCAATCCAGTACTAATTGGGGGGAATGACAGGGGCTTATGGGCTTCCATAGATTATCTGAATACGATAATATTCATTGGGGTGATTACGTTCCTTTCATTAAAAACTGGGAAAACTTTCAGAACATCACAAAATGCTAAAGAAACAAAAAAAATAAATAAATAAATAAAATGATTGAATAAATAAACATACTATTTATTTTAATGAGAAAAAAAATCTATAGATCTATTGCACACTACAATGGAGGCGGGGGTATGTGATGGTTATTATCGTTCGAAATAGGCACGAAGTGACGAGTTCAATTCCTGGAGGAAGATGTTTCCATTTCACATAACGCTAATACCCTTTGGAAAGATAATAATCCAGTTATTTTCTCTCCAGCTATTATTGTTTATTAAAGCAGACTGGAACCTTTAACCTTGGTAAGGTCACCAGTCTTGAAGATGGAGAACTCTGAATTCATATATGTTAAACGCCGCTTAAGTGAATTGTTAGGCTCTTTAAACTTAGCTAGGCAACCTGTCTAGGAGAAGGAAAACTCTGAAATCAGACCTGTTAAACTCCGTTTAAGAAATTGACATTGTATCACATCCTACTCGTACAGGGTTGTTGTTGTTGTTTCGACATTCAACTTGGGTTGATTGAGCCGGCTCCATCTAATCTATTCACTGTAATCCGAATGAACGAGAGAGCTAGTAAGGCATCATTGCTATAATAAACAGTAGTGGTGATAATAAGAAAATAAGGATATTCACAAACCCGCATGCATATACCAGTGAGGGGAAGGAGATGCCTTTGTTTGCCACACCATTTCCAAAGACCTAGTGACAAGTTCGCCAAAAGTCGTTGATTCCTGACGGTAATGGAGACGCCCTTTGGATTTTCGCCCGTTTCTTTTTACGACTGGATGACAGACCAATCCGCTCATTAGGACCTTTAGTTATTGGTGGTATAACTCTGACCAAATCCCGCTGTCACCACCCTGCCACGGTGAAGGGCATTTGAACTTTGGCAAATATGTGTAATCTCATAACGCTATATATATATTTACCAACCCCTCCGCACACGCAGGATGTGAGACAAGGTCAATTTCTTAAGCGAAGTTCAACAGGTTTGAATTCAGAGTTTTCCTTCTCCTAGACCGGTTACCTAACCAAAGTTAAAGAGCCCAGTCTGCCCTACTATTTATCCATAGCTGGAGGGAGAATAGGATTCATACCTTTCCCAAGGGTATTAGCGCTAAGTGAAATGCAATTAGCACACCAAGGATTTGAACTCGGGGCGACGAGTCCATTTCCCGTGACTTTAACCATTACACCACGCTATATAAGTGGTAGTATGTGATACATGATGAGCTTTACTAGGGTGAAAGTGTTTGGAAGGAAACATTCCCTGCTTCCTATGTCCTTTATTAAAAAGGTGTCTGATGACCTCTAGTGAACTCTGAGAAGTAAGGGTGTCTCTTCATTGCCAATACTACCAGTACCACTCGGATGGTCGTGCCTGTTAGAGTCCCATCTATGGGTTTAATATATCAAAAATGAGATCCACCCGGAATTGTGCAATGAATTGCATTTTGACCCCACTACCAGATGGTATATTCCCTCAACAGAATCCATCTGAGAGATAAAGATTTTCAGGAAATTAAAAAATTATTCTCAGACTATTCCTACTTAGAATAGACGGGCAGTCGGAAAGGCCCCCTCCAATCAATTGGCTGGCCCTGTCAAGCCCTAATACCTATACGACTGTCCCAACCCTATTACCCTTATGCCAAACCTAACCTTTTTTACCATATATGTGCTAGAAGGCAGTGACTAAGGGTCATCATATCCTTGGAATGACGTTAAACTCTATCTGATGGTGATGTTCCAGTTCTTGATGTCTAGGGAATGTATAGCACCCTTTCATCACCATTTCTCCCAGGTCCACTCTGACCCGGAGTGGTAGTTCCTCTTAAGGTCCCATCTATGGGTTAAACAGAAAATGTGTTTATAAAAAAAATGAGTTTAAAAATCTTTGTTCCAAATTATCGCTATGAATCTTTCAAAAGTTTTCCGGCATTCAATGACCCAAGGTTGTTATACCGTAAAAACAAAACCAAAAAACATACAAAATCAGTCTGCCTATAAAATTTTTTATAATCTATTTGAAAAACATGGGTGATTACAAAACGAATAAAAGATAAATTTGAATGTTCTCCTAGAGCTTACGAGTCAAGAGTTACGTAATGCAATTTTTAGCACACTTGCTAGATTAGATTCTACACACAAGAAAGTCAGATTTTGAAGAAATTTTTATTCTGAATTAGAAATTAGAATTCTTTTTAAATTCTAGAATTAGGTTATCAGTTCAGCGAGCTGTAGGCAGAAAGGAAGTTTTTCTTTAACATCAAATTGTCTACAAGAAAGATTAACTTTGAATCAAATTAGCATTAATTGCATTTCAAAAAAAGCGTCAACGATTTTTCGGTACAGGAATCTCACTTAACATTCTCGTTAAATCCTCTTTAGTTTTGAATACAACTCTCTTCCCACGAGGTCTGATACGCCATTAAAACAAACCAACCAACCAAAGTATTCATTGTCACTGTGTAATAGATAATAAGCTATTCTTAGCAAAGCATTGGTATGGAATAGTGACTGCATGAATTAATTTTCTTTCTATAACAGTTGCCGTAAACAAAACTTGGTAATATTGCAGAATAGCTAGCAAGAGATAATATCATTAGATTCATTACATTTCACCTAAATACACGAACGCTTTGAGACGCTAAAGTTAGGGTTAGGGTGAGTATTAGGATTAGGGTGAGTTTTAGGTTTTGGGTTGTTAAGTTTTTAAATGCCATCCTTGGCCAGTTGAAAAGGGCTTAAAGTAAGTAAGTCCTGAGTTATGGAATCCTTTGGTAAGTGTATAAGTCCTATCCTCCGAATAAGTCCTATCCAGCGTATTGTTAAAGATCCACTGAATTAATCCTATGTCCGTCGTCCACGAAAGTCAAAGTAGTTATGGCCAGTATGCTCAGTATGCTTAGTTTAAGTATTGTCTCAGCAGCAGAGTACTGCCAGTGATTGGCAAAGAGTTTGATCACATGGTTCTTGCCGAGTCTATAAGTAAAAGCCGACATCTAGCACACACCTTATATACCAAAATAAGTCAACATGGGTTAGGTTACTTCGGCAGTTTCCGTAATCTAATGCTATTTATACGTAAAATGCTAAAAATATTTGTACGAAAAGCTTTATGATTCTAGTATGGAAAAGAAGAGAATAATTATCGCATTTTCCATTATCAAAACATATTTCCCATGGATATTTCTCCATTTTTCAAACCCATGTATCGTTTAAGGGTTTTATTTCTTCAGGTATAACAATTTACTGAACACCGCTCAAAAATGAAATAAACGAAAGTGAAACGGTCGAGAGGGTTCGAAATTTCCCAAGTTATCTTCTGTTGTCTTCTAGAATAGTAAAACCCACACAGATGACTAATACTCTTCACACCATTATATTCTACAATCTTTTTTTCCGCTGGCAGCGTGAATTGCAATTGCACATTAGCGTCACGTGAGATGTTAATTCGTACTCAACTCTCCTGTGTGATCGTCTGACAGGGTCATCGACCTTTAACAGTTCAACCATTAACGCTTAACTACAGAAATTCAAAATAAAAGGAGAAAAAAAGATTTATGAAATATTCATTGGAATAATTCAAAACAACAAACTTTTGACATGATATTTAAATGACACTTCAAACGTGTGCCCTTACGAAAAAAAAACAAAAAAAAAACTACGCGATAAAAAATATTACGACAGTTCCTATTTTAAGCTGAGTGATTGTGCAAAGATATGTTTTTTTTTCTTTTTTTTCGCTCGAACCATCCCTTTTTTGTTTTTTTCTGGAGGAGATCATTCCAATACAAAGAACAAATTGAAATAAAAAAAAAACTTAAAAAAACGAGAAGACTCGAAATTCTTACACGCTATTCGTGTGAATTCAAGAGTGGGTTAATGTCTTCTTGCTGTGACTGGAGAAGTTCAAGTAATTCAAAGAACAGTCTATGAGGGACACAGGAAAGAGCTATACAAATCAGTCTCGCGAATGCTTATAATACATTTACAAAGGGCACCTCAGATGGTGTAATGGTTAACAATCTAGATTTGTAGATCATTGCTAGTGAGTTCGATTCTCACTGTGTGCCCCATACTTCTGTCCTTCTGGCGCATATAAGCTACGGAAGCGCGTGGTGTAATGGTTAAAGTCATGTGAAATGGACTCGTCGCTCCGAGTTCAAATCCTGGACGTGGTAATTGCATTTCACTTAGCGCTAATACCCTTGGAAAAGGCATGAATCCTACTCTCCCTCCAGCTATGGGTAAATTGCAGGGCAGACTGGGTTCTTTAACCATGGCTAGGTAACCAGTCTAGGAGAAGGAAAACTCTGAATTCAAACCTGTTGAACTCTGCTTAAGAAATTGACCTTGTGTCGTATCCTGCTCGTGCAGAGGAGTTGGTAAATATATATATAAGCTCCGCTTAGTAAATAACTGTGCACCTCACGTGGTGTAATGGTTAGCAAGCTAGATTTGCAGACCAGATGTTAGTGAGTTCGATTCTCATTGGGTGCCCCATACTTCTACCCTTGTACCACATCTAAGCTAAGCTTAGTAAAAAAACTACAATACATAGACAACGTTTGTTTTAATGTAAGCAACATAATAGTTTGTTTTTATATCCTGGTTTAGTATGCTTACTACTGGGTGCAGCAAAATTACTTACACATTTTAAATTGTCACTCGTGAGGTGCAAGTGAACTTCGGCAAGTGGTAATGGTAGATAATATCTTACCATTCCTTTTTCAGATACAATCAGTCTGTATATTAATACTCGTGTTCCTTAATTGTACTACCTTTATCTTCTTGAAACACAAAATTTGACCGGCCAAGATGAAATGCATGAATGTAAAACCCTTATTATCTGGTGTTGCTTATACGTCAAATTCTTATTTCTTATGAGTGCCGTCACTTCAGCTAAATAAAGGAACATCCCGTTTTTGCTATAAAGAAGGAAAGGGAATAAAAAGGACATGCTACATATCTATAACAAGAAAGAAAGAAAGAAAGAAAGAAAGTAATGAAAGGATAGTGATAATGCTAATCTGTTTCAAAACAATAATCCTTATTTGTTTCAACAGAACTTAATGAAAAGATGAGAAAGAGGAAAGAAAGAAAGAAAGAAAGAAAGAAAGAAAGAGAGAGAGAGAGAGGAGAGAGAGAGAGGAGAGGGGAGAGAGAATGTGTGTGTGTATGTGTGTGAGAGAGAGAGAGAGAGAGAGAGTGTGTGTGTGTGTGTGTGTGTGTGAGAGAGAAAGAGAAGGAGATTGACAGAGTTAAATCTAGATTATTATACTTTGTACAAATTGAACTATTACGCAATAGCTCTTAAGTAAACATACCAAACGTTGTAATAATTAAACTACCATACTATTGTATATTAACAAGTCCTGATAGTTATGGTCATTACTTAGACTGGTGCAAACCATAGCTTTGTGGTTGAAATGTTATTAACACTATTGAATTGTTAATTGCTAAACAGATACTTTTTCATGCTCATTTACTGTTATGTCAAATGTTGTTGTTCCGGTTAGAATTTTCAACTCATAACAGATTTGATTTTCAATCAGAACAGCATTATTCCGACATAACCTTGAAATGAGCACGAAAAGTTCACTGTGTTGCAATTTCAGTTTCCCCAATCTTGAAAAAAAAAGACAACGTCTCTGCACTAATGCACAATAGCGCGCAAAATAAGATATCATTAGATTACGTATAGAAACCATTACAATTCATTAAATGTCATGGAATGAATACCCGAAAACTGTGAGATGCTAGGGTTAGGGTTTGGGTAAGGATTATGGTTAGGGTTAGGGTTAGTGTTAGGGTGAGGGTTAGTGTTACGGTTAGGTTTTGGTCACTTCTGGTGCTTCCGACATTTAATGCTATTTATACGTATAATGCGATTCTACTGATAGTATCTCTTGCGCGCTATTATATTTTTTGTACCAATGTCTCAACAGCAAATGCACAGTGTGCATAATTTCAAACCTTGATCGTATCTGAAAAAAATTGTTAGACATTAAAAGTAGATGGAGCTACCATTACAACTTGCTTAAGTTCATTTTAACCACACAGATGACAGCTTAAAATATGGGAGATATTTTAGCGGCACACTGTGCTGCTACTTCTTTATTTTGGCCGATGACAGTAGACAATTCTGACCGATATATAACTCTATCTGAAATCTTGAAAAAAAAACTAAAAATTCAATCAAATGCATATTCATTCAATTTGTATTGTTTTAACCGAAAATAGGAAAAAATGTCACATCGCAATGGTGTATGATAACTAAATAGAATTAAATTAATCTAATTTTAAGATGTGCGCAAAGACTGACCCACTTTACAATTTAATGAAATAAAGGTTCTTCGAGAGGCGTCTTCATTGTATATATCTTTTGAAGAAATATTAGTATTCAATTATTACAATCATGTTCATTTATTCATTTGTCCTCATTTATAACTTCTATAATAGGAATTAACAATGAGCTTAATGACCGAATTCTAATAATAATAATAATAATAATAATAATAATAATAATAATATGTACAAAATTTCAAACAATATCATAAACTTCATTAAAAAAGCCATGGAAAACTGGTGAGTGCAATTAAAAGCTGGAAAACAATCCCTGGCAGACGTAAAATCCAAAGGGGTATCTTCCAAGGAGACTCGTTATCACCACTACTCTTTATTATAGCAATGATGCCACTCAATCAAATACTTAAAAAATGTACAGTGGGATACAAATTCACTAACTCACAAGAAAAGATAAACCACCTTATGTACATGGATGACATAACAATTTTTGCAAAAATGAAAAAGAACTGGAGAGCCTAGTACAAACTATTAGAATATATAGCCAGGATATAGGGATGGAATTTGGAATTGAAAAATGTGCCATGCTATTAATAAAACGGGGTGAAAGAAAACTAATAGATGGAATACAACTGCCAAATCAGGAAACTATAAAATCACTTGATGAAAATGGAAGCTACAAATACTTAGGAATTTTAGAAGCGGACAATATCAGGCAAGCAGAAATGAAAGGAAAAGTTAAAAAAGAATATCTCAGGAGAACTAGAAAACTTCTAGAAACCAAACTTAACAGCAGAAATCTGATCAAAGGAATCAATATCTGGGCTGCCCCCATTATAAGATACTCAGGACCATTCTTAAAATGGACAAAAGAAGAACTCAGACAGATTGACCAAAGGACGAGAAAATTAATGACCATGCACAAGGCTCTCCACCCTAGAGATGATAGCGATAGATTATATGTGTCGAGAAAGGAAGGAGGAAGAGGTCTTGCCGACATAGAGGAATGCCTAGAAACCACAATCGAACAACTTGAAGATTACACAAGAAAGAGCAAAGACAAATTACTTATGGCGGCCAACAATAGTAGAAGCGACAGATGGACAAACAGAAAAACAACAAAGACTAGAAAACAAAAATGGAAGGAAAACAATTATATGGACGCTTCAAACGACAAATCAAAGAGGTTGCACATGAAAAGACTTGGACATGGTTAAGAAACGGAAACCTCAAAAGAGAAACTGAATCACTAATAATTGCTGCACAAAATAATGCCATAAGGACAAACTATATCAAAGCGAAAATTGATAAGACCCAACAAAATAGTAAATGTAGACTATGCGGTAATAGAGATGATATTGTAAACCATGTACTATGCCAATGTAGCTAACTAGCACAACGGGAGTACAAAACTAGGCACGACTGGGTTGGAAAGTTGATTTACTGGGAATTATGCAAAAAATTAAATGTTGACCATACAACAAAATGGTATATGCATAAACCAGAATCTGTTCTTGAGAACGAAACGTATAAAATTCTTTGGGACTTTGAAATAAAAACGGATCACCTTATCCCAGCAAGAAGACCAGACCTATTGTTGATTAACAAAAGAGAAATAACTTGTCAACTGGTGGATTTTGCAGTTCCAACAGATCACAGGGTGAAACGGAAGGAAAATGGGAAAAATGGACAAATAACTGGACCTTGCCAGAGAACTGAAAAAGTTATGGAATATGAAAGTGAAAGTTATACCAATTGTAGTTGGTGCACTTGGAAGGATCCCAAAAGGATTGGAAAGGCCATCAGCTAACGCTGATGTGAAAAACTCAAAAGGAGTGAACAACAATAACAACAACAACAACAATAACAACAACAACAACAACAATAATAATAATAATAATAATAATAATAATAATAATAATAATAATACATAAACCAGAATATCTTCATGAGAATGAAACGCATACAATTCTCTGCGACTTTGCGAAATAGTTGTAAAAAGTATACTAAGTATAATAATCTTGATTTAACTCTTTTTTTCCTTTCATATTTTCATAATTTACATAAGAGATACAAGGGGTTAGCGTGCAGAACCAATAACGCTTATGTACGCTAACCTCCCATCTATCTTTCCCCTCCTCTCCTTCTTTCTTTATTATTACATTTTTCTGTGTAGCATATCTTTTTTCTCTCCTTTCTTTCTTTATAATAAAAACGAAATGGTCCATTATTTAGCTGAGGTGACGACACTAATGAAAAATACGAATTCGACGGGTAAGCCACCCCAAATAATCAGGATTCACATTTTTGCATTTCATCTTGGACGATTTGGACGGTCTCGTCTTTAAACATAGGGTGTTGCAAGATGATAACGGTTGGAAAATTCAGGAACAAGAGTGTTTTAATATGTAGATTATATTGTTAGTTTTATTGCATTGCAACCTTTGTACGACTACTTAAAGTCAAAGTCAAGTATTATTTGCTAGCAATTACTTGGTTCCAAGTAACTATTCCTATTTCATTATAATTATTCAAGATTCTACTAGCCATTCTAATACAACTAATGTGCATTCAGTTATATGATTTCAAGTAACTATTCGTATTTAATAATAATAATAATAATAATAATAATAATAATTTTCGAACAGTTATGTTCATTTAATTGTTCCAATCTAGTAATAGTAATTTACCTGCCTTCAAATGGCTCTCAGCAATTTACCAATCAAATACACATAATTGTACACAGTTAAATGGTTTCGATTATTTCTATCGATTACTAATAATATGTCAGCCATTTAGACGTACGAAAATTTCAGACATTATTTGATATTAAGGCTCTAAAATTTGCTTGGCTGGTTGGTTGGATTTTGCAGCATGTAAAACGGTTGTTAGGTTATTTTATTCGGAAGACGACTTTTTTTTTTTCGTTCACAATAAAAACCCTGTTTGATACCGTTTTTGCTTTGCACTTCGAAAAAAGGTCTCGAAAGAAGAGTCTCTTTCTGGGGCGGGGGGGGGGGACCAGTCGAAACGACATACGTAGTTTTTGATTGTTACTCTAAATGATATAATTCAAAGATCAATTGATTTGTGGAACTCTTCAAAGTTCTTCATAAGTAAAAACAAAAGTTAGCCTTTAGAAAAAGAATATTATGTTTGAAACCTTTTACAAGTTTTGGGTTACATTTTTTTAAAATAATATCGATTAATGGGGAAAATCGACTATTATTCTACAAATATGGCTTTGGCATTAAATAAACCATTAGAGTTGATATGCCGTAAATCCAACCAACCAACCAACCAAACAACAAGCCAAACAACCAATCAACAAAGCAGCAATTTATGGCAGTCAATTCTTTCGCGTTTTCTACTAATCACCAATGTATAGGTAATCATCTGCTAATTAATATACTAACCATTATTAATATGAATATGAAGAATACTTGAAAGCGAATACCGTAATTATGATATAAGGGGCATGATGCATTTAACATTGCACTGTAATTGGAATCACGCTTCAAGAAACCAATTCGTTAATGACGTGTGAGTTCAATCCCATTCCGTGACCCACAACTGGCATTTTTGCCTAGATTCGCCGATTTTGCCTAGAGGCACGTTTATGAAGACCACTGAACATGCACTGATTAAGAGAGCCGGCCTTGTAAACAGATTCTATGGCATAGCATGGTGGTTATTATCAAACAGTAGGCTACTGGGTAGAACCACGATATGATACCATCTATTAAGCAAAGTTTTATAGGAGAGTTATGTTGAAAAAAATGCCATTTTCTTTAAATCATACAAATCATATTTTTTTCAAATGTATATATAAAACACCTTATTACGCGTGGGGAGGGTTTAGCTCAGTCGGTAGAGTGTTCGACTAGGAACCTCAACGTTCCTGGTTCGATACCGGTCCTCGCCAACACAGCGTATGAGTAGCACAGGGGTCTGAGCGGTAAAGTAAGGAGATGAAGGTAGGTGTGGCTCTCCACCTCAGATTTTTAAAAAATCTACTTGGTCTAGCGCTAGTGAACAGGGGACATACTCCCTCGCTGTCTGGCTGATACCGACTTTAGGCCACCTCGACGAAGATGTATGGGGAAAGTATTTCCTAAAGAGTCAAGCCATCTGGAGTGAATGAATGTTTTTTTTGTTTTTTTTTTTAGGGGGGTCAGATTTTGCGACGTCTCAACAAGAGGCAAAAAATAGAAAATATTTACCTGATGATGATTTAGTTTCATTCCTGTCCATGAAATGTTATAAGATGCTTCATCAATTGAAATTGGATCATTCAAATTTGGTTGACTGAGTTTTTTATTATGGTTTTATGTATTTATACGGTTATTTAATTATCACTCGGGTTAGGAATTATATAGAAATATATTTTTTTACATTCCCATTTGAGATAAGAATTAGATGTTGGTGATTGTCTTCATTGAAATTAACAGGGTTAGGGTCTTGATAGTTTCTATTCTTCATTGGATTGCTTGTCCCCCCCACACTTATTTCTTTCAGATACATTGGGATAGTTCCATGTACTAGCATTATTTGGATTCTTCAGACTATTGTCCTCATCTTTATTGTTATCTGTGCAACGTTTCGGCCGATGTGCTCTCCTGCCTTTTTCGGGTATTTCTTGTCGAACTCGGGAGCCTCCTGGAATTCGGGAAGCTTCTTTTCGACTCGGGAACTTTCTTGTCATAATCGGGTACCTTTTTCTCGTAATCAGGAGCCATCACGGAACTTTGAACCCAATCATTTATTCAATCCACGGAGGTATTCTGTTCTCATTCCGCTAAACATAGTTGGGGTAAAAGTGTTAAGCTGTGTTAATTATTAGTATATGTTATTGTCATCCTTGACCAGAATTGAACCTGCAGCCTAGAGATAACTGTGACTTAAACCAACGCCTTTATCCACTACGCTATGTTTCCAATTGGACAAGAAGGCTCCCGAGTTTGACAAAAAACGCCGGAGGGCACATCGACCGAAACGTTTTACAGATAACAATAAGGATAATACTAATTATCAAGCCACATCTAAAAATTTCAGAGAAATAGTTCCACTCTGCTTCTTATCACTATCAACTTCATTACAACTTTTGTAGTTTTCTAGCAAGATCCTGATATTTATCGTGTTTTTTTCTTTTCAATTATTTTAAATCTGTGATCTGTCGGAATGTCGAATGTCACCTGTCACCAAGTGTTGATTTCTACTATGTCAAATCTTCTGGCTTATATTGGGTTATCGGTTCTTATCACACAACCCCAGAGATTTATGTGTATTATTTTCTCAGAAGAATACCAATATACTCTTTGTTTGCAGTCACTTCACCAGAGATTGCTATTCAACATTTGGTTTGTTCAGCCACTCACGCAGATGCAGTTAATAAATAAATAAATAAATAATAAGTAAATAAATAAAATCTTCAAAATGGATACTACGCCATCGTCTTCATCAGATGGAAGGATGCCAACAATGTTTCAGGAGATGTTATGGTTTGACCGTATGACATCTGTGTGTATAGCCAAATGATGATTCAGCTTTTCCACGCCAGCTCTAACTGGTGTTTTTACATATTAGTTCAAGAGACAGCAAATCTACTCAGTTCTCCAGTACTCTTCTTATATTGCCTTGTGCCTGACACGCCCCCTTTGAGGTGGAATGCCGACGGGATCAACGCATTTTTGCACCTACCACACGGGAGCCTCGTAATGCTCCCCCTACCCAGGCAACACTGGGTAGCCCCTTCTAGTACATATATAAAGGGCGGGTGTGTGTATATGTATGTCCGGAGGAAACTTCGAAAATAAAATAAAAATTAACGACAAAGTAAATATATATTCGCATTAAATATAACCAGGGCTTAGTTTTTGGGCAAAAATAATAAAGGTTTCATTTATTTTCCTGAAGATAATTAAAAAATACAATTTAAATAATATCAGCATGGAATTTTTTCTTTTTTTTCATTTAATATTTTAGATAGTAGACATTAACATTTCTTCTCAGAGTAGCTGTATCAATTACGAGGCCCACATAAAATGTAATTGTGCCACGCCTGCATAAGTGGGATGCATGACAAATACATCTCCAGTACTCTTCTGATTAACCTAATTGATTTTACAATTGATCTGGTCTTGATAGTCTCGATTCGGTTAAATCGAACTTAATGGACGTAAATTCCACCATCGTATGTCACTCTGCCGAAAGATTTTTAAAAATGCCAAAAATCAGGGAATTAAACGAATTTAATGAAATCTTCAGTGTTGATATATTGATAAAAAAAAATATAATGCACCAGTTATTTTATTCAAAAACTTTTACATTTTTTCAGGTCAGTTAACTTTGAACCATATATCTATGAGAATCTGTTTACGCCACAAAGTTACGTGGTTCAAATTTAACTGACCTGGAAAATGTAAAAGTTTTTAAATTAAATAACTGGTGCATTGTATTTTTTTATTTATTAATATATCAACATTGAAGATTTCATTAAATTCGGTTAATTCCCTGATTTTTTTTTCTTGTGGGGTGGGGTGACATACGATGGTGGAATTTAGGTCCGTTAAGTTCGATTTAACCCTCTTAATTCGTTTTTGATATGCGTTCTAAAGGCAACAAATTGCCACTCCCCCGAATGAAATTTCTCTGTCTCCAATATTATAAACAATCCACTGATAATTATCCTTATGTAGAACATGTTTAACGCCGTTATTATTTCGGAGCTCCGTATCCAATGATCAGGAGGTATTTGTGGCGATTTCGTTAACGTGCTGGATTGAGATATCGCAGAAAGCGAGTTCGAATTCCAGTCGCGTTATAACGTTCTCTTTCGGGCTAATACCATAGATCATAAAAGCTATGTTGTAAGAGCAGTTATTTCCCCCAACAAGATTATCGGACTCGTCCAACGAAAGACATATAAAGATACGAATACGCGTGGTTATTAGGAGTCGAGTTACGTAGTAGTATTCGTAGTCAAGTCACTATTAATCGAGTAGCTAACAACTGTTGGAGAACTGCGCGTTGAATCTTATTTATATTCCTGTACAAAAATTAATAACACACTTCTGGATTTTCAATGTTGTTAATTGATTAATTTACTCACATCTGTATAGAGTACTCATCCCCCAGCTATGAGTTAAATAGTACGACTACCGTTCTCCTACAACGATGTATTTGGCATTAAATAACACAGGAAAATTGATATGCCATTAAACAAAGGAACCAAGCCCAAACATATCCTGTGTTGCATTTATCTTTGACTAGCAGCGGCTACCCGGCGTTGCCTGGGGAGGGGATTTTAAAAAGTTAGTTCCCAGATACATTATCACTGAATCGTGAGTTGTATCCTCGTAGGGTGTCCCATTTAAATATATATGTAAAAAAAAAAAAAAGACCTTGTACTGATACAGCTACTCTGAGAAGAAATGTTAATGTCTACTATCTAAAATATTAAATGAAACAAAGAAAGAATTCCATGCTGTTATTATTTAAATTTTATTTTTTAATTATCTTCACGAATATAAATCAAACCTTTATTTATTTTTGCCCCAACACCAAGCCCTGGTGATATTTAATGTGGATATATATTTACTTTGTCGTTAATTTTTTTATTTTCGAAGTTTCCTCCGGGCATACATATACACACACCTGCCCTTTATATATGTACTAGAAGGGGCTACCCAGTGTTGCCTGGTTAGAGGGGGCATTTTTAAAAAGTTAGTCTCGCATATCCATTATTACTTATCACAAGTTAGATCCTCACAGGATGCCCCATAAAATCCCCAACTAAATATATAACAATATAGTAAGAAATTATAATTCAATAATTTACAATTTAAAAAAAATATTAATTAGGTGATTAATTCAATCAATCAACATCATATTTCAGTTACCTTATGTTACTATACAAATATTAATCTTTAAATATCCTCCCAAATATAGATAAAATCTTCATTATTTTGCTCAAAAACCAAGCCCTGATGATAGTGAATATATATATATATATATATATATATACATATATATATATATATATATATATATATATATATATTTACTTTGTCGTTAATTGTTTTATTTTCGAAGTTTCCTCCGGACATACACATATACACAACTGCCCTTTATATATGTATAGATAGATAGATAGATAGATAGATAGATAGATAACATAAAATGTATTTATTTTATGCAATGGACGACGCACTGAAACGAAATGACGGATGTTCTTCCCTTTTTCATTGCCAGTTCGTGCTGCTTTTCCCCCGTCAAAATAGTCTACAATTGTGCAGTGTTCAAGCTACGAATTTATCGAATGCAATTCTAGTTCATGCGGTCAACATCTGCAACAGAAAATGTTTGCAGACCATTTCTATCATTTGATTGCACCTGCATCATTGTAATACGACTCAACGATCGATTGACTCTCTTTCACTCAAACATTTTTTTTTTTTGGTCTTTAGAGAAATTCTGAATTGTAAATAGTGTAAACATTCTTTTTTTAATCATCTAAAAGTTTACACCCAAAAATCAATTTATGAATTTTCCACAAGAGATTCTAAAAGATTATGCACACATGAACATATATTGATTTATAATCGAACAAAATAAGATAATATCAGCTTTTGTACGGTGAAAATTCTCAAAAAGAGAAAAAAAATAAAAACATTATTATTATTATTATTATTATTATTATTATTATTATTATTATTACTAGCAAATATTTGCACCCTCCGGGTGCAAGTATTTAAGTTTTAATATGATAAAATATCATGTTAAATTAGAAAGGCTAATGAAACTGAATAAGAATTCAGATAAAAATATTTGGAACAGAGGGGTATAATCGGAAAATAGAACAACTTTGAAACTAACTCTTCCATCATTTTCCATTACTCCCATCTTTCAGTGTAAATTTTCCCAATTTAACTATTTAGTTAAAATAGGAAGTAAAGAATAATATTACAGTTATTTCTTCTTGTTAATGGATTTCTTTTAAGATTCATCCCCGAGAATTTTACTCATATTCAATAAGATAAAACCAAACAATAAGAAATCAATAATACTAAGCATATATTTATTAAAATCAATTTTTGATATCAATATGCAAATTAGCCTTTTCGTTCACACTGTAAACCGCTATAATGTTGTATATATAAATACAATTGCATGTTATTAGTGTGTAGATATTGTCAACAGTATTAATAATGTAAAACAATTTTATTAATAATTGAGGTTTAAATAAAAAAATAAAATCATGGAGAATGTGGTGTAAATAACAAAGGGAATTGTGACTTGAGTAGTGATATAGTTTCGGTTACAGACAGAAAAACACACAATCTCCATTATAATAAGATTATTATTATTATTATTATTATTATTATTATTATTATTATTATTATTATTTCACTCAATTTGAGTTTTTTACACCAACGCTGACTGATGATCTTTTAGTGGAGTCTGAAGGAGAACAAGACTCCTCCGGTCTCCAGGACTTTTCTAAGTATTCGAGCCGATTGCAGCAATGCAATGATCTGGATGGTCTCAATTCATTCTCTGACTTCCAGATCATTCAGTCTTTTTTCAAAGGTTTTTTTAGGACCGTTTCAAGTGCACCAACTACAATTGGTATCACTTTGACCCTCATATTCCACAGCTTTTTCAAATCTCTGGCAGAGTATTATTATTATTTACTCCTTTTGTGTTTTCACATCAGCATTAACTGATGGTCTTTCACTGGAGTCTGAGTGACAGCAAGTCTCCTCAGGTCTCCAGGACTCTTCTGAGTATTCTGGCAGATTGCAGTAGTGCAGTGTTCTGAATGGTTTCAATCCTTCCTCTGATTTCCAAACTTTCCAAACCCTTTTCTAATCCTTTTGGGACTGTTCCAAGTGCACCAACTACAATTTTCATACCTGCCGTAGCCGGTGGTTCCCTGCAGGCTGAGTAACAGCAAGTCTGTATATAATACTAATAATATTGTTGTTAGATGGAAAATAAAGGGTCTACTGTGGTTTCAAACAAAATTGATTTCCTCAGGACCCTACTCTACGTTAACTAAGTCAATGTAATTCCTTAGTTAAATTGAAGATATTTATCTGATAATATGGTAGACCCTTTATTTTCCATCTAACAATAATTCTATTAGTATTATTACTGCTCTATATTTTTAATATATATTATATGGAAGCGATTATGGAAGCGCGTGGTGTAATGGTTAAAGTCGTTGGAAATGGACTCCTCGCCCCGAGTTCTCATCCTGGACGTGGTAATTGCATTTCACTTAGCGCTAATACCCTTGGGAAAAGTATGAATCCTACTCTCCCTCCAGCTACGAATAAATAACAGGGCAGACTGGGCTCTCTAACCTTGTAAGGCAATCAGTCTAGGAGAAGGAAAACTCCGAATTCAAATCTATTAAACTCCGTATAAGTAATTGACCTTGTGTCACATCCTGCTCATGCAGAGGGGTTGGTAAATATATATATATTTAATATATTGAGCACTTTTGGATTTTTTACTGACGCCACTGCGACGGAAAAGTTAAAGCGGCAATTGAATACTATATATGTATATATGTATACATACATGGGATCTCGCTGACGGCCGCCAACTCAAGCGTAAACGCAACGCTCTTCTAAGGAATGGAGCACTCTGTGACGGCCTTTACACGCAAAGCGATGTGTGTATTAAAACAGTTAAAATTCTGTAAGTGAAGACAGCCTAATGGTTAAGGTGCCGGACTGACACCCAACCGATCGGATTTCAATTCCGGCTGTAGGTAGCTTACAAAATGTTCTAGCCACACTGAAGAGACTTGATAAGTCGAAACATGTGTCTGTGGATGACCCTATATATATATATATATATATATATATATATATATATATATGTGGTGTGTGTGTGCGTGTGTGTGTCTTGCATTATATCTTAAGTACAATGGAAATTATTATACAGTATTATTATCTGAGAAATTCTAATAGAACAGTAAATTTTAATAAGCATCGTAAGCTAAGAAGAAAATCTATAACATTAACAAAAAAAGAGAACGTAACAGACACTATTGTTTAAATGATTGATACTGGGAAGATTTAAGAATAGATACCAGAAAAAAAAACAACTGTTTTCTCCTAGAATCAGCCATGTTGTTAGCTGTGAAAAATAAAGAAAAGATTTTCATACTGTTTCTTAATATTTTTAATTGTTGTTCTTTTTAAAGCTTTTCTTGGAGAACAAATTGTTCTATGTTTTGAAAATATAGATAATCTCATTGCAATCGTGATATAAACTTCTGTATACTGTCTGAGATGCGTCTGATTAAATTTACTGATTTCATTTTTTAAAGTTTATACTGAAATCAAACTAGAATTTTACAGAAATTCTCTCAAAATTATTATATAAAATTGATTTGGAAATACATTCTAAGTCATTTTCACTGTTCGTTAAACCAGGCAGATAAGAATATGCCTTTTTTTTTTCATAAACATAATTACAATATTGTGACCAACTTCATAAGTTATCCATGTTCCGAAAATAAAATATTCTATTTATTTCCAAAGAAAACACAAAAGAACAAAATGAAAATGATTATATCGTTATTTAAAATCTAGGGGTCAAGCGAAACCCCACTTTACTCGTGGAGGTCAGTGATTTTCCAAAGACTTCATATTTCTTTGATTGACGATGAAATTATCACTTCACGTCTTCCTGATTTTCAACCGATCCAGAAGCAATATGCAACATCGGCAAAAATGAGTGGGATTTTTCTGTTACCACATGTCTAACTTCTTCTTCTTCTTCTTCTTCTTCTTCTTCTTCTTCTTATTATTATTATTATTATTATTATTATTATTATTATTATTATTATTATGTTTTTCACACCACCGTAGCGGGTGTTTCACTAGAGCCTGATTGACAGCAAGTCTCGTCAGGTCTCCAGAACTCTTCTGAGTATTCTAGCCGATCCCAACAGTGCCGTAGTTTGGATGGTCTCGATTATTCCTCTGATTTCTAGTTCACCCAAATTCTTTTCCGGGGCTTTGGGGATCGTTCCAAGGGCACCAATTACAATTGGTACCACCATCACCTTCATGTTCCACAGCTTCTTCAGTTCTTTGGCAAGGTCCAAGTATTTGTCTATCTTTTCGCTTTCTTTCATTTTCACTCGGTGATCAGCTGGGACAGCAAAATCCTCGAGATGGCAGGTTCTCTCTTTTTTTTGTCCGGTCTCCTGGCCGGGATCCATCTGTATTATTATTATTATTATTATTATTATTATTATTATTATTATTATTATTATATCTCAGTAATACTTATATACTGAGCATCCCATCATAGTGTAAGAGTTAGCAAGCTAGTCACTAATATATTTATCTAGCTAAATATATCGCTCTGTATACAATTTGAAAACTATTGTACATTCAGCTCCCAATTTGAATATTAATAATTTCTTCTTTTTTCCTTGTTATGTTTAAAATTTCTCATGCATTTCACTTTTCTCATTTTGATATTTCTATTCACAAATTCAAATCTTCTTTAAAAAAAAAAGAAAGACCTAAGAGTGGGCTTTTGAAAATCCCGTCTTGAAATAGAGGGGCGTCCGGTAGAAGTTTTATAAAAACTCATAGAGTTTATGATCAAAGATTGGGTAAAAACTTTTGTCTAATATCGTATAAATAGTTCAGAAAGGATAGAGCATTAAAGTATTTATATCTATTATGTTTTGAAAATACCAGGAGAAAAATATATGAGCTATATAGAGGTTTTCTGCAGGTGTCTAGGGAATATATATTTCCTTACGTCTGATGTAATAAATGGTTTTCATTATGTATTCTTCCATTAATTTAGGGTACAATGGAGAGTTGTGAAGATCGTAAACACATGACTACAATATATATATATATATATATATATATATATATATATATATA
>CM042158.1:27906036-27923536 GCA_023376005.1 Doryteuthis pealeii | reverse complement strand
AGCAAATTTTCAAATTCTCTCTCTCTCTCTCTCTCTCTCTCTCTATATATATATATATATATATATATATATATATATATATAATAGAGTTTTAGCCAGATATATATATAAGAGAGTTTTAGCCAGATAGACAGCAAGGAAAACAGAGAGAGAGAGAGAGAGAGAGAGAGAGAGAGAGAGAGAGAGAGAGAGAGGGGGGCTGATATGCATTCAGACAGACCGATGGGCGGATATATATATATATATATATATATATATATATGGGCGTATATATATATATATATATATATATATATATATATATATATATATATATATATATATATATATATATATATATATATATATATATATATATATATTGTATATCCGCCCATCGGTCTGTCTGACTGCATATCACCCCCTTCTCTCTCTATCTATTTTCCTTCCTGTCTATCTGGCTCTGCTTCTCTATCTATATCTCTATTTCTCTCACACACACATCACTCTACATTTATCTATCTATCTATCTGTCTATCTATCTCGAGGCAATAATATTATTGAGTTGAATCGAAGGTTACTATTGTTTTTTGTTTTGGCTTTTTTGCCCATCCTTCTGTCCATGTAATATTCAGTTTGGCTTGTATTAATTCCAAAAGAAACATTTTCAGATTGCACTCGGTCATAACAAGGAACTATCCCTGACATGACCTATCATTGGATGCCCCGAAATAGATTGCCTTAAAGCATGTGTGATAAGAACTGATAGAGACTTTTACATTAACGTAATATATTAGCAATGCCGTTGGCCTACAACGTTTGCAAAAGAATTCCAATTCTGCCCAACCAAAAGGGAGAATCTGTTTATCTATAGAATCAACATTAAAACTTTTGGCTTTCAGCAATGTTAGACCAAGAAAAGAAACACGTAAATCCGCGGGAAAACATCTTCATATGAATAAAGTCAAGTTGTATATTAATAACGCGAAAATGTTGCAATCGGTTTAGCTCAGTCGGTAAAGCGTTCGGCTAGAAACCACAAGGTTCCTGGTTCGATATCGGCCCTCGCCAACTCAGCGTACGAGTAGCATAGGGATCTGTGCGGTAAAGTAAGGAGCTGTTGGTAGGTGTGTCGCTCCACCTCAGACGCAAAACAGTCTCCTTGGTCTAGCGCTAGTGAAAAGGAGATAGACTCCCTCGCTGATTGGTTGATACCGAATTAGGCCGCCCAGACGACTACTATTAACACTTTTACAAAGTCAAAACTAGACCTTTCATTCTTTCTTCTTCCTTTTCTTTTTCTTTTTCTTACTTTCTTTGCTATCTACTCTCTTTCTTTCTGCCTCCTGACCGTTCTTTCTTTCTTTCTTTCTTTCTTTCTTTCCTTTGTTATTTCTTTCTTAATGCACCTTATATCCCTTTCTTTTTTTACCTTTTATGTTATCCTAACTTTTTGATGGCAAATGAAACACTCAATCCATTGTTCTCACCTGATTGGGGACTGAACTTCATCAAGGGTAGAGGGTACAAGAACTCTACAGAAAAGCGCTTATATCGTGTGGTCCCACCATTGGGTTGATTATATGTTTTTCCGATTGGCTGCTTCGTCAATGCTTTCTACGCCCACGTTGTGTTATGCTGTAGATCCATAGAATGAAGATCAACGCAACTTGGTCGGAGTAAATAAAGGAAGGAAGGGAGAAAAAAGGAAAGGAAAAAATTATAAATTGATAAATAAATAGATAGATTAAAGTAGGAAAGACAAAAAAAGAAATTACGTAGGAAGAAAAAGTGTTCAAAGAAAGAAGAAAGATGGAAAGAAAAAGAAAGAAAGAAAATGGATGGAAGGAAATACAGCTAAAGGAAGGAGGGAAGAAAGGAAGGGAGAAAGAAGGAATCAAAGGAAGGAAGTGGCAATGTCTTTGGGACAAACTGATATGCCTGGTTTCTTTGATTCGTTAGTTTGTTAGTTGGACCAAACAGATAGGCCTGGTTAAATAATGGTAGTCATGGTTGTTTTTGTTTGTTTGTTTGGTTGGTTGGTTGGTTGGTTGGAGGGTTGACCATGTTGTTGGATATCTTGTTGGATGACAATTTTGATTTACCTCAATGAATTGCTGAATAGAATTTGGAATCCACCCACTTGCCTGTTTGTCTGCTATTGATTACCTGTCAACATTGATGTAAGAAGCGTCCCTTGGCATGGATTGGACAATTGGTAAGTAGAGTCATAAAAGGAAATGAATAAAGAAGAATCGCTGATATGAAAACGTAGCAAATTTATTGTCAATAATTCTAAAATAACAGACACTTTCTTTTCTTTTTTTATCTTTTTTTTCTTATTGACTCTTGAATTATTTTAATCAGTTATCAAAAACATGAGGTGTCTTTCTTTTTAATTCTTTCTCCAGCTTTTCCTATTTAATATTTCCAATCATTCAGGAATTTGCACATATTTTTGCCAATCAAATTACCACTTTCAGTCAGGTTAGTAAATACCAACTTTGGCTAGGCTGTACAACTTGCTAAGACAAAGTATATACTAACACTATTTTAAAAAAAACTTGTGTGTGAGATAGTTTAAGTAGGCAGAGGTTGCACAGACCACAATCCACTATCTTGGCAGTGCCGCAGTTGACCAGTGTTGGGGAAAGTCTGAGACGACTGGGTTGCCGAGCTGCTGCAGAGTGCTGTCTCAGGTAGTATTGAGTCACGCCACGGAAGTCCAATCGCTCACACCCAAGCGCCAGATTGTGTTGGGGATTTATGTGAGTAGTAAGTACTCCAATCTTACTACTATCAATCGATGTGGATGGCCATTGGCTCCCATGGAGCTCATCCGTCCTTTAACAGCTCTTGATTTTAGTGATTCTGGGTGTCCACCCCCCACCTCACCAGACTAGCCGAGGCACAATAATTTCTAATTGTCTAATAAAATCATTTTTATATTAGTCTCCATTTCTTACACTCAATGAAGCGTTGAATGAAAAATAATTGTTCACATATATTTGTTCATCCATCTCATGTAAACGATGTATGATATTCAAACTAAATTTTAAGCAACACCTGCTACAATTTATAGGCAGTCATGAATTGTGAACGTATCTGTAGTTAGGAATTTGAATTAAGGTGTGTAAGATTAAAAATGATGGGGTCCTATGGAAATTCACACGGTGGGCGGTTAATAACCCTTGACCCCTTAAAAGGCTATCCCGGTGTCCATCACCCCCGCGGTGGAATCAATATGGGCTTAGAAATAAAACTTGATCAAGTAATACCAAGCTGTTGTGTTTCTTAATTAATTTATGTCCAGCGCAGTCTGTAAGAAGGATTAAAAGAAGAGGAAAACCAGCCCTGAGTAGAAGTCAGCCCAAAGAACATGGCGACCGAGGTAGAGTCAACAAGCAGAGTAAGTTGTAAGGAGAAGAATAAAGTAAGAACAATCCTATCATCCTATCTCTCTCTCTCTCTCTCTCTCTCTCTCTCTCTCTCTCTCTCTCTCTCTCTCTCTCTCTCTCTCTCTCTCTGTTTCTCTCTCTCTCTCCTCTCTCTTTTTTTCTCTCTCTGTTTCTCTCTCTCGTCTCTCTCTGTCTCTCTCTGTTTCTCTTCTCTCCCTCCCCTCTCTCTCTCTCTCTCTCTCTCTCTCTCTGTTTCTCTCTCTCACTCTCTGTTTCTCTGTCTCTTTCTCTCTCTCTCTCTCTCTCTCTCTCTGTCTCTCTCTGTCTCTCTCTGTCTCTCTCTCTCTGTCTTCTCTCTCTCTCTCTCTCTCTCTCTCTCTCTCTCTGTTTATCTCTGTCTCTCTGTCTCTCTCTCTCTCTCTCTCTCTCTCTCTGTGTTTATCTCTCTCTTGTTTGTCTCTCCCTCCCTCTCTCCCCCTCTCTTTCCCATTCTTGCGACGCGAAAAGCCCATTTTTTAGCGGTCGTAAGTCGTGTGTGTGTATATATTAAGTAACAAATTACATAAAACTTATCTTTTTGGGTAAAGAGTTTATTTGCCGAGTCGTTCTAGTTGTTGATGTCATTCGTGCGTTAAGGGCTGCTGCTATGTTGATTCAGTTCAGTTATGCTGTTAAGCTGCTCTTTGTTCTATTGTTTCAACCTTCTGTTCTGTTCAACTGCTTTTTCTGTTCTATCAACCTTTCCGCTATGGTGTTTTTTTTTCTGCTCTGCCATAGCGATGAGCTGTTTATGCTGTTATCTTCTATCAACTTCTACTTTAGGCTGAATAATTATTTTCTGAAGATTTCTAAAGGCTCCGGTCCTTTCCAGTTCCACACTTCCTGCTTCTACTTCCTTCCGGGTTGTGTCAAGGAAGGGTAACCCATATTTTTCTATCCTACTCGTGATTGAAAAGACTCCAAAACATAATTTTTTTATGTTATTATTTTCTGCTGAACTCTTCTTAGGATGGTTATAAAAATTTTTAAACTTGTAATTGAAATATTTTCCAAAAGTCTTAAAATCTTAAAGATGTTTTTAGCTACCAAATTTTGTCATGCATGTAAATTCAATGAAACAATAATTACAGCACAAAAATAAAATCTTCAGTTCAGCTCCTTTATAAATCTATTTAAAAGAGCTTGCAATATTTCAGTGTTTAATTGTCTGATAAAACCGTTATTATCTCAACTAGCAAATATATGCACCCTTCGGGTGCAAGTATTTAGGTTTTGATGTAATAAAATATTGTATCAAATTATAAACTATTTAGAAAATGATAAACTGAGGGGTATAATTGAAAAATAGAACAGCTTTAGATTTAACTGTTCCATCATTTTCTTTCACTCCCGTCTTTTATTTTTTCTAATTTATCTATGTAGTTATATTATGAAGTATTTAATAAAATTACAGTTCTTTCGTATTGTTTATGGATTTCTCTTAAGATTTATCCCCGAGATTTTTGCTCAGATTCGTTAAGAGAAAACCAAACAATTAGAAATCAATAATACTAAGCATATATTTATTAAAATCAAATTTTAAATATCAATATGCAAATTAGCCTTCTTGTTCACACTGTAAACTGCGATTTTGTTGTATATATAAATACAATTACATGTCAATAGCACGTAGATATGGTCAACAGTATTAATAAGGTATAACATTTTTATCAATAATTGAGGTTTAAATTTAAATAAAAATAAATTCATGGTAAATGTGACGTCAATAACTAAGGGAATTGTGACTTGAATAGTGATTTAGTTTCGGTTACAGACAGAAAAACACACAATCTCCATTATAATAAGATATAACGCGCTATAATTTAAGTTTTAACCTCGTGTGTCACCGTGGTGTAATGACTAACATTTTTAGTCTTTATTATTTTAGTTGTTAGCATCCTTCCATCTCCAAAAGACAATGGCGTAGCGTCCAATTTTTTCTTTGGAATGACGTAGCCTGAGCGGGTTGATATGAAGGATAAGCTGCTGCTCAAGCAGCATATCCACCCCTCTCCATACTGCCGCTGTGTTCTAAAGGAAAGGTAAGCAACCAATACAGTTTGGCAACGGCAGTATCGCAGGAGTTACTGTGTATCACTGAAATTCAGCGTTACTCCAGCTTAGGGACTCCGGCTCCTGATTTGGTTTCGGGGTTTACACCCCTTGACAATGTAGTAAGCGAGTTCAAACTACAGTCGTTCTACTACGTTTACCTGCAAACTAATACCTTTGGTAACTGCATTCAGAATTTGTAATTCCCCTAAAACCGAATTAAACTTTAGTTGAAATGTTTGATTATTAATTAGTATTATGTAATTACAACTACTAATTTCTTTAATTACTATTCAATTATTGATCGATAATGGTGTCTAATTACCTGTTCGTGATGGAGCAAACAATACGATTAATCTAATTTCAGCTATCTGTTAATTTTAGAAGAAACTAAAGAGTGACCTTTCGTGTCAATATTTGGGAAAAAAATTTCTTGTTCGTTCTGATCACAAAATGTACTTCTAATGTGATCAGAACGAACAAGAAATTTCTCATGAATGGTATTGCAATCGTTTTGTTTTCACAATTCAAGGAAGGGTCTTAGTGGAGTGTTGCATGTCATTGACTGCTCATCCACCAGGATTCCGTCCTTAAGCGTCAGGAGTCACCACCCACGGCCAACAGGTGGCCCCATTAACCCTATACAGAGGTGCGGTCGGTGTATTCTAAAGACCCAGCCGAGAGGGCTGCGTTCCCTTTCGGACTAGTACACTTGAGAAAGGTTGGACATCTTTAATCACCCAGCCATCACTCTTGATTGATCTTCTAGACCGGGGATCACCTGACTACGGCTCGCGGGTCAAATCCGGCCCTCGAAGACATTTTATCAGGCCCGCCGACGGTGCTTGAATTTTTAATGTTTTTTTATAAAGTTTTAAAAACAAATATGTTGCTTGAATTTGTTTTTGTGCATCTTGCGCCACTCTTTCATGAATATAACATGGACAGATGAATTTTGTTTTATATTTTTTTCTCAGTGCTTTCGTTCTGGCTAGCAATAATAATGTGGCCCGCGCTCGTTATTTTTTTTTTCAATTATCCGGCCAACCGTGAAAAAAATTTGATGATCCCTGATTTAGGCGGTAGTCAGTGTCTGCACAGCTGATGAATGCAAGTGATTGCTGGTCGGCTAACACTAGTGTGTCCATGTGCAGGAGTCCAGGGGCGTCCACAAGAGAACGACACTTATGACTTCGATCCAACCCAACGAACACCAATGTACAGCAATCTAATTAAACTAAGTAAGAACTAACTAAAACATAATAAAAATGAACAACTAGAATACATCAAAGGCAATTAAATTACCCACAAATGTTAATATACCGTTAAACACAGAACGAAAAAAATTACCCTGCGTAGGTCGATACGTCAGCTATGAAGTAAAAGAATGCTTCTATTATAAACGCGTAAAGTCAGTTTTATGACATACTATATAATAACACTAGTATTATCTATGTTGATTGTCTAACATATTCATTATACTATCATTATAACAAGTTGTGATCGAAGTTTTCAAATCATCTCGGTGTAATAGAGTCCTTGTTGCGTAGTGTTACATAATTTATGAGCAGTCATAATTTATGAACGTGCCTGTAGTTAAAAACTGAATTAGGATCATTAACTTAAAATCATGGGGTCTATGAAAATTACCATCAGTTGATGGTTAGTAACCTTTGACAGCATCAAGGCTCGCGATTGGCGCCATGGAAAAGGTTTTAGTTAGTTAAGAGATTCGACCCGGCATTCAAAGCGCGTAGATGTGTTGTCAGCTCCTGGGGTCGGTCTCCTCACAGCGGAATCAAAATGGGCAGGGTTGAGAATAAAGCTTTATTATCAGAAAGAACCATGTCTTCTTCTTGATTAAATATTAAAGGCAATGATCAGCTCACCCATCTAAGAAGAAATTAACAAGGAAAATCAACACCCAGCCGAAAGCCCAGAAGTAAGCCCATCCTGAGAACGTGGCGGCCGACCTAGACGAAGAAGTAAAAGCAGTAGTGTAATATCAAGTAAAATCTCTCTCTCTCTCTCTCTCTCTCTCTCTCTCTCTCTCTCTGTCCTTCATTATATACCCAAATCATATTAGGCGTATATAACTATATTGTCTAATGTTTTCGACTGAGACATCATAGTATGCGAGTTTTAATTCAAATCACGTTATTACATTCACATTCAGACTAATGCCCTTAGGAAAGTCCTCATCCCTTTAGCTATGTGTTAGATTTCACCATTACTGTTTCTCAACAAGGATGTATTTGGAATAAAATAACCCACGAGATTGACATCCATTAAGCAAAGAAACTAAACGAAACTTATACATACTTATATGGTTTCGCGAAAGTCCAGGGAGTGTGCCATTGTCGGTATCAGTCGGACATATAAGGAGTCTACCCTCTTTTCACTAGTGCTAGATCAGGGAGATTGTTTTTTCGTCTGAGGTGGAACGCCACACCTACCATCAGCTCCCCACTTTACCGAACGCATCTAAGCTGTGCTACTCGTAAACTGAGTTAGCATGGGAGCTGTTATCGAACCTGGAACCTTGTGATTCCTGGGCGGATGAGTAGTCCATGACATGCAACACTCACTTAGACCTTTACTTAGGCTAGATGAGCGGTCGGAGAGGCCCCCTCCGATCAATCGACTGGTCATGTTAAGCCCTAGCACCTACATGATTACCCCAACCCTATTGGCCTTATGGCAAGCCCCAACCCTTTTTATCATATATGTGCTAAAAGGCGGTGGCTGAGGTCTCCATGCCCTGAGAATGACGTTAAACTCTATCTTATGATGAAGTTCCAGCTCGGGAGGTTTGGGGAATGTGGAGCATTCTTTATTACCATTGCTCCCAGGTGCACTCTGACCCAGAGTGGTAGTACCTGTTAGGGTCCCATCTATGGATTAAATAGAAAAAGGTTTATAAAAAACCTGAGTCTCCATTAAGAATTTTTGTTTTCAAATCTTTGTCGGCATTAAATGACCTACTGTGGCTGATATGCCATAAAATAAACCAAACCAAACCGAACCAATCTTCCCTGCGTTGACCGATACGTCAGCAAGGTGTTAAAAGTATTCCTCTGTTATGATGAAGTTCCAGCTCGGGAGGTTTGGGTAATGTGGAGCACTCTTTATCACCATTGCTCCCAGGTCCACTCTGACCCGGAGTGGTAGTACCTGTTAGGGTCCCATCTAGGGATTAAATAGAAAAAGGTTTATAAAAAAACCTGAGTCTCCATTAAGAATTTTTGTTTTCAAATTTGTCGGCATTAAATGACCTACTGTGGTTGATATGCCATAAAATAAACCAAACCAAACCAAACCAAACCAATCTTCCCTGCGTAGACCGATACGTCAGCAAGGTGTTAAAAGTATTCCTCTGTTATAAACACGTCCCTTTACGTCTTTGTACGGCTATTAATTAGCTCTACTATCATCGTGACTTTTGTCGTTAGACTAATGAATAGACTGACTATTTGAAAGCTACCTTTTTTTCTTTTTAATTTAACATTGTTAAGCGACTTAACTTTGCACAAAGACAAACTTAAAAGAGATGTTAGCAGATAAAGATGGTGTTTTTATATGTTTACTTGAGAGAACTGTTTATTGAAATAACTTATTTATCCAGACAATGTCCCGCGGCAAAGATATCGGTTGTACTTGTACTGTGGGTTTTCTTTCTGCCCAGCCCGAAGGGGAACTTTTACTAAACACGACTTAGAACCGCTTCAAAGAGGTCTCTCTGTTGTTTTTTTCCCCTATGGAAGAAGCACGGTAATCCAATCGATATATCCTATGTAAAGACCAACGATAGAAAACGAGAATATCTTTCTGCGAAGTCGATCCTTCTCGTTTTGCCAGCGTAGTAAATCAGAATTTAACATTTTCGTTCTCATTCAACCATAAAATCCAAACCCCTGCAGCTGTGAAAATTATATTCACATACTTGGTTTAGTTTCTTTCTTAAAATTATATGAGGCGTGAATGATGCAGAATAGAATCAGAAGACGAAGACTGTTCGGTCCACAAACCGCATAGCAATGGATTGCTTAAGGGCGTGCCATCGTGGTGTAATGGTTAGCGAGTTAAAGTCGCAAATCCATTACTACTGAATAGTGAGTTCAATCCTCGTTGGAAGCCCCATACTTACTGTTATAGGTGATATACCCTATAGACTAATGGAATGCGCCGACGGTTGCTATAAGTAACAGGGACAATTATGGCTGGAAGAGTAAGCCAATGCGAGTCAGCTCATGATTCTATTTGTCAGACGTATTTCCTACTTGTCTGTACTGTAATTGTCTACTCTTTTGTTAATACATTTTCCTACATTTGTTACCCGTCGTTTTGTTCTTATTTGATCCCTTAAAACCCCACAACACTTACAAACTTGTGTCACATTCTACTCTTGGGGAACAGGTTGGATAAATATCTAAGTTTCTCATCGTGGTGTAATGATTAAAAGGTTAGTCTCGCAAGCCCATTACTATTGAATAGCGAAGTCGAATATCAGTTGACGCTTGATGGATGCGGCCTTGTGCCACAGAAAACCCCTGGGGTACGGGTGGGGTAAATATTTAATAATCCCTTCGTGGTACAATAGTTATATCCACTTTTTCCTCTGTCCTTCTGTATGTAATTCGACGAGGTGGCCTAATGTCAATATCAAACAGACACCGAGGGAGTCTATCCCCTTTCCACTAGCTCTAGACCAAGGAGATTGTTTTTGCGCCTGAGATGGAGCGCCATATCTGTTGGATTTTGTTGATATAAGGCATGAGGTAAATGGTCACTCCTAAATATAGACTCGTTGACTACCACGTGACCTGGGGTAGATTTCTATTGTCCAATCACTGGCACTGCTGCTGCTGCTTCTGCTGTATTAATAGAGACACCATTCTGAGCTTATGTCATTGACATTTGGATTCTCTTGGACGACGGACTTACAAGGAATACGTTAACACCGGATTCTTATTGGCTTGCTTACTTACTTATTACATCTGGAGCAAAGGATGCCGACCAGATACTTAACAATATCTACCATCAGCTCCTCACTTTACCGCAGAGAGTATTGTGCTACATATACGCTGAATTGGTGAGGGCTGGTATCGAACCAGGAACCTTTCGATTCCAAGCGCTCAACCAACTGAGCTAATCGATGGACAAAGAGCATATATATATCTCGGTGTAAGAATTTCACAACTAATATTTCATTACAATGATATAATAGTTTTCAAAAACGCCATAGTTGCGTAGTTACTAACATACTTGACTGCAATATCGTAGTAAGCGAGTTCGAACTCCCGTCGCAATATTACGTTCACCTTTAGACGTGACGAAAGATATGAAAACACCTTTCTTCCATCCATGGGGAAAATAGTACGAACACTGTTCTTCAACGAGAATGCTTTTGTATGTAATAACCCAGGAACGTTGAATTTCCATTAAACAAAAACTGGTAGCAGTTAATTTGGACCATATTACCTTCACGAAACGTACCTATCGTCATCACTTCAAATTGTGACTCTAAGAAACAGCTGGATATAATTATTAATCGGACCATATGACCTTTAGGCACCCCTTTTTAAACTCGATTAAGAAAGGACATGTTTTTCATTTACACCGTCAATATCCGGTTGTTTGTTAGGGGTTAGGGTTAGGGGTTAAGGTTAGAGGTTAGTTTTATAATTTAAAAAGATATCTAAAAATCGTCTGTTAAAACAACCGGATATTGAAAGTGTAAATGAAAAACATGTTCTTTCTTAATCGAGATCAAAAAGGGGTGCCTAAAGGTCATATGGTCCAATTATTCTTTAATTGAAAGGCGTCATATGTAATTGAAGTTAAATATTTCCTATGTTGAGTAAAAGAAGAGAGTGTGGCTATGTTGAGTAAAAGAAGAGAGTGTGGCTATCTTATTATAATGGAGATTTAGTGTCTGTCTGTAACCCAAATTACGCCACTGCTTACGTCAGAATACCCTAAATAAGTTTATAAATGAGTATGTAATTCATAGTGAAAATCCGTTAATTTTTCTGCAACTGCAACTTGCATGCGTAAAGTTGAATGGCGTACAGTATAAAGTTTTTTTTTTTATTTTCGTATGAACTAAATTCTGCGGTATTTTGATAAAGAATATTTTACTTATGTCCGGGCTTATGTGTCTAGACATGAAAATTGGATTGCAAAATTTTAGATTAGAAATCATAGACAAAAATGATAAAAAAAAGAGGAATAAAACAGTTACAGGGAGAGATTAGAGAAATTAGGATTAACCAATTTACTAGAATGAGAAGTGATTTAATAAAAACTTTCAAGATAATTAATGGAATTCCTAATTAGTGTAGACATTTTTGGATATTTCTTCTCGAATTGGAAATCTACTGTCAATGCAGATTCTTAAAAAGTCTAATAAGCAGTTTTTGCTTATAGTGTTTTGGTTTCTGTGTTTTTGTAATGGAATATTTACCTTCGTGGGTTTTTTTTATGTAAAAGCCATCCTTCTTGAAGAATATAAAGTAAAGTAAGTAAAGTCGTCGGGGCGGACTAATGTCGGTATCAGCCAATCAGCGAGGGAGTCTATCCCCTTTTCACTAGCGCTAGACCAAGGAGATTGTTTTTGCATCCTAGTTGGAGCGCCACACCTACCATCAGCTCCTTACTTTACCGCACAGATCCCTGTGCTACTCATAACACTGAGTTGGCGAGGGCCGGTATCGAACCAGGAACCTTGTGGTTTTTAGTCGATTGAAGAATATAGTTGTTATTATTTAACCCATAGTAGGGAATTAATTCAAAAATCTTATTATAATAGACATTATATTAATGTGTTTGTCCGTCTTTAACCGAAACTATATAACTATTCAAGACAATCCCCTTAATTGTTTATGATTCTCCATGATTTTATTTTTATTTAAACCTCAATTATTGATAAAATTGTCTTACAATATTAAAACTGTTGACTTTATCTACACTAGCAAATATATGCACCCTCTGGGTGCAAGTATTTAAGTTTTAATATAATAGAATATCATATTACATTAGAAAGGCTAATGAAACTGAATAAGAATGCAGATAAAAAGATTTGGAACAGAGGGGGCATTATTGAAAAACAGAACAACTTTGAAACTAACTCTTCCACCATTTTCCATTACTCCCGTCTTTCATTGGTAAATTTTCCTAATTTAACTATTTAGTTAAAATAGGAAGTAAAGAATAATATTACAGTTATTTCTTCTTGTTAATGGATTTCTTTTAAGATTTATCCCCGAGATTTTTGCTCATATTCAATAAGATAAAACCAAACAATTAGAAATAAATAATACTAAGCATATATTTATTAAAATCAAATTTTTAAGATCAATATGCAAATTAGCCTTCCCATTCACTCTGTAATCAGCTATTTTGTTGTATATATAAATACATTTGCATGTTATTAGTATGTAGATATGGTCAACAGTCTTAATGATGTAAAACAATTTTATTAATAATTAAGGTTTAAATAGAAATAAAATCATGGAGAATGTGATATAAATAACAAAGGGAATTGTGACTTGTATAGTAATATAGTTTCGGTTACAGACAGACAAACCCACAATCTCCATTATAATAAGATATTAATAACATGCAATTGTACTTATGTATACAACAATATAGACTTTTTCAGTGTGAACGGCAAGGCTAATTTGCATATTGATATTTACAAATTGCATCTGTATGCGCTTAGTATTATGAATTTCTAATTGTTTGGTTTTATTTTAATGAATAGACAAAATCTCTGGGATAAATCTTAAAAGAAATCCATTAACAAGAAGAAATAACTGTCATTTTATTCTTTACTTCCTATTTTAACTAAATAGTTAAATTAGGAAAATTTACCAATGAAAGACGGAAGTGATGGAAGAGTAAGTTTCAGTTCTTCTATTTTTCGATTATACCCTCCTCTGTTTTAAATATTTTTTATTTGCATTCTTATTTAGTTTCATTAGCCTTTCTAATTTAGTATAATATTTTATTACATTAAAACTTAAATACTCCCCCCACACACACACATTTTTCGTCTTCGTCTAGCAGCTGGAAAATCCGTCGTCGTAGTCGAAATAATCTTTAACAGTTCAAAATCGTATTTCCTATTTAGTTTTGTTTCTGTTGGACTAAAATCCATTTCTTTACTGGGTCGTTCGTAAAGCGCTTCGTCGTCATCGTCTGCTGCTGCTGCTGACTACCAGCGCTCGACTCACTTGTCATTTATGGACATATTTACCCAAACATCCGGGCACATCAGTCGAACCTCGCGTCCGTCCAGTGCCCAAATCTCATTTGTTTTTGCATGCGGGAGAACTCGAGTTCGATCCCGGCAGGCAAGACAATGTCTTGCTCCCTTTCCTTTCTCGTTCTCCGTCACATCAACCCTTGGGTTATTTCATGTCGAAGAGGTTTGGTTTATTCATTCTAGTTGGATATTCAACTAGAAATTTTGGGGTGTGTAGAGTACCTCTCCATTTCCAGAGCTCCGAGTTCTATCCTCACCTGGAGAGATAGTACATGTTAGGGTTCTATCTATAGGTTAACTAGATAAAAGATGAGTTCACAAAAATATGTTTAAAAAATTAACTTTCAAAAAATTAATACCCATCAAGAATGTGTAAAACAAAAGGTCTTCGTCATAAAATGACCCGACCAGGGTTGACATGCCGTAATATCTAACGAATTTATAATTTTCTGTGTTTTACTGTGAAAATATACATCCACATTATTCCTGGGAAAATATACCTCCACATTATTCCTGTTAAAATACGTATCCACATTATTGCTGTGAAAATATACATCAACATTATTTCTGTGAAAATATGCATCCACATTATTTCTATTAATATATACATCCACATTATTTCTGTGAAAATATACATCCACATTATTTCTATTAAAATATACATCCACATTATTTCTGTGAAAATATACATCCACATCATTTCTATTAAAATATACATCCACATTATTTCTGTGAAAATATACATCCACATTATTTCTGTGAAAATATACATCCAGATTATCTATGTGAAAATATACATCCACATTATTTCTATGAAATTATACATCCACATTATTTCTGTGAAAATATACATCTACATTATTTCTCTTAAAATATACATCCACATTATTTGTGTTAAGATGTACATCCACATTATTTCTATGAAATTATACATCCACATTATTTCTGTGAAAATATACATCCACATTATTTGTGTTAAGATATACATCCACATTATTTCCTTGAAATTATACATCCACATTATTTCTGTGAAAATATACATCCATATTATTTCTCTTAAAATATACATCCACATTATTTCTGTGAAAATATACATCCACATTATTTGTGTTAAGATATACATCCACATTATTTTTATGAAATTATACATCCACATTATTTCTGTGAAATTATACATCCACATTATTTCTGTGAAAATATACATCCACATTATTTCGGTGAAATTATACATCCACATTATTTGTGTTAAGATATACATCCACATTATTTCTATGAAATTATACATCCACATTATTTATTTGAAATTATACATCCACATTATTTCTGTGAAAATATACATCCACATTATTTCGGTGAAATTATACATCCACATTATTTCTATTAAAATATACATCCACATTGATTCTGTGAAAATATACATTCACAATATAGATATTTACCAACCCCTCCGCACGAGCAGGATGCGACACAAGGTCAATTTCTTAAGCGGAGTTTAACAGGTTTGAATTCAGAGTTTTCCTTCTCCTAGACCGGTTGCCTAACCAAGGTTAAAGAGCCCAGTCTACCCTACTATATACCCATAGCTGGAGGGAGAGTAGGATTCATACCTTTCCCAAGGGTATTAGCGCTAAGTGAAATGCAATTACCACGTCCAGGATTTGAACTCGGGGCGACAAGTCCATTTCCCATGACTTTAACCATTACACCACGCACTTCCAATATATATCATTTCCGGGTCTGTGGAATTTCTTAAAAATCCGTTAAAATGTGTAGTTACGAAATTTATCCCGGACAACATATATATATATATATATATATATATATATATATATATATATATAGAGAGAGAGAGAGAGAGAGAGAGAGAGATAGAGAGAGAGAGATGGGAGAGAGGAGGGGGAGAAAGTGGGGAGAGAGAAAAATATATTGCTGGTGAAAGAGAGAAAGACAGAAACAGACGATCCATTAACATGTGTAGTTACCAAGCACTAGTTTAGCGAGAAGTGTATGGTATCCGATTAGATTTGAATGAACTATGCTGTCCTCTCTTAGCTTATTAACAATTGCATCATTGTAGATAACTAAGCAGTTTCTCTTGAGTAAACAAGACTAGAATATATATATATATATATATATATATATATATATATATATATAATTTGTTGAGTTTTTAAAAATAAATGCTTATTATAGACAGCTACCCAGGTTGTCTTGCTAAGACGCAATCATCAGGTTGTCAAATTAGATCATATGGTGTTTATTTGAAGATCTTTTCTTAATGATGATTGCGACTTAGTAAGACAACCTGGGTAGCTGTCTATAATAAGCATTTATTTTTAAAAACTCAACAAATTAAATAAATATTAGCTCTCACAATGTGTGATTGAGCACTGTATTCTCTTTGTTTCATCACACCAAAAAAATGTTTTTATATATACCTATATATATATATAATATATATAATAATATATATATATATATATATATATATATATATATATATATATATATAGAGAGAGAGAGAGAGAGAGAGAGAGAAAGAGAGAGGGGGAGTGAGAAAGGGGAGAGAGAGAGAGAAAAAGATATAGCTACAGAAAGAGACAGAGACAGACACAGAAACAGACGGACAGACAGACAGACATGCGTGTATATATTGTTCTCTGTCTGCTAACCAATTCTATATTTTCAATCACTTTTATTTGGATGTTTTTTTTTTTCTTCTTTGTCCGAAATGTTTCTTTATCTGTCAATTTCAGCCGTTGAAATATCTGTCAGCTGTTTGGTTAAGCGTAAACCTGTTTATTCTTTTTATGTCCTTCATTTTTTTATTATTATACACTGGAACCCCCCCCCCCCAGTCGAACAAGAAAGACTAAAACAGGACCGACATTTATAGTTTGGTGGAATAATGCATTTTAAAAGTATGTGAATGTGCTGTCCATTTAATCTTCACGAAACGTACCTATCGTCATCACTTCAAATTGTGACTCTAAGAGACAGCTGGATATAATTATTAATCGGACCATATGACCTTTAGGCACCCCTTTTTGATCTCGATTCAGAAGGACAATGTTTTTCATTTACACCGTCAATATCCGGGTGTTCGTTAGGGGTTAGGGTTAGGGGTTAGGGTTAGGTTATGGGGTTAGTTTTATAATTTTAAAAAACTCTAAAAATCGTCTGATAACGAACAACCGGATATTGACGGTTTAAATGAAAAACATGTTCTTCTGAATCGAGATAAAAAAGGGGTACCTAAAGGTCATATAGTCCTATTAATCATATGCACAATAATAATTTCAAGCATGTTTTGTTGAACTCAATGACAATTCTTGTCCGACGAGATTTTTTTTCAATCCTTTCTAATGGTCATCATATTGATATCTGGGTTGAATTGGTGTATGAATCCACCAAAGTTTTAACACGAGTACTTTCTGAACTACTTAGTGCATCATCAGGTGGGGAACTTGTGAGATGTTTCCATTGTATCTTTTTACACAAACAGTAGCAGTGAGAATAAGTTGGAGGAGGGGCTCACAAGTTTATAAGAATGTTATGGGGAATAGTGTAGGAAGAATTGGCGGAAATTATAGGTATTTGAGACCATGTTGACTGGTTTTGCTGGTTTCATTATATTAAAATTTAAATACTTGCACTCAGAGGGTGCCTGTTTTTGCTAGTTTAGATTAGTGGTAAAGGCCTGCAAAGGATCCTAGTGTCAGTATCATTCAATATCGGTGAGTCAATCCCCTTTTCTATAGTG